>JAWZYV010001707.1:0-347168 GCA_038373885.1 Cheiracanthium punctorium | reverse complement strand
CACGGTAGGAAAAGAATATTTTCCTAAAATAAATACCTGTGCCATAAAAAAAAAAAATGCAATTTAGGTAGTCTCTTTTGTTGAAACTATCACGGTATACATTAACGCAACGTAGGATTATACTTTAGTTAGTTGCTAGACGACCGTTTAAAAATGAAGAGACCACTTTTAATTTCGCGAAACATTTATTAATGTGGTATACTGTGCTTCAATTCATATTAATCTAAAAAATCTAATACTACCTATTACTGTCTATTACTTATTAAATGTTATTGATCTTCGTTTCCCCCCTCCCTAATGCTCAATTTAAATAATCAGTGTAGGAATTTGAAACTAGTGGTGCCTTTTCTACTCTTTGATGATTCTTAGCAATTTATACATTAGCATAAACAATAAACATTATTTATAATGGCTGCCATTAAAACACCTCTCCTTATCTTTTTAAGCATAATTCTTGTCAGATTGGCGCAAATTTAGCACCGCAAATTATTTCATCTCGCCGTGATAGAAAATATCCAAGGTGTACCAATCTAAATATTTAAATCCTTTATGGTTCAGTTTTGTGATAAACATCAAACTGTGTAATCTCGTGGAGATATTTAGAATCGCTCAAATATCGAATAGGGTGTTAAATTGTGTAGCAGAGTTTAGAATTTCACGCAATTTTTAATTTATGATGTTACGTTCTGACCATGCTTGTTTAGTCTGGTTATTTATCACAGTTGTTTTCAAACGGATTAATATTGTAACTCACTTGCAACAGAGCTTATTAAAGTTAATTTTGAGATGCTGGCGTGATGCCTAGCTAATCAGTATTTCATATATTTTTCAGAGCTATGTTGCTAATGGCGTAAATTTTGTGGAAGAACTTGTTAAATTTCTGGATTTCCGCCCAAAAAAATGTATAATTAATATATGTATACCGCCAAAAGTTGTCAAAACTTGGCGACATTTTGCACGATTTTTGGAATTCATACTATGGCTGTCGTTAGGCCGATAATGAATACTATGTTTTATGTTTGTGTGCTCCCTGATACCATTAAACACCACAAAAAAGTTAAAGCTTGAGCAAACATTTATTTTAACAAAACATTAGAAGATACAAATACCTTGCACTGGACTTTAGTGCTTTCAAAAACAAAAACTGAATACTGATGCATTAGCACAGTTTCTTATATATGTGCATTAACCAATAATAGATTCCCATGTCATCATCCAATCACAGGTTGCCATGTCATCCAATCAGAACAAGCCTAATGATATTTGCATAAACACTGAGCAGAGGGCTTAGTGGAACAATTAAATATAAAAAAATTAATCAATGAAAAATGGTTGTTTATAAATAATAATTGCAATTAAAAAAGTTATGATTTAATATGACATTTAAAACTAGAAAGTTCAGTTGCAGTGAAGCAACAAAATACTAACTTTAGCTGAACTGTAACTTTAACTTGAAGTGGAACTTTAATGTGTGCTTCAATAAGTGTTTGTTTACATCTTTGAGGAAGGCTTACTTATGCATTTTAAGTTGTAAATTAAGTTTTAAGGAATATAATTATGTTTTACTAGATTGATATTTGCTTTTAAAGATATTATTTGAAAATGAAATAAAGGTTTGGGAAACATAAAAGAAATGTGTTAACCAACACAATGCCCCTCTTTCCCAAACATACTATAATCTAAATCTCTAAAGGATTTTTTTTTTTTTTTTTTTCTTCCCTCTCTCTCTCTCTTCCTAACTTAGGAAACATTAAATGAATACATACAATTTAATTAAGTAAAAATGATCTTAAATATTCAAAACGACTCCTCTTGAGAGGTTTTGTTAATAAATCTGCAATATTGCAAACACTTCTTATATGTTTAATATCAAACAGTCCTTGTTCATAAAGTTCTCTAACAAACAAGTATCTTAAATCAATGTATCTATTTCTTATATTCTGAAGTCTATGTTTCGTAAACTGGATTGCTGCCGAGCTGTCACAATTGATGACTGGTTTTTCGAGTTGGAATCCATACCTAGCTTGTAATTGTGATAACACTGAACATATATACTTGACTTCCTTAGCAGCTTCTGACACACTTATGAATTCTGCTTCCATTGGACTCTGCGCAACACAAGTTTGTTTAGCAACTCTCCATGTAAAAGGCATTCCAGCAAAAAACATGCAATAACCTGACCAGGAGTGTCTATGAGAAGGATCACTTGCCCAATTAGCGTCCACGTAAACTGTAAGTTGGAAAGGGAGATTATTAGACAAGTATTCAATGTGTAAATCTTTGGTTGAAGCAAGGTAATGCAATATGCCCTTTAATTTTTCCCAATGAGATCTAGCTGGATTTTCACAAAATTGAGATAGCGATGCAACGCTAAAAGCAATATCGGGTCGTGATCTAGATGCTATGTACATTAGACATCCTAAAAGATTTCGATAAGGCAGCTTTTGCATTAAAGCCTTTTCTTGATTTGATTTGGGACATTCAGTCTTGTTGGGAACTATGCCTGGAGCTAGAGGTATACAAGTTTTGCAAAAAACATTACAATTAAATCTTCTTACACATTTTGTAATGTAGTCCGATTGACTAATAAATGCTCCTTTATCTGTGCAATTAAATTTAACCCCTAAAAGCTGGTCAATTGGACCAAGGTCCTTAATATCATAAATGTTCTTAATTAATTTAACTACTTCCTGCAGTGTTTCTTCATTTTTAGCATATATTGGGATATCATCCACATAAACTTGAACAATTGCTCTATTTTGATAGTTATATACACATACTATCCCCGGTATTTCTTCAAATCCCGCTGTTAGCAGCTTTTGATGCAACTCATTATACCAACATCTTCCACTTTGATGAAGCCCATAAATGGACTTATGAAGTTTTAAAACATAAGTTTCCTTACCTCTGACTTCGTAACCTGTTGGTTGTTTCATATATAGATCTTTATCAATATCACCATACAGATAAGCGCTTTTCACATCAAGTATGCAGTGATTCCAACCTAGCAATACTATAAATAAAAGAATAAATAATCGAATTAATATGAAGTTAGTTACAGGGCTATACGTTTCTTCATAGTCTCTTCCTTCATACTGCTTATTGCCCAATGCCACAAGCCTTGCTTTATAGTTTGCTACATGTCCATCACTGTTCCTTTTGATTGTAAAAACCCATCTAGACCCTATTACTTTAACATCTGGGGGTTTCGGAATAAGTGACCACACTTTACGTTCTTTCATGGTTTTTATCTCTGCATCCATTGCCTTTTGCCATTTATCTGCTTCCGGCAACATCTTAGCTTGAGCAACCGACTTTGGTATTTGTATATCTGTGCAATACATTTCCCCTAATACTTCTCCACATGCACATTCATCTTCATTTAATACTTCAGAATCCTTACTTGTTTCCTCTTTCTCGTCATTATCGACAACTGCCCTTTCCATCTCTAATGTGTGCTCGGATTTATCATTAGTTGAAAAGTTAAAGTCCTCAATATCGTAATTTAGATTGTGTTCCTGACAATATTTATCTGCTTCATTTTTGCTTCTAAGAGTCGTTCCATCAGATGTTATGTAATAAATATCAAGTCTTCCTTTGCTAGCCCCATGTTTCCTTTCCTTCCAAATTCTTGTAAAAGAAATTTTGTCATCAGAACCGTTTTCACTTGATGAGGTTTCTGGATCACTGTGCGGCGTAGTCTCACTACTTTCTCTACTAGAAGTACCAGGCTGAGGATTTGCATCTATCTCGTCTATTTCCCAATTTATTCTATGGTTTAATTTTTGAAGCATATTGGTTTCTACTGGCATAACCTCGTTTCCCATCTTATTTTCATCAAAAGTCACATTTCTAGATTCTATAATAGAGTTTTCACTTGGAAACCAAATCCTGTAACCACTTGTTCCCAATCCATAACCCACAAATATACCTCTTTTCCCTCTTGGTTGAAATTTATTTCTTTTGTTAGGGGGTTGGTAAACGTAGGCTATACAGCCCAGTCTCTTTAAATGTTTGACATTTGGCTTTCTGCCATACCACCTCTGAAATGGAATGCATTGAATAGTCTTATGCAATGTACGATTCCTAAGGTAGTTAATAGCCATTACTGCTTCTATCCAATGATAATCTGGTAATTTAGTGGATTGAAAATAACTCCTAACACCTTCTAAAAGTGTCCTGTTATATCTTTCAGCGACCCCATTCATCTGCGGTGAATATACACTTGTTCTTTCATGTTTAATTCCCAATTCTCTTAATACATAAAAAATTCTTTGATTACAATACTCTAGGCCATTATCACTCCTAATCACCTTAACTTTTTCATTTGTTTGTCTTTCTACCAGAGTTATAAATTCTTTAAGTTTAGGAAATACTTCATCTTTTGTTTTTAGGGGGAAACAAAATGCACGCCTACTAAAGTCGTCTATAAATGTTAAAATATATCTGTATCCCTTCATTGATGTTACTGGTGCTGGACCCCATACATCAGTATGTACCAGTTCTAATAATTTTGATGATCTAATTTCTGGTAGCCTAGGATGACTACACTGAGTACTTTTAGCCAATTTACATGCTTCACATATATGTTCTCGACCACTTAATTTTGTAATACCATTTACCATCATCTTTTGAACCATTTCTCTTAATATACTAGTATTACAATGTCCATAGTGCTCATGCCACATCATTAGAGAATTATGGTCAAGTGAAAAACATTGTTCACTCTTAGTATCATTTTCATTTGCCGTTTTCCCTTCATGTGGTATTCCCCTCAAAATGTAAAATTTGTTACTACGTTTAGCCGTGTATAAATATTTCCATTTGTTCGAATATATTTTAATACCTCTATCTAATTTAACATGCATCCCCGCATCATCCATTTTTGTCACAGATATTAAATTCCTTTGAACAGAGGGTACATATAACACATTCTTCAGAGTAATAAGTACAAGCTTACCTCTGTCTCTGACGTAGAACTTAACAAAACCAATTCCCTTGACTGGATGTGGAGTGGTACCCATTCGGACGACGGAGCCTGCTGGTGGTTCCCTCAAGGTGACGAAAAACTCGTCGTTTTGGCATATATGAGCGGTAGTAGCACTGTCTATTGTCAAATCTCTTGTATTCACATGCTCACCAGAATAATTAGCTTCATCCTCAACTAATAAATCAGCTAAATAGCTGCAATCACTTTTCATATTCTTCTGCTTCCTTCTATATCCTCCAGAACCCTTTGGCTTGTTTTTTCTTTCGTAACAGTTTCTTGCAAAGTGCCCAGTTCTACCACATACATGACAGGATTTTGCAGAAGGTTTCTGGTCTCTAATTTCTTCGTTTAATTTCCTTTGATGAGATGTTATAAATGAGTCTTGCATATTTCTTCTTCCCTTATACTTCGCCTTCCATATTCACCAAGTAACATCTCTTTAATTTTCTTAAATGTAAACTCTTTATCTTCTAAATTGTATATTTCTCTAACTAGACCATCATAATCTTCAGGCAGGAATCTTATAAGCTGATAGCATCTCTGTTTTTCATCTATTTCTTCACCAGCCTCTTCTACCCTCTTATATGCAGCTTCAAATCTTGCTATAAAAACAGACATGGGTTCTTCTCGATTCAACTTTACATTTTCATACTCTGTAATTAAATGGGCTTTTCTTGCTCTTGAGGTAGCTTGAAATGCATCTGCCAATGCCTTCCAGGCTTCAGCTGGATCTGTTATATCTTGTATGATTTGCCTAGTTTCATAGTCACAATTAGCCCTAATTATACCAAGAGCCCTTTCTTTCAGCTGATCAACTTTTAGCTTTTCTAACACAGACAATTGTTCAGGTAGTACTAGCTGTGTGCTCTTGTCAATCCATTTTGAGACACCATCTTGTTCAAGAATAGCCTTGATGTTCAGCTTCCAAGTCCTGTAGTTGTATCTATTCAATTTCAGTTCAATAGAAGAATAAACTGGTGTTTTGTCAGCCATTTTCATAAGATATTTAGGGAGCACAAAATCATTTCAATACTTTAAATTAAGTTTTAAATAAACCACGCTCTGCTACCAGTCTGTGTGCTCCCTGATACCATTAAACACCACAAAAAAGTTAAAGCTTGAGCAAACATTTATTTTAACAAAACATTAGAAGATACAAATACCTTGCACTGGACTTTAGTGCTTTCAAAAACAAAAACTGAATACTGATGCATTAGCACAGTTTCTTATATATGTGCATTAACCAATAATAGATTGCCATGTCATCATCCAATCACAGGTTGCCATGTCATCCATTCAGAACAAGCCTAATGATATTTGCATAAACACTGAGCAGAGGGCTTAGTGGAACAATTAAATATAAAAAAATTAATCAATGAAAAATGGTTGTTTATAAATAATAATTACAATTAAAAAAGTTATGATTTAATATGACATTTAAAACTAGAAAGTTCAGTTGCAGTGAAGCAACAAAATACTAACTTTAGCTGAACTGTAACTTTAACTTGAAGTGGAACTTTAATGTGTGCTTCAATAAGTGTTTGTTTACATCTTTGAGGAAGGCTTACTTATGCATTTTAAGTTGTAAATTAAGATTTAAGGAATATAATTATGTTTTACTAGATTGATATTTGCTTTTAAAGATATTATTTGAAAATGAAATAAAGGTTTGGGAAACATAAAAGAAATGTGTTAACCAACAATGTTAATTAGTATTCTCCCCCCTGTGGCCCCTTTTGAATTTCTCACTATTTTAAAAATTGTAAGTTTCCTTTCGTTGTTATGGTTGCTGAAAAATCATAGTGTTCAAAAATCGTCAAGGGTAGCTCATGCATTAAACAAAATACTTTTTAAATTTCATAATAGTAAATTTTTACGTAGATTTCTAACTCATTTTTAAACTCATGACGGCAAAATTCCTTCATTGTCAGTTGCGATATCCATGGCTCACTTGGATAAATACAGGCTGTCCAGAAAGCTCCATTTTCCCATACGAGTAAATTTTCGCTTCTTCGCCGATTTGTCGCTTTTATCCAACAAATCACTGTTGCCAACTCTGCCGGAGAAAATATGCCTAAAATCAAAGCTAAAAGTATCCAGGAATGGATAACAATGGCCGCATTTTCTTAAGTGCAAAACTAAAGAATTTTCTAACCTTCATGCATTAAAAATCTTATACTTTAGTTTGATACGCTCTAATCTTGAATATTGTAGTCTTGTTTGGGATCCGTATTATAAAAATAAAATGAAAATTCTTGAGCGGGTGCAGACTCAGTTTACTCGTTATTCACATTACAAAAGTAATCCTATTTACATTCCAAAAATTTCTTCATCTTACTTGAAGTGTTTTTGGTCTTCCTAGTTTAAGTTCTCGTCGTGATCTCTTTTGTTTATTATTTTTTTTATAAAGTTGTCAATAATAGGGTAGACTGCAGTGATATTCTTCAAAGTATTTGTGTAAATGTACCGAACAGGTCTCTTCGTAATAGCCATTTATTTGTGGATCCAATTATAAAATATAATTACATATACTTTTCGTTATCTAAATTTTATAAAATTTATAATAAGTTTTCGTTGGATTTGGATATTTTTAACATGTCTTTTAAAGTCTTTAGAGTTAAGTGTTTTGAACTTTTGCACTCATGACTGGTATTTATTTTATCTCTGTAATTTGTCCTTTTATGCATCACTGTAAATAGATTTTAATCTGTAGTGTGCATTTCTTTTATGAAATAAATGAAATGAACTGAAAATTGTTAATAACAAGAATACGGCGATATACTTCAATTTTTCATACAAAAATAATGCAGTTATTAAGGCGATTTTAAACGATCTATCTTCAGAATTTTCACCAAATTAAGTAAACTGATTTTAAGTTAGAAGAATTCCTTAGTTAGATGTTTTTTTTTTTTCTAAATTTAAACAAAAAATCATTTAAAATTAAAAAACCACCGCCACGTTCCGATCCAATCTAATAAAAACAATCTTCTCCAAGTAAATGAGAAAGAAAGGAACACAAAAATGCCTAGTCATGGAGCTGTGCCTGGTAGGATTTTAGGGAAAACGACAACCTAATAAATGGCAAACGAAGAAAAGGGACAATTTCGCCATGTGGTGACGTCCGAAAAGTGACCTCAATGCCCTCTCATTGGGGAAGGACCCCATCGTTTAAAACTGTCGTCTTTTTTGCAGTGGTCAATGATGGCGGCACTATCATACTTGCAAGTTAGGGTACGCCGGAAGTTGGGAGACGGCTAGCCCCTCTAATTGCTTTTCACTCCCCCATTTTAGTCGACCAGTTGTCACCAACTATTGAATGAATAAATTGGAAAAAATTTAGAACCATCAGCAATAAAGTTAGGCCTTAGAGGTGGCTACAAACTCTATCAGGACAATCATCTGAAGCATACTGCTTTGAAAGTACACCTTTGGCTACTTTATAATTGTTTTGAAAAAAATAAATGTTGCTTCAATCTACATAACTGAACCCAGTAGGGCACATTTGAAAAGAATTAAGTCAAGAGTTGAAAACATGGTAATTTTTTTTAAATGTAAAAAAGTCCTGATACAAAATAAGTGAGACAAAATAGGATCAGAATTCATTAAAAAATTAATTCTATCAATGTCAAAAAGATTAAATTAAGTTTTAAAAGCTCAAAACAATCCAACATAGTTTTATTATAATTATTTTTTAAAAGTTGTATTAACTTGAACCCCTAAGTGGTCAATTACTTTTGTAAGTAATTTTCATTTGGTTATGATACATAATTGAATTTGTTTATTTTATACTTTAATATTTTCAAAATTTTTATATGAAACCTATATAATTGGATGCATAATAAATCATTTGTATCAATAAACATAACATTTTATATTATCAGTTTTTAAAATAAATCTTTTTAAAAAAGATATTGGTGTTCAATTACTGTTGTGAGTCACTGTATGTATAAAAAATTTT
The DNA here is from genome assembly GCA_038373885.1 of Cheiracanthium punctorium. Classification (NCBI taxonomy): domain Eukaryota; kingdom Metazoa; phylum Arthropoda; class Arachnida; order Araneae; family Cheiracanthiidae; genus Cheiracanthium; species Cheiracanthium punctorium. The sequence continues at coordinate 338,220 of JAWZYV010001707.1, read as the reverse complement.
AAATTTTCTTTAACACTAAGCCATTTTCAGTAGTTTATATTTTTCTGTTTGTGCTACTTTTAGATTTTAAAATCTAGTAATGTTATCCAAACATTCATTTTTTCCCCTCATAATTTTCTCCCCAATAATTTTTATTTAATAATAGTATCATTAATAAATTGCTACCAACTTCTCTGCATTTTTGCAGAATTGCATTATTAAACTGCTTCACAAAAATGCTCTTCAAAATTGCTACACATTCTCCTCAAATTGTTCCTCCATTGTTAATATTGAATTTTTATCCAGGAAAAATTGCTGAGTTGGGATTTCTAAATGTAAATATATTGAATCCTATTTAATAAAATTTCTGGGTTAGTCTAATCTTGTTTATTTCCAACATATTGCAAATATCAGTGAATTTTTATAAAAATTAGTGTGGTGGATTGTGTGTATTCTGACCCAGAATGACTGGGATTACATTAGAGTTTAAAAATGATATATTGGAGGCCACCATAAATGAGAAGTAAATATCATCGCAAATTGCTCGCTTCTTGTATAGTACAGGGGTAGCAACTAGCCCATTACAAGTTACAAAACTACAGTAGTTACTACTTTTTTCTGTAGTTTGTAGTGCAGCATGCTATATAAAGAAAATAGTATAATATATAGTGCGATACCAAAAAAAACCCCACTAATTTGTAATGACTTTTGGCAATTATTTTTAATGTTACTCTTGTTGCATCATTACTTTGGGAGCTTGATTATGGCTTCCAATAATAGAGCTAGAGTTGATTGCAGAAGTTGATACTTGAAGGAGCCTTCCCCTCCCTTCCATGTACATACCTTATAAGTTCTATGATACACATAAATGAGAGGAGAGAAGGGAGGGTATGCTTTGTTTGAAGCCTCTATCATTTCAGCTTTTGCCTCCTTTGTTATTTTTCCTGGTATTAAATGTAGTAACACCACTCTGCAATACACAAAAACACATAGCATTTAAAATTAGGGCAGCACAAGAGACATACAAAGAACACAAAAAGGATAAAGAGAGAAACAAACTGAAAAAAGAAAAGGTAGAGAAATAAGTCAAGAGAAAAGTAGTATGGTACAGTATGCCAGAGAGACTAGAAATAAAGCAGCTTGGATTTTCATTGATGCCTATTCTGAGTAGTCTGATTCTAAAACGTATATATCCCCCTCCCCCAATGCCCTGATATGGGGTTAAAATATCTTTATACCAATATTGTCCTCGAAATTTTGTAGATGCCACTGAGTATCTCTGTACTGTAAAAGAAAAAGTAGCAACATTTAGCTTCATATTAAGGCAGGGCCCATTGCAGATCTAGAGTGGGCACGTGCCCCCCCCCCCCAGATGAATCACGTTTAGACCATAAAAGATTGACTTATTTTGATTTCATAAAGTCATTAAACTTAATTAGTTTCAGCAAAACTTTGAAAATTACCAGTAGTTGTTCATTTGATCAACTACCTTCCATTATGGGCTTAGTGTTTTACTATTAAGCATAATGTTCATCAGAAGAACATTTAATGATCAGTCATTAAAAAGTTAATTTAATACTGAAATCTTAGCTCCACTGGGCTGAAGCTATTTACACCATTTTCAGATATGCTTTGGTAGATTCATAGTTTCTTACAGCTTTCAGTATTACCCTTGAAAGAAGACTATTCCCTGCTATACACCCTTTTATTTGCAGGCTAACAAAACAAGGACATACTGCTATTCAGATTTTACTTGCACACTTGAAGCAGCTTGATTTTATTTTGAACCCTAGGTTACCACAGTCATTAAAATGTTACATTAGTTTCATTTTAGTTTATGTAAGTGTGTTATGTTTGATGTTCTCTATATAAATTTACAAGTACCCATTCATGTTTTTTTTATCATTTGTGATTTTTGGGGTCACCAAAAAATGCTTGAAACAGGGCCTCTTCAGGTAGAAGGCTGGCTCTGCTGTGGGCAAAAACTAATTTATGCAAATCACCTAAACTATTGGTAACATCTTCAAAAATTTTTATCTATATTTCAGTATTTTCAAAGGAGTTACCCTCAAAAGGGATAACGATATTTTTAATATTGGAAAAACTGATTGTAAGTTTGCACCTTGGTTTGTATTGAGTTTGCCTTCCCCACAACTTGAGTGAATTTTTAAAGTTTCATTTACTGAGTGGCGTAGCTAGAGGGGGGGGGGGGGCAAGAAAAGACATCTGTCCCCGGGCAGAGCACCTAAGGGGCCCCAATTTGTATATAAAACCTTCTCCATTGCATCTTGGAAAATAGGAAAGGGCGCAAAATTTTCAGTTGTCCCTGGACACTGAAAACCCTAGCTACACCTCTGCATTTACTGTGCCTTTGGACATTAGTGGTTTTAAGTTAAGGTATGTAATTGCAGCTCTTCAAAATCACTTTCAATTTCATCATGAATAATACTTTTTCAAGGAATGACAAGTCACATAAGCATTAAATTATTTTAGTTGCTAGCTCCTCTATAGAGCGTTAACTTTCGAGACACAGTACATCAAACACTAATCAGCTCATTTACTGAAAAATTACTGTTTTAAGAACTTTATTTTTAAACTCTCTGCTATCAATTTGAAATCAAAATTTCAAATTCAGGAATCATTTTCTGTTTTGTCTATCCCCTCTCCTTCACTGTCAAATATCAGTTTATGTAAACATTTTATCTTAGCTGTATTCATAGTTCCCAGTGAGATTTTCACTTCTTCTAAATCATTTAAATTCATTTCGATTTACACAGAATAACTCAACTCACCTTGCAAATTTAAAAGTTGACTTGTTGTCAGTCTTCTAAGTCTAATATTAAATTATACAGTAGAAGGCCTAAAATCCGCCAACCCGAAATCCGCAAGGCTCTAAAATCCGCACTGTCTATTCATTGTAGACAATGAAATCTGCCCTGCCAGCTGCAAGCTCAGAAAACTACACTATAGCCACAAAGTAAAACTGAATAAGCTATTCCCACTTGAAAAAAATATTTTAAAGAGTTTGTGAGCTCTCATGGTAACATTGATATCCTTGAAATGACTGACAGTGATACAATTAACACACAATTATGATCACATGACACAGTAACAAATGAGGATGATCAAAAAGTTGATAAAATAACATTTAATCAAGGTTAGGCTCTGAGAAAGAAATATCTCAGATTTGTAGAGCAGCAAAGCTGTGTTACAGAACAGGAAATAATGAAAAAATAAAATAAAATAACTATAATTAGAATATCCCTAAGTCCTAACCTACTATTAAATATACATGTTTAAATAAGTTGATCTATAATCTCATAATTTTGTATATTGTATTATTCCACTGTATTTTTATATTATGATTCTGATAATAAGTAACATGATTTGTTTCTCTTGATCTATCTATATATTTTTTTTTTTCTTCTTCGTGGGGTGGAGGGAAATAGAATAAATTTCCTATTATGACCCAAAATTCTAAAATCTGCACAAGGTCTGGAACCAAGCTGTGCGGATTTTGGGTCTTCTACTGTAATTTTTTCCCCAGAAAGTTGTTGAGGGCTGAATACTAAACTTGAATTCAAACACTTTTGATGCTATTGTGGGTTAGGCTATGATTCTGTGGGCTACTGAAGACAGTTAAAATCACTTTTACATCACGAAATGTTTAATAACAAATTGAAAGAATACAGAAGTTAAAACGCTGGTTAAAATAATGAAGAACAGAATGATAATTTAACATGGAGCAAGATGGCATAACAGCAGCAGGCCTCAGCTTTCATAGTCAACATCCACCATTAAAATTCATTGTTGGGGGTTTTCCCAGTCTGCCTTCGGATCACTTTGTCCGCTGTCCACAGAGTACTTTCTCTGCTTTTGCCTTCAGATCTCTTCCTCTGTTGTCGGTTGAGTGCCTTTCTAAAAGCAATATGCCATCATGGAGAACAACACTTCTACGAGTGACGCAGCCTATGTTATGTATACCCTTTACGGGTCTAATATTTGTAAGTCGGTAAATCAATTACCACAAACTCCAATGCATAAAAAATTTACTTTTATGAAAAATAATTAGTCAATTAATTAGCAGAGTAAATTTAATTAAGTAGTGTAGAAACATTACTGGATTTTTGTTTAGGTACCTGAAAAAGAATGTTTCCTTAAGTAACAACTCATTGAAAAGCCTTTTATTTAATTAATAATATCTTTTAGTTTCTATTAAAAACTTTAGTTTTATTAAATACTTATAGGACATTTTAGTTTTACTTTTAATTTGACTCTTTACTGAGAACCATGGCTTTGCAGGTAAGCTCATAATATAGTAACATTCATTACCATTATAGAAGATGCCAGAGTGCAAAAAAAACTTCATATCTTTTACAATGCTTTCACATTAATCTGCTTCATTCCTTGTCAAAATCAACCCTGGTCTTGTAGAATTTAATCGCCGACGATTCCAACACGTACACGCTAAAAGGAAACTACTTTCATCTTTATTCTACCACCAAAAAGCTCATTTACGAGCAAATGCTTCATTTACTAAAAACAACTAATGCATCTTAAAAGTTTCATTGAGCTTTGATGCTCTGAAACTAATTACAGCATGAGGCACACAGTTTAAATACTTTTTGATGATCTAGAGCTGCCTCCTATTACAAAGCAACCACTTAGCACACATGCATGCAGCTACGATGATGACCTCACTTGGTGTAAGTGTGGTTCAATGCTTCAGGATGATGTTACTTGCGTTTTGTGGCTACATGGCAGTTTAACTATGGTTGTTCAAAATGATGATTTCGCCGACTTTCATTTTTGCGGGGCTGCAGATTTAACTTTGAAGAAATATTAGAAAGTGAGTAAAAGAACTGTTAAAGTGTTTTCGCTTAGGATTAAAAACATAAAAGGGGACTAGAATTAAGTTCCAGTACACAAACAGAATTAAGAGAATTCTACTAGTTGACTAAGTAGTATTGGGCTAACACCTACACCAACCAACCAACCACTACACTCTATATATACATGTAGTTTGTGGAATTTTTTGGTGTCCAACTTTTTTCTCGAAATCTGCACTAATGATTTTATAAAAATTAATTTATGATTTTAATCGGTGCTAAGATTTGAGATCCCAGTTTAAAGATGGGACTATTTAAGTCACGTGTATTACTAATACTGAAAACAATTTCAATTGATTGGTGATTAGATATAAGAATGTATTCATATGACGCAATTGGCTGTTGCTTACTGTGGTGCATATGAAACATTGTTTTTGATTGTTGTAAAGAAATACTTCAGACAAGCCTTAACTATTAACACAAAAGGTAAGAATTGCTGCTTGCAAGTCTGTTAGGTCCCCATTTTGGTCTGAATGTAGTGTTAGAGAGTTCCCTGATAGAGGGTTGTCTTGCGCAAAGCTCCTGTCTTTTTTAATCAAATACTCTGATACTGCATAAAAACAGATTTCTATATTTATTTACATAACTTAGTGTCGAGCAAAATTCTGAAATTCATCCGTGAAACTAATACAGCAGGTACTTTTGCAAATATGATATTAGCTGTCCTGTCAGCTTTGTTGTCTTTGTCAGCTCCTGTCATCGAGGGGCATAGCTCAGATGGTAAAGCGCTTGCTTAGCATGCGAAAGATACCAGGTGCCTCTGAAGACGGATGATCTTTCATACACTTTTTTTAAGATATGGTTAATTACCAAATACATAAGAAGTACTTGAATAACCTACTCATAAAGTGATATCATGTTTTCCATTGTTCTATTCACGTATAAAGCTTGTGACTTTTTTAATCAAGTACTCTGATACTGTATGAAAACAGATTTGTTTGTTTATTTACATAACTTAATGCTCAGCAATCATCTGAAATTGGTCCATGAAAATAATTTATCTTCTGATCATACCTCTAAAAAGTAATGATATTCCCATACAAAAACCTTTAAGGGTTAAAAGTTTGTAACGCAGCATTTTACTTTATAACTATATGAATTTTAAATATGGGTCTTAAAAATATCAAATTTTGAGTGACATCCTGGTGTGACTTTATAAGATTTTTTTTTAAATTCCATTACAATTACTTCTGTTTTATTTTCTAAAAAAGATTTACACTTTCAAGAAATGCTTTCAACTATCAAATATACTGTCAAATATATCATACTTTCACTAAGCCTACATTATGTATTCAGGGCTGCTACTGGTGACTAAAAGAAAACTATCTGCTACTATTTTCGGCAAAAGGCTACTATTTGCTACCATTTCAGCAAAAGGAGTCTATGGAAACTATTTTCCTTAAAAGTGACGATTTAAAAAAAAAAATGGAACAAATGAAACTTTTTGATCACAGAGAACGATTTTATTACAGAGGATTTTAGACAACAAGGCTCGAAAACAGTTGCAAACAGCCACTGTGGGAAATATAAATAAAACTTATCGATGTGTTTGATTATGGATATGTAACTTATGTATATTGATCATTGCCAACTTTTATGCTTTCGGCATAAAACTTATGCTTTTTTACAGATTTTTATGGTTTTATGTGAAATACTCGCTTTTTACACTTTTTAACGAATTTTGAAGATTCCCCCCCCCTCCAAAAATAAAGATTCTAATTTCAAATTTAAATTATTTTTAACCACTTTTTAAATGAAAAATAGTAAAGAAAAAAATTTCATTCAAGAGGCAGATTCAAACATGAAAGTTAAAATTTAGTTATTTTCAAATATGAAATTTAAAAATACTATATAAGTAATTAGTTAATTACTTTTATATATTTTTTTTAAAATAATTAAATTTTAACTTTCATATTTGAATCTGCCTCTTTCTTCACAGAAAGTTAAAATTTAGTAATAATAATAATGAAAATCAGACAAAGTATGTTTTAAATTGGGGGGGTTATATGGGGCGAATGATGTTATACTGAGAAGGAGTTGCTTCTTCTCTTTGGCATTGCCCCTTTTCTAACCTCCCCAGTAGTTTATAAAAGAGTGCTAAAATTCTTTTTATGTTGTCATGGTAGCTAAGCCAGTAATTGACACACACACACATGCAAACTAACATTTATGAAATGAGTAGAAAACCTGATTATTAATTTTTATGTTTATTTTAGCATCAAAAAGCAAAAATATTTTATTAAAAATACTTTACATATATTTTTTTGTAAAGCCAAAGAAAAATATTAGACAAAATTGTGTAGTTGCTCTTTGATAATAATGAATAACACATTACATACTTTCACATCACCTCAAAAGCTTGAGTAGACTCCAAAACATTTTTCAATTTTGTGAGCCATTATCCTAAATAGATATTGTATAAATCAACGCTAATAATAATAATAATTAATCAGTGTAGTAAAAATTAATGGGAATTTTAATGACCTACAAGTAATGCTTTAGTTAATTGATTTGCATTTAACAAAATGTAGACTTAGATTAAACAGTGTAAAAATTGGATCGCCCTGAAAATTTGTAACAATATCCAATTTTTATGGCATTATTTGGAGATACAGTGAAACCCCGATTTAACGTCATTCAAGGGACTGGAAAGAAGTAACGTTATATGCGGGAAAACGCTAAATCGGGGTTGTATAAAACAAATTAATGACATTGAAATAAAGTCTAATTTAAATTACACACCTTTTATTTCTTTGTATACAATGCTTCACAATTTAATTTTCAAAATTATATCTTAAAGAAATCGGTTATTTTACTTTGAGTTTTGTTCTTATTAATTGCATTACAAATGTAATTTTCTATACAAATGAGTTTCTGTAGATTTTTTTGTAGATGTTTCTGTAGATTGTGATAAACAGATGCTTAAAAGATACTATAGAAAAGCCGTTTATTATCCCTTCCATGAATTGTATTCATGGGTGGTCAGTTTAACTCTTTAGCTTCCAAAGGGAATCTCATAGCTGTTGGTTACTGTCGAAACGGCAGAAAATGGCCTGCCCACCCTTTCCCCATGTAACCTCCCTTTTTGCGTCGCATGAAAGGCTTCCTGTTGTGAAAATCCGAAGATGGTCTATTGTATCTCCAGAATACAGGAAGGTAGCAATGACAAAATTTTAAAGTAACTTTATGCTTCTCTCCCGCTCTACCGGAAATTCCCCCAGCACTTAAACCCAATTCATCAAAAATCGTCCGCCGCATTCTTCAAGCTTGTTAATCCAGACACACCCGAATCACCTGTAAGGGGGACTACACTCCGTTTTTATGGGAATGAAGGCGCTCGGACAGTTGGAGGAGATAGAGTATAATTTTCCCTCTTTTTATCCAAATAAAGGAAAAGGAATGGGCATTGCCGCCATTCTCAAGAACTATTTCCTTCCCATCACAATTACTGTGACTTGTTTTAGAGAAAACGCATAAAATTTTTCTCGTCGAAAAAAACGTTAAATGCGGGAAATCTAACGTTATTGACGGGATTTTTTAGCCTTGCAAGTATAAGAAGATATTTGGAACCAATAGAAAATGATGTTATAAGCAGGAAAACGGTAAATACGGGTAATGTTAAACCAGGGTTTCACTGTATGTTGATGTATCATAATTTTCTTTTAGCAGGATAGTATCTGTTTATGCAGATACTTATTTCTAAACCACATTAATTAACATTATTTTTTTAATTTTTACTTTCCGAACATGTACCATGTAAGGAAAGTATTGTAATCATGAAAAAATTCGAATCCGAGATTTTGGTGTATTTACACGTTTTGAGGTCTTCTGAATTCATTTATGCTATTTTTATGAGATGTATGTATGTGTGTGTGTGTGTGTGTGTGTGTATGTGAGTGACCATGATAGCCACGGGGCATTTGATTGAGCTCAAATTTGGTATATCTGTCATAAACCACCGTCGCAAGACCGGTATTGATTTTGGTATATATAGGACTTATAGTTTTTCTACAGGGCTACGGCAAAGATTTCTTTTACATTATGGCCTATGGGAGGAAATTCTTGAATGTGCGCTAGCGTTTAAGTGGAACATTCGATTGAGCTCGAATTGGGTATACATGTTATAAACAACTATCGTAAGACCGGTATTGATTTTGATGTGTACAGGACTTATAGTTTTTCTACAGGGCTACATCAAAGATTACTTTTACATTATGGCATAAGGGGAGAAATTATTGAAAGTGCGCTAGCGTTGAAATGGCGCATTCGATTGAGCTTCAGTTTGCTATATATATTTGATTTATTCACCGATTAAAATTTATTTAAATGCTTGGTAATGATCTTAATCGTAAGTGTTCGGAAAGTCAAGTGGAGTCACTCCAGATTTTTATTTTTAATCTGCTGTATTTGGCACCTGATGAGTTAGACTGCAAATGTACTTCTTTTTACCTTGTTTCCTGATTTTTAAAATTTTACCAAGTGATTGCCTTGTTCCATGATTATATGAATGTGGTGTACATTTCCTACTTAACATTTCCTACTAAACCAGCCAGTTACGTTTATGTATCATTTCTGGCAATTTAAACTAATGGATAAGGGCAAATTGTATTAAGACTTGTGAGTACACATTTTAAAAATATAAAGTTAAAAGAAAAATGGAGCAACCTATTAAAAAAAAGAAAAAACCTCCCTTCCTGCCCCCCCCCCCCCCCAAAAAAAAAAAGACAAGTAGAACTGAAGTCAGAAAACATGCATTTATCTGTAAAAATCTTTTATGAGTTCATTTGTGTTAGATAAAACACATTAATCACCAAGAAACAAATCAAAAAGTTGGAATAAAACAAAATTTTTCCTTGTGAATGGAGGGTGTGGGTGTGTGGGGAAATTAGGTTTTTTTTTTTTTTTTTTTTACATTCCTGAGTGTGTGTTTATTAGTTATTTACTTTTCTCCTTTACTTTGTACAGCATGATGCTCAGATGGATTATTGTGGTACTCGCCTTGCTACTTGTTCCTTTGATAGGACAGTAAAAGTATTTAATGTAGAAAAGGATATTCATAAGCATGTTGCTACACTGAAAGGGTTAGTATTTATTTTAAATTAAAGATTCAATTTACAATGTTCTAGATACAAATATTATTAAATGTAAATATACACCTTGTTACAAATTCTTTAAAATACAGAGTGCCCATAAATTATTTTTACAACTTTAATTAATAAAAAACTTTACACAACAAAAAGAAAGAAAAGAAAAAAGAAATCAGCATGAAAATTTATAAACTGTTAAAAAGTTTAATACGAAGGCATTAAAATTTTTGGATGAAAAATTTCCAGGTGCATGGATAAGACAAGATAGTTTAATGTGGTTACAGTTGTGATTACCAGACTTTTTTCTTTGGAAATTTCGCAAAGAACTAGTAGGTCTTAGTGGCCTAGTAGATGTGAAAAGATGCATTCTCAGTTCTTTCAAACAAATCTCTATGCTGATATGAATTAGAATACTGACTTAATTTGTGCCACAAAAGGTGCACGTATTGACATTTCGGAAAGAGGAGGAAAACTTAGTTTACTTGTCATAGCCTAGATTTTTTAAAATCTTGTATTGTTTCTTAGTTATTGAAGTCTGTTATAAAGATGATTTACAGGTAGTTTGTACAGGGAATATTTAAACCTATACAGTGTTCAAATGTCATCTACATTGCCTAGTTTGAAACAACAGTGATATTAAATGATTTCTTTGTATTAACCAGGGATTAGTAATTTCTGTTCTTTTGGGAATTATCAGAATTTCAGATGAGAAGCAAATTTCATTTTATTCTATGTTAAGATATTTGCTATTCAATGATTTTTTTTCCCCCCCATAGCCATACTGGTCCTGTCTGGCAAGTAGCATGGGCCCATCCATTATTTGGTTCAATTTTAGCATCTTGTTCTTATGACAGAAAAGTTATTGTTTGGAAAGAAATAGATGGAAAATGGAGAAATAGCTATGAATATAATGATCATGATTCCTCTGGTAAGTACTTTACCAACTTGACTTTAGCTGGGCACTTTTAGTATTTCAGAATTATTGCACAAATTCAAGCCTGAGTGAATCTAGAAAAAATTGTCACAGGATTACGCTTTTATATAAATGACAATGTTTGATTTAATTGTGAAATTAGTGTTTCATGGCATATTGGAAATGAGGTGAATGTTTTTAAAATGACGCATTAACAGGTGATAAATTACACTTCTGTATAGTGCATTTTTTCTTGCTCAAAACTTCCTCCTACCATGAATATATATAACTGCAGCCAGCTTTTCCATACTGACAGGATTAGAGCTAAAAACTGTCTAGTACAGTGATAGATCTAAGATTTTTTTCAGAAGAGTAAAAATACTCCTTAACCTTTTTAGATGGAATATTTTCCTATCCACAGGAGTAATTAAAGCAATGAACAATTATGCTACATTTTTGAATGCACAACTAAATTTAATTTAACACATAATCACATATAATAACTGATTACACAATCTAGGTACATTGTTGGTGTTAACTGTAAATTTCACAGTTTACATGAAAAGTTATCGCAGATTTCAGAGAGTTAACTGTAAATAAAAATCATTTTCAAGGAGAAATCTTGCCGTAATCACCGATCATAAAACGGAATTTTATATAGAAAAGCAATGCGTAAAAACATGCATTCCAAAATTCCTAAAGCGTATTCTAAATTTCTAAGTCGTGAAATACGCATCTAGAGGTGTTATCGTGATCACTCGTCTAGTAAAATTAAACAAGGGATTTTTGTGTGTGAATGAGAGATTCATCTCTAATTTAGCCTCTACTTGCATTTTAAAATACAGTAGATTCTAGTTATTTGAGTTATGTTGAGACTAAAGCAATTTCGCTCTATTATTGAGCTGCCCCAAGTTGCAAAAGCTTATAGAATCATAATTTACAATTGTTTGTTTTGTATTGTTGTGATAAATTATTCCAGATTCATAGTTTAAAAGTCCTGTGTATATAGAAAGTTCTAGCAATCAGTCTTCTTGTCAGGATGAAACACAAATTTTATTGATTCTAAAATTGATGGACAATCGTCTATATGCAATTCACAGAAATTTAATAATGATTAATTTAAATTGATTTAAAGATTAATTGTAAGTCAGCTTATCACAGATATGTTTTCAGATGCTGTATTTTGCATACAATAAAATCCTTCCACAGTCTTAAAAACTCGGTGAAAATTCTCAAGTAGAACACTTCAGCACACAGTGAAGAATTCACAAACAACCTTCAAAAATAGGCTTCTCAAAACAAGGGAGAAAGTATTGCTTATAATTAAATACAAAGAGACAGCACTTAGGCTCACTACTAGCGTATTCACAGCAAGATTCAAAATTGAATTGAACTGCTGGGTGTCATCTGCCCTTCTTATATAAGGTGATTCTAAACTCCATGTACAAACTTTTAGGGGAGATAGGGCACATGAGGAATCAGGATCACAGAGCAATGTGGAGTCAAAAACATAGTCTTCATGTTAATCACTTTGGAAAGGGTGCTGAAACAACAGTGAATTTTCCAACTATTGTTTGTCAAAAACTATCATATTTTTCTCAGAAAACCTGTGACTAAAATTCATAGTTTAAAAATTCTATTTCATTTCTTGGAAGAGAGTTTTGGAGACAAGCACATTGTATATGAAACTTGCTTAAAAAATCAAACAAACACTTCAACACTTTTCATAAAAATGATTATTACCAGGTAAGTGAAAGCATCGTTTTTGATCCCACATTGCTATGCAATTCTGATTCCTTATTATGTGCCTTATCTCCCTTAAATTTGTATGCGGAGTTTAGAATCACCCTGTATGGTCTCTCCGAAATTTCTAGCAATTCTAAGAGATTCCATTTCTAGAAAAATCCCAATCAATTGCAAACCTTAATTGCACAAATTAAAATAAATGAAATTGAGTAATACTAGGCTATTGCTTAATTCTAATGCAGGGAAGCAAACATCACAGGCTCCATTAATAAAATAGTGCCAAAAATGTCTCCAACTTAGTATCTAAACTAGGTGCCTAGACTTTTTTTTTCAATTATGGGCCGAATTTGGCACACTGATTAAATAGAGCAAAAGGGGAAGCTATTGCTAGAAAAAAAAAAAAAAAAATTACTTTTTTATGTTTAGTCCAGTTTTTGGTGCATTTATCATGCATGTTATTATGAGCTAAATTTTCTTGAAAAATAACATTATCTTATATCATCAGAAAATCCAGAGAATGCTTTTTCAAAAGAGCCATTCTGGAACATTGTACATAAATTTCTTAAAATAAGTTTTTAAAGAATCACCAAAAAATTGACAGTTTGCAGTCATTTTAATTTTGCAAGTTGATAGCACAACTATTGAGGAATAAATTGTTTTAAAAATATATATCCCTACATATTGGACATTTAGCCAATTATTAAAAAAATTAAAAAAAAACTTTTTTTTCACTTGAAAAATGAAGCCTGTAGATACCCCCCCCCCCCCCACATCATTGTTTAAATACGGAACAGACTCAATGCTAGAAGGCATTGACTGATTAGGAAAGAAAATGTTTTCTGTATAGAAATGGTACACCTGGCCCTAATCAGGGTTCATTGATATATTTATGGATATATGAATATATATGTGTGTGTATGTATATTTATAGTAGATCTGGCTAAGTCTTATATATATATATATATACACACAGTGGTGGCACCAGACTTTCCCCGACAGGAGGCCAAATAATAACTCAGTGTGCACAAAATTTTATATTTCAGTGCCTGTATGAAAATGACTATTTTTCTCATCTTACATAAAAAAAACTTGGAATGTAGCCTATTTTTATAAAAATTACTGACAGATAAACTATCAAAATATAATCATTAAAAACATGGGCATTGACAGAATATTTTCCGGGTATGTACTATCTTGTTAGCTTATATTGTTTAATTGTGTGAAAACATCTTTTCTTCAAGATTTCTCTATGTGCCAATTTTGTTTATTATTGTTACCAGTGGCGGCTCGTGGATTATTTAAATGGAGGTTCAAAAATTAAAGTTCAAAAATTAAGTATGCAGATACGACACAGCTTGCACGTTAAAATATATTTACATTTGCAGCAGTAAAAGCAAAACAATGCATGCAACTGAAAGAACACAAGTCATCTTCGGTCTTACATTTTGTCACCAAGATGAGTTTCAGCAAAGGTGTTGTCTTAATTTTATTTCAATTATTTTTCAAAGGATAATATTGAAAAATTGCATTGCTTTAGCTCCAGAATACTTATTTCACTCCTATTTTAATTATTTACACTAGTTTGTAAGAAATATTGTAGTGAAAAATGATAAAAATAAAGAAAATAATAAGAAAATGAACGTACAAAAACATAACAAACTAAGGGAGAATCCAGAAGAGATGACCACAAGAAAAATTCTCCTTGTGCACACTCAAAATGTGCAAACGGAATGATATCAGCAGCACATTACTTCTGCCAGGACTGCCCACTTCTGTTCTCAGAGACCAGTTTGGAAGGGAATTATTTCTGCTTGCACCTGCAAGCAAAGGAATACTGTGTTGTAGTAACCTGCAAAACAGTGTGTTAGCTATAAGTGCATTTAATAATAGTGAGGGGTAGGGGGAAAGTAAAACTCAAGTTTTAAATTCACAAAACCTAGAAGTGTACATGGTATTTTTTTAATATTTAGTTTGTTAATAAGTTTTTTTTAAGTTTTTCTTTGGGCATTCACTTGCGTATGTGCTCAAATGGAGGATTCGCCACTGATTGCTACAGTGTTAACGTGATGTAAAGTACAGTTTATTATTATTTTTTTTAAGCTGAATTTTTTAACTTCTCTTGAAGTCCTGTATGGTAACAATTTATTAATTGAAAGTTCTTTTGCTGTCCAGGCATTAGGTGTTAGCTGCTTTTGTCACAGTAACAAGAGGGGAGGTGGGGGCTTATTAGCCTTTACACCTCAATGTGTTCTTGTCACTGTTAAATAAAGTTACTTTTAAAAGCTCCTTTAACTTCTTTCTAAGTCTTACTGGATCATTACTTCAACATATCTGGAGCATAGCATAGCTCCCGTATGCAATTACTAAGTCCTTTTCATTGCTAATGGTGATGTTGACCAGATGCTGGCTGTTTGCTGAATAGCGAGTTTATGATTTTTCCTGCCAGGCAACTGAACTTCCATGGACATGTTGCTTTGGGATGACATTCTCCCGGTCATGCTCTCCCTGTAATTTTACACTAACTGCATAGTTCGGTGAGTATAAATACTCGTACGAATGTGTAGCAGTTAGCTTTTGCGGTTATTTTAGTGAAATGAAAGTACTCATTTTGGTTTGGTAAATATGCTTGCTATCTGTGATAATTTACTATAACTGTGATTAAATGCTTTTCTTCAATAAACAAAGTTATTTTTAACCTTTTATGAGTCATCTATTCTAGCCATATTGCACAATGCAAAGTTGCTTGTTTTTAGATTTCACTGTTCTTATAGCTGTGCTAAAAATTGCTGTATAAAAATAGCACTAGACTACATCGCTTTGTGAGTAAAGAACCTTTTTTAAGTCTCACTTAGTGAACAAACAGTAAAGGTTATGAGCATTCAGCCCAAAGCAAATTTTGGCAGTTGTGCGTGACTTTAGCCTTATTACCTTATTCGAAAGTTAGTGAATGTTTTAGTATGGGGGTTGGGCATAAGCATAGGCACACCCATGGAGGGGGCTATGGGGGCTCAAGCCTCCCCCTATAGGTGGAAAGTTAGAACTGAAAAGCATTAAAAATTAGAAATTGTCAAATGATTTATTTGTTTTCGTTTTTAAAATTGCCTTCAAATTATTTCTAAAATACCTTTTACCAAAAAAAGATGATAGTTCTTAAGTAAAAATTTACAGTTAGTATATGAAACACAATTAAACTCGGCTAAAGCATCACTGAAATGTGCAGATAATTATTTGTCGCTATAATGATTGACATTGCTCGTGAGCTTGTGTTCTATGGGCAAGTAGTCTAGTACCAAATATTTTGACGTTATAACTAATGTGATCATTTATTTTTCCCTTCAAAACAGGACATCTGTTACTTTTTTGGCAATAATGCATTTATTTTCATCCTCAAAACGTATATCTACTGTTTTTAAGGTAATAGTGTATGGAGACTGAAGTTACAAGTCTGGATATTTTTTAGTTGTTAAGAAAACATGCAAACAAGCTTATGTGTTAATGTTAATATCAAAATAAAATGAAAAAAAATTGCTAAAACACACATATACGATAAAAAATTGTGCAAGATGTACGTTTCGGGTGGTACAAGGGGGTAATCCCTTCTTCGACCACAAAAACACCATCCAACATAAGGCAGGAAGGTAGGAAAGTGAGAAATGTTAACAAAAGGACACATAGAAAAAAGGAAGTTGTCATTCGGAAGGGAAAAAAAATTCTTAGAAAACCAGAGTGAAAAGGAAAAATAAAGTGGAAATCGGGGGAGGGGGGGGATAAGCTAAAGGAGAACATGACTTTTAAAAAAGAAATAAAGATTAAATAAATTGAAATAATTGACAAAAAAAACCCCACAAAAACAATACATCCCCCGGCGTTTCCTTTGCGTCTCGAAAAGGAAGGGAGGGAGGTCAGTTTTTTTTTTTTTTTTTTTTTTACAGACACTGCCGTTGGATGATTTTAGTTTTTTAGCGGCCTTTATTGAAATCGTTACCGTGGGTTGCTCTCTTTCTAAAAACGGGACATTGAAGGGGACATTTTCTAAAAACGGGACATTACGGTGTCCCGAAGCTGTGCTTGGGGACAACGGGACAAGCCACCTAAAAACGGGACTGTCCCGTTCAGAATGGGACGTATGGTCACCTTAGTTATAATTATAATTGAGATCACATAGCCGATTTCAGCAGTATTTGAAGCCCAGCCCCCCCTAAGCTAAAATCCTGGGTGCGCCACTGGGCATAAGTATGTATAATTGATGACAAGATAAGAAGAAAATAATAAAATTTCAATCTGATCCAGAGATAAGTATTGAAAAACTCAGGCCACAAATTATATCAACTGGGCATCTGGCATGAAGTATGTCGTTAGAGAGAATAGCAGCTGAAACATAGTAATAGGCAAAGAAATTAAACCTGTAGTAAATTAAAATAAGGGCATTTCAATTAAAGATGCTAAAGAATATTAAATGAGATGCAGAAGTGCCTTCACTGCAATTTATTTAAATTAGAACCTGAACTTTGTGGGATAATTGAATATAAATGTCCAAGGATGCATGGAAAATACTGAAGCGGCATTTTATACCAGATAATGGGGCTCATCATATGAAATTATTTGCTGAACTTTGTGCATGCAAGATTTAAACGGACAAAAGTATTGATATGCTTGCAGAATGGTTAAAAAGAATCAATGAGCAAATGTTTGCTATAAATAAGCAAATCCCAGAAGTCTATATTTTCAATTGCTGTGATTGTGATACTTGCCCGCCGAGTATGATGGTATTGTCCTGTCAATTTTAAGGTGGAATGATGAACAATTCATCAACAAAGATATTTTAATCGAATTACTCACAAAGGAATCCCATCTTAATCTGAGGGGTACAGACAGAGAAGCTGAATATCAGATTAAAGTTCATGAAACAAGATACAGTACACCACTGAAAGTAAAATGTCATCAAAGTTCTGATACTTTAAAAATCGGTGTACTTCAAATAAAAATACCCAGAAGCCTAGTCGGAAATCTGCAGTCAGTTCCTCTTCACATACATGATCTTACTCATCTGAATGTTTTAGAGGGCGTGAGTCATCAAGACCACCTTGCTCAGATCATCGTGACAAATCCAGAGACAGTGTCAAGACTTGCAGAAAGCCAAGAAGGTATGAACAGAAAGTTGAAGCATCTTTCATCCAAGCAACTTTAGCAGCATGGATGACAACAGTGAGTGGATCCTGGACACTCCGGTGAGCCATAACTTTTGCTATGACAGGAACCTGTTTCCGACTACAAGCTTCTTCAAAACGAGAAACTATTTGTAGCTGTGGAAGGTGTGACTGCCCCCATCCAAGGTAAAGGCACCATCAAGCTGAAGTTTAGTCAGCGGATCTTCCAGCTGAATGACGTTATGTTTTCCACCTGACTGAGACGCAACCTGATCTCTGATCCTTGACTTGACTATATGGGTCTCGCATTCAAATGGGACAAAGGTGAGGTGAAGATGTTTGAAAGTATAAGCAATACCTTTTTACTGCAACTTTAAATGGCGATATTTATTTTCTCTTCCCAAAAGTTACTAAACATATTCCTAAATCTGTTAAGTTTGAAACTTCTTCCACGGAGGAAAATAAAGACTAAAAAAAAAAATGCTCCTTTGGCATAGGAGGTTAGGACATGCAAGTCAGAATTTGATTAAAAATACCTCTAAAAATCAGTGTGTGAAGGGACTCTCCAATTTTAAAAATTACAATATTTTTTGCAAGGATTGTAAATTAAATAAGCAAATATGTACCTCGTTTAAGACAATCCCTTATATTAGATCAAAGCAGCCGCTTGAGCTGATTCATATGAAAACATGGGGACCTACTAAAGTAACAGGAGGAGGGGAGAGAAATATTTTTTAAGAATAATCGATGATTATAGACCGCAATATACCGTATTCATGATACAGCACAAGTAAGTTATCTAACTTAAATATTTTAAAAACTTAGCTTTACTTTTGCATAACATACTTTAAAAAATTTAGCTTTAGCTTTTGCAGTTGTTTTAGTGAAATAAACTCTCTCAAGTTGGTTTGGTAAATGTGCTTGTTATCTGTGATAATTTACTATAACTGATTAAACATTTTAATGCTTTTCTTCAATAAACAAAGTTATTTTTAACCTTTTATGAGTCGTTAGTTCTAGTCATATTACACACTGAAAATATACCTGTTTTTAGATTTTACTGTGCAAATAGCTTTTATAGCTCTGCTGTGAGTGAAGAACCTTTTTTTTTTTTTTTTTTTTTTTTTTTTTAGTCTTACTTATTGAACAGTTTGCTAATCCAGCTAACCATAAAATATAACTGATATTGGGCCATTGCATGTCCCAAACTAATTTTCTTTTGATTGCACCACACTGGTTAGCCGGTGCAGAATTGCTCCAATTACCACCTTGCGGACGCTGAGCTGTTAAAGAATGTGTCAGCCCATCAAAGTGATTTTTCCTTTCAGATTTCTTGCTCGCATAGAAGTGGACAATGAATGGCCATGGAACATTTTGTGGACAGACGAAGACCATTTTCATATGAAAGAATGTCATATAAAAGGAAATGTCAATACACAGAACGTCCAAATATGAGCTACAAAATCCACATGTAAATCAACCAGTACCACTTCATTCTGCAGTGTGGTGAGGGCTTATGGCATCATTTATCATTGGGCTAAAGTGTCCTTGCCAGGGGCGTAGCCAAAGGGGGGGATTAGGAGGGTCATAACCCCCCCCCCCCACATGAGGAATTTTTTGGCATACAAAATGTATATTCTTCACTCCCTTATCACATACATGTATGCATATATGTGAGTTGCAGTAGTTGAAACCCCTCCATGAAAAATTTCTCGCTATGCCACTGGTCCTTACCCCACTTAGTTATTAAAATCCTTTTTCTATTATGCAAAATATTCATTTAAATCATTTACTTTTATTTTAAAAATGTAAAAATTTTATACTACTTGAAAATTATCTGTTAAAAAAAATCTATTAACACCAGATATGTTTTTCTCCCTATTTTAAGCATATGCGAGGAGCTCATCATTGGCTCAAAGTTTGGCATCTTTCTCCATAGATGAAGTACTCATATTTGGCTATTTAGCACAAAAGGTGTGTTGAAGCTTGGTTGGCTTTGCTTCAGAGTGCTTATTTGGTGCAGTCTTTACTATTCACTTTGCGGCTCTAAAATAGTGTTCTTTGCTAGATCGGGGCAGATTTCACTAATGCCATAGTTATTGGAAGACTAAGGAAAATTCGCAAATAAAGCAGTGGAAAGAGTGACCTTTTCTTGGGAGCACGTCATTGTGAATTGGTCTCAAGGCTGTTCTTTTAGGAAATCATGCAACTTTTAATAGCTTTTTAAGAATTTAATTGCATTAGAGACTGAAAAAAAAGTTTCTTTATAAATTATACTGTGAACTGATATAAACAGTGAACCTATGGGAGTTACAAAACACTTAGAAAAAATAAACATACAGAATTTTGCAATATTTCCCTAAACAAGTAACTCTGTTATTTTTTAAGGCAATTTTTGCGTTTATGAATTTTTTCTGAAAGTTGCATGAGACATGCAGCTTTAGTATTAGTCCATAGTGCATTGGGTGAAGAATTATTATTAATTATTTTTATTGTTCAACATCACTGTTTTGTGTTTAAAGCTGTTAAAAAGTAGTAAACTTGTTATGACGTTTTTGTTTGTGTGTGTTATGCAAAAAAAATAATAATAATAATTACAGTATACTGACATTTGGCTACCTGATTGTAAGCTTTTCTTTGAGCTCCTTTACTAACATGAAGATTAAAGAAAAATTATAAACATCAGTATGTGAAGTTTTAAATAAATATTTTCATTTTCAGAAATTCTTTATCAGATTTTTAAAAAATGTATACCTATCAATTTATTCAGATAACCGTACTCTTACCTAATTTCTTTATTACTATTCTTTTAAAAATTTTTTACCTATTAAATTTGTTTTAATTCTAAAGTGTTCTGCATTTTGTTTTCAGTGAACTCAATATCTTGGGCTCCTAATGAGTATGGCTTAATTTTAGCCTGTGGAAGTTCTGATGGCTCTGTATCTATTTTAATTAATGAGTGTGATAATGTTTGGACAGCTAAAAAGATTCACAATGCTCATACTGTAAGTTCATTGAAGTAAAGAAGTTAATTTTTTTCATTGCTTACTTGCAATTTTGATCAAATTGGAAATTTTATGTAAACTGGATATAGGAAAACTTGTTCATTCATGCATTTTCTTTTGTCCAGAAATAGATTTTTGAAATCATGTGTATTTTGTATAAAGTATACTCCTATAAATATGGTATGTTCTAAAACATGCATTAAAACGGTGAGAAAATGATTTAAAAGATTGCAATAGTGCCTATTGATGCATCACTGTCTATGATTTTATGTATATGCAGTGTGTTAGAGTCCCTTGACATTACCCTGAAAAGTGCTTATATTAATGAACTTCTTAGTACAAATAAGAAGCATAAGGCATAAGCAATACATTTCATTGTGGTTGCCCTGTAAGTCCAGGCATAGGCTCCAACTTTTCTTGGGTGTTGCTAAAGACATCTGCATGCATATGTGTTATTTGTACTGCTGCATCAGTTATTCATTGTTTTAGTTATTAAGTTGTATGGATCTTCAGTGCAAACACCTTTGACTTCATGAACCCCCACAAAAAAAGAGAGAAGTGTTAAGTCAGAAGAGTGCAGTACCCACAATCAGTCTGAACTGAGACCTCTCTCCCCCCCATCGTAAACAATACATAAATAACCTGGAAAACAAAGGAATCATTATTACTACAAAAACAGTGTAGAATTACATTATTATGTCATTATTTGTACCACACATTTTCAAGAGAAAACATTTTTTCAGGAAAATGTTGAGACTTGAAACACCCAATATAATCATTGCATTAGGGGATACATGTCTCTTCAACTTTACCATTCTGTCTAACAAAAAATTTGAAAACAATAATTTAAACCTAGAGACAGAATAAATTGTGTTATAAAATAACGGTTCAAGAATTTAATTTTAGACAAATTTGTCATATATTAAATATTAGAGCAAATCCTTTAGTACATTTTTAATTATAAACTAGTTACTATTATAAAAAGCATGAAGATGCCATGGTAGTCCATTGGTTAAGGCATTAGACCAGTGACTGAAGGATTACATGTTTGATTTCTAAGCATTGAATGGAAGTGTGTGGAAAGAGCTGGTTTCAAACCCATGAATGGAGCATGTAGGGTGTCCACCAGCAGCTAAAAAGGTGACTTTTGTTACTAATTTAAGTATACGGCAACTTGGGCAACTTTTTCGAATAAAAAACATCATTTTTCATACTATTTTCAAGTTTTTGGCTTCTTGTACCTTATTTCCGATGACTAATTTCAAAGTAAGATTTCCATTTTTGTCAACTCTTTTCTTTTTTTTTTTAAATCATACTATAAAAATAAATGTACTACATGCTCTGTTATATAATGCATGAGGTTTTTAATTCTTTTATTCATTCCTTCTTAAATGAAACTGACGAATGTTTATTTCTTAACTGCAAAATCATGCCAAAATGCTACTATTTTGGCAGCTAAAATTAAGAAAATGGCTACTAAACTGGCAACTTTTTTATGCCGGTGAGACTTCTATTGATATTGTTTTTGCCTTCTGACGTTAGTGGACATCCTGAGCATGGTAAATGAAGTCATTATCTGACTAGACAAGAGGTGCCCATTTGCTTGACCTTCAATTGCTGAAATGAAGCCAACGAAGGGTTGATCTTGGGCCATCTCACTACTCCTATCCTACCTCCTAGAGAGTCAGCTGCAGGCTGATGAATGACGTTCCAAACATTGTGGAATTTGAGAGATTGCTGCTGCCCATTGTAGGCTTTGAGTCGTGTGCCACATGTTATGTGCTTTGTTGCTACTTGTTTTGGATTTTGAGTAATGTGCTACCTGATCTGAACTTGCTGCCACTCATTGTGGACTTTCAATTGATTGCCAATCAGATTTGCCCCATACTGCGGTCTTTGTTGATGCATGTTGTGGACTTTGAATAAGCGAGATATGGATGGGGTCATTGCTGGTGCCATTTGTTACTGAAGGCAAGAAAGAGAGTGTGTGTTCATTTCTCATTGTCACCTCTGAAGGAAAGCTTGTGGTGAGAGCTGGTTTCAAATTTATGGAGCATAGAAGAGAAAAGTGTTATCTGGCCAGGCAAAAGGTACCCATTTTCTCAGCCTTCAATTGCAGAGGTACAGTGTGTGTGGTGTTGATCTCATGCTGCCATACCATTATTAAAGACTACAGTGTACATGCATGCTAAATCTGAAATTCTAAAAGTCCTGCTAACAGACTTTGAGGGATGCGAGTATTTAGAAATCTGTCAATCTTCTGATAAGGATATAAAGTACCAGGTTACCGAGCCATGCTCAGAATTTAAAGGCTCCTTAAGTGTAAAATAATGAATACGTAAATGCCTTGGCACGTATCGATAATCTTCATGGTTGCCAAAGATTTTCATCGCTGTCGGATCACTCATACATTATCAGGTAAGCTTTGGTCGGCATTCAATGTTACAATGGCATATACTTTGTTTTGAAGAGGGATGCTAAATATTCGATGGTCGGTGCCATCAGAGTTAAGCAAAAAGTAGTTTAACGTAAGGTTCCTCCTTTCCTTCTGTAGCAGATCAGCGAGGGTATCAGCGAAGATCTTGGGCGATGCATTCACTAACAGCGTCTTCATTACTTCAGAAATATATCTGTCCATATTGAGGACGTTCAAATTCAGCATCAAGAATTTGAGTTGGTTGAACTGTCAGATGAATGAGTTTGTAAAAAAAATTCATGAAGTCTGTTATACACTGTTCGCAACGTAGCAGTACACACCAAAATCGTTAATAGTTTCACTCGTCATATACTGTGAACAAAGCCATTGTAAAGTATGCTTTCAAATTTCGAATTCTTTGAAATGTGGGTGACATCGAAGAAACAACCACACCAATTCATTAGGAAATTCGGAATGTCCTACATCAATCTTACAGTCCCCAAAATGGTTTCAGTTAATTTTTGTTTTACTCTTCAGAAAAATGCAAAGCTCCAGGGTGAATGCAATCCATGTTAAAAAGTTTTAAACTATGATAATAAGTACCCACATTTATGGCAGCTTTGTAGTTACTTAGACTGTTTACCTGAAGTATTTGTTGACGTCTAGCTGTTCTGTGTCGTTCTCCTTCCAAATACTAATCATCTGTTTCATCTGCTTGTGTTTGGACTGCACGTTCACACATTTGGGCCAAGTGCTGCTGCCGGTGATCAAATGTTTCCACAGCTCGTTTTTGAGCTACACTTTCATGCATTTACGTCTTTATAATACATCTATGATGATAATTCTTTACGATTGAAATTGTAAATTTCTCTATAGTGCTTCAATTCAAACATAAAATACTTATTTTTTTCTAATTCAAATAAAATACATCTTGCATAAACAAATTCTACAAACGTAAATTCAATCTTATAGATACATATAGATGCCATAAAAGTATAATCTTGCATAAATATGCTTTAAACATAATTTTATTTTATAAACTCATTCTTAAGAAAATAAAAAGTGTAACGCAATTTAAATTATTAGCACAAAAGGACACTTCGAAATCATGAAATCAAAAACAGAATAGATCAAAAATATTCTTTTATAATAACCCTAACAACTACTTAAACGTTGACAATAATAGAACAAACGGATGGGCTGAAGAAAATGGAATAAATCAAAAATCACCTCGAATAAATCAAAAATACATTGCTCCTATATAGTTACGCTGATCCCCGACTCTGTCACAATTCCAGTTCAACCACTCAAAATAAAACTTTTACCATCATTAATCCAAACAAATTAAAAATGTATTGTCTAATAACTTAAAATTTACACGGTTCGTTGGTGTGATCAGCCTGAAAATTATCATAATTATGTAAAAAAAAAAAAATTTAAAAAAAAAAGTAAAAAAGAAAAAAAATAAAGAAAAAATCTGATAATCCACCCGTTCCCTGATTTTTAAGCATTTTTGTATTTTTAGCTCTATTTCATTTAAGAGAATAAAAAAAAAGCTAATCATTTGAGTGTCAGAATTTTCTATTGCAAGTGACATTGACGTTACATTGAAGTCACGGTTATCAGGCTTTGGAGGAAAAATTAAGATTCCAATTCGCTTAAGATAGCTTTTCTAAATTACTACTCAGTTTAACTTTTTTCAAAAATAAAACGGTTTTCTATGCATTAAGCATGGATATAGGAGAGGATGTTGATACCAAATGAAATGTTTCGAATACGAAATGTTTCTGCAGATTATACAATTCGAATTTTGATGTATAATAAAAATTGAATATGAAGTTATTTGATTTTAAGTGGGTAACTATTAAATATTCTGAGTGTAGACATTCTATTGCCCGCTGTAATTGTCTCCACAAAGGGCTTTATCCTTTAGTTTAATGATAGTACACAACACAAAACAACACAGTCTAATCCACGTCTAAATAAGAATTGAAAATTTATTAGAAAAAATTTTGGTAACCAGATTTCAGCCTCCCAATTTACTGCTTCCACATATGGGCAACTCCCAGCCTGCGGCTGGATGGGGCCCGCCATGCCTTTTGGACCAGCCCTCAGAACAAGTCAAAACCCTGTATAAAACCTATATAAAACATTCAAACTTCCATATAAATCCGAATTATACGGCCCGCGATTTCGCTAACATCCTAAAGTCAGGCCCAGGAGTTCGCTGCTATCGTAAAGTTCTGCCCGCAACTTTTCAAAGGTTGTCCATACGATGATAAAATAAATGAGTTGAAATCATCAACTGCAGTGAATGAAAACTAAACTGATGGCTGATCACCTGCAAAATTAATTTGAATATCGGCTGCGAGCCCAATTTAGGAATCGATTGTATCATTATAAATTTTTTCATCGGAGTTTCAAATATCGTTTCATTATAAACGGTTGTCCCTTAAAAAAAGAAAAAAAAAATCATCAGGGAAACTAAATTTAAATATTTATAGTCAACTTGGCGGAATAAGGCAGTTAAAATAGAATTCAACCTAGTGCCGTTATTAAAAAAAAAAAAAAAAATGGAATTTTCATGTTACGTCACAGGATCTTTTTTCTTACTGTGAATGACTGAAAAGGGTGTCATTTTCATTTAAATTATTCGGCTAAGCTGAAACTTTTATGCACTTTTGAAATTCGCATGATTATGATCAATAAAATACATGAAAAATCTTTATTGTTTTAGTATATACGCAAAAATACATTTAGCTTTACATTAGTTACAAAAAGATAATTGTAATAAATTCAGGCAATTTTTCACATAAGATTTATGAATAGTTTTGTATTAATAACTATGAATTAAAAATAATTAAATTATTTATGTATATTCCATCAAGGTGCTTGCGGGGATGGTAACGAAGATTCTTTTCTCTTTTTCTTTCGCCGGTTGCCAGGACGATATTTAAAATAAAAATAACTTTTTAATTCTAAACAAATTTATGTAGCTGAATGGTGTAATGTATCTAGTTACTAAAATATTTGTCTGTGTACTGGATATCAAGTTCCATTTATTTTGTTTCATTGTAAAATTAATTTTTACTATTTTATATCGATGACTTGTATTTTTTAATCCGCCCCAAATTTATTTGAGCGTGCCTTTTAGGAAGATTGCATCAAGTGTGTTTTTCAAACGCTCAATCGATGGCGCTACCGTCCAAAAATTTAAAATTTAAAATTTTGACTGTTTTAAGAGTTTTTTCAATCATGTGACCTAGCTCAATCGTTTCAGGGGCCCAAAAAACCCCCAGAAATTTAAAAAGAATCCTTAGAGCAGTTTTCGAGATCGCTCGGACATACACACAAACACACAAACATTCCTCGTTTAATATAAGAGCGGATAGTGGAGGGCAAAGGAAACTTACAGGAAGATTATAATGGCTGTAAGTGGCACCACTGCATGTCTGGTAGGCTTGTTAGCATATGAAATATATGAGAAACACTTGAAAGAAAAAGTTGAGTTTGACACACCTGTTACTTGGAAACAATATGAACACATAATAAAGCATATAATGTGTAATTTCATTTTGACAATTTTAATGATGTTTGGTCAGCAGTTAGTGTGCATGAGCAATTCTTTATGCTGGAGTTGCATAACATTAAAAAAAAATAATTATCAACCTCATACTAACTTCTCTTTATAAAACACAGAATTATGTTCTTGTAAAATACACTGATGCATCAAATAAACTGGTACACCTGCCTATATTGTGTAGGGCTACCACTAACATGCAGAAGTGCTGCAACATGATGCGACATGGACTCTGCTAATGTCTGAAAATATGCTCAAGGCAATTTATGCTGTGAATCCTGCAGGGCAGTCCACAAATTTATAGGAGAGCCAGGTAGTTAAGATCTCCTGAACAGCACATCTATTACCAGGGTTTTAAAAAACCCAACCCGGGTGGGTTTTTATTGGGTTTTGGGGTGTTTTATTAAGATTTTTTATACTATAA
The DNA here is from genome assembly GCA_038373885.1 of Cheiracanthium punctorium. Classification (NCBI taxonomy): domain Eukaryota; kingdom Metazoa; phylum Arthropoda; class Arachnida; order Araneae; family Cheiracanthiidae; genus Cheiracanthium; species Cheiracanthium punctorium. The sequence goes on along the minus strand of JAWZYV010001707.1, from coordinate 311,034 downwards.
CACTTTTTGCATTTAAATTTTATAGTTTTATTTCAAAGCAGAATAATTTTACTCTAAAAGAAAACTTATATTATTACAAAATAATAATTAATTAAAATAACTTCAACTTTAATGCAGTACTATCTTTTTCTGCTGGTGTTTATAAAGGGCTCCTAATTTGTTTTATGACCATAAATAAAAGTATATTAATGTTCACTTAGAAAAATATGTTGTTTTTGATTGGCTGTTTTCTATTACTTTTTAAATTTATGAACTTTTTAATTTTTTTCACCTTTAAGTTTTTTAAGTCAGTTATATTTCCTAGTTAGAATATAAGTCAGTAAACCCTTTGCAGGCCAATTTACTGCAGAACTACTATTTATTTAATAATTTTCTTTATAGTTATTCATTTTTGCTTGAAATATATATTCCTTTTTACTTTAAAAAATCTAGAATTAATATGTCTGATATTAAATCCCACATAAACAATGTATAATGAATCAGTTTTCCATTTCTCAGTACTAAAGTAATGCAGCAACTAATAGAATACAGGATGGTTCCCTGAACCAGAATTCATTCTTGAGATGCATGCTTGTAAGCTGTAAGAGAGAGACATGTCCCATTCTTCTCTTATATGGGAAAGGATTTTTTTTTCTCACTATACTGATAATTACACATTTTAATAAATAAGGTTTTAAATATCAATAAAGAGATAAATTAAGTTATCCCTGCCTGCATTCTACACCTGTTCATTTCAAAACAAATATTGCAGATAGAATTGGCTCAAGGTATTATTTTTAAAAAGGTTTTATTCTTTATGTTGAATTTGGAAAAATAATTATAAAAAAATTAAACTGGCATATATATATTTATCTAATGTAAGTTATGTAGGTAATATTATATATTTCAGGGATGAGATTCTTCAGCTTTTTAGCTGATTTCAGCTTTTTGTGAATAAAGAGGAAATCACTTTTTTGTCTTTTTTCTCTGAAAATTTTGTTTTTCTGTGAATTCATGATTGTAGTTATTAGTTAACTATGTGATATTTTTATCTTCTAGCAAGTTCCAATGTTTTTCTTCTCTTAAAACTTCTTTCACATTAATTAGATATAAATATCACATGTACAAAAATAATCTCTCGTATGATTTCAGCTTTTTTGCTCTTTTGCCAATCTCATCCCTGATTTTTTTAATGTCAAATAACAAATGATTTAAATGAAAGAAAGGAAAAATTTTGATAATTTTTAATAAAACCCAAAAAACCCATTTCTGTGTGGGTTTTATTGTTTTTTTTTTTTAAGTGGGTTTTTTTGGGTTTGTGGGCGGGTCCGAAACCCTGTCTATTATGGCCATAAATGTAGCGACCTGTAAATTTTTTTTCTTTTGTATTGCCGTGGCATACCATTCAAAACTCTGTAGCCAATCCTCCCATTGATCTTTAGAATCCAACATGATAGTTGGCAGTTTCTTTGGACGTATTCCACTGCTTTCAGACATTGTTGGAATTTGCAAAATTAACTGCAGTGTAATTTACTTAACTTCTGTTCTGACACTATGTAAGCAAAACTAGAAGATTTTTCACAAACATACTTTAATGAATGACATATCAAACAACATGACTATGAAGTTTACATTAGATTTTCAAACAACCACAACAATGATGATGAACACAGTTAGTTATTATAATTACTCTGTGCCTATGCAAAGTGAGGGGATTTGCTCTGCGATAGGTAGAAATAGTGGTGAGCGGTATTGTGGAATTTAGTTGCTGTCTCCATCCTTGTAGCATTACTCTTATGATTTAGTAGATAAAAGCAATGTAGGGCCTACTTAAAACAGTTTGGTTCTGAAGCCTAGAATTTTTTCATCATTTTATGACATAGGTGTAAACATTTCACATTTGAAATTGCTCATATTTAAAATTATCCTTTTTTCAAATGTAAAAATTGCATTAAAATGAGTGGAAAATACAGTGGAGTATCTTTAATACGCCTCTCTTTAGTACGTCTTTATCGATTATACGCAGATTTTGTAAAGTCCGGAGTCATGCCTATACTTTGTTAAAATATTTCTTTTATATGTCTAGGATTTTCTTTAGTACGTCGTTTCTCAAAACATTTTGAAATTTTTTTCCCTCATTGATAATGACTATTGCCATGACTTCTCTTTACACTTGTGATAGGATTGCACCCGAAGTGTGAAATTTTGCTTACAAAAGGAGGAACGTTCTATTGTGAAGATTTGGCAGAGGAGAAATTCCTAATGCGGTTCCACACTAATGGCGATTTAGCACGCATCAGGGAGATAAAACTTGCGATTAAGCGAGCGCGAAATCTCTGCACAATGACCCGGGAACAATCAGAAACCTGTTCGTTAGGGGGAAGGACGATCTCCGATGACCATAAAATTCTCCCCCAGTTGGCAATTAAGGTTTATTGCCATTGGTTTATTGCATAAGGTTTATTGTAACCTTTAGTCTGGAATCTCACCCCCCCCCCCCCCCTTGAGAGGAGGCCTGTGAAAGCAAATAAAATTTGTTTCTTTCAGTCTGACTTTTACAGAGACGCTGGTAGGTTGCAGGACTATAGAATACAGGTTGCAGGACTTATCTTTCTCCAACATGTCTTTTAAACGAAAAGTTCTAAGTTTGGAAGAAAATATTAATATTTTAACAGAAGTGGATAAAAATGTCTCCATGTCTAAAGTAGACATTGCAAAAAAGCTGAACATTAATGTATCAACTTTAAAAACTTTGATTTATAAAAGGCAAGAAATCGAAAAGAACGCATCTGCCTGTTCTTCTACTGTTGCTAAGAGGCAGCGTGTACGTGCCGGTAAAGTTCCGGAAATTGATTCTTTGGTTTTGCAGTTCTTCAAACAATGCAGAGCTGCTAATATTCCCATGAGTGGGCCAATGCTCATTAATAAGGCACTTGAAATTGCCAAGCAAATGAAAGTGAAATGGTGCATATTTTCTGGAGGATGGCTCCATAAATTTAAAATAAGGAATGGAATAACCTGCTAAATGCTAAGTGGTGAATCGAAATCTGTACCACTTAAAACTGTTGAAGAGTGGTTTAAAACTCTTCCTGACAGACTTGCTGAATATGAACTAAAAAATGTTTTCAATTGTAATGAAACCAGACTTGCTTCCTTCAAGGACTCTGTCACTAAAAGGTGAGCCATGTCATGGTGGGGGAAAAAAAGCAAAGAGTGTATAACAGTTTTACTGTGCACGAATGCTGATGGATCAGAAAAGTTAAAACCATTTGTTATAGGAAAGTACCAAAATCCCCGGTGTTTCAAAAATATTAAAACCTTTCCTGTGCAGTACGACTCCAATAAAAAGGCCTGGATGACAGGAAAATTGTTGAACGAGTGGTTGATGAAATTGGACAGAAAAATGGCACAGGAAAAGCGCAAAATAATATTGTTCATGGTTCAGTGCCCCTCTCATCCTCCCGATACCAAATTTCTTAAACATATACAAGTTGTTTTCTTCCCAGCTAACTGCATAAGTCATTTGCAGCCCCTTGATTTAGGAATAATCAGGTGCTTCAAATTCCATTATTGTCAGAAGTTAGTGCAGTTAGCTGTGGAAAATATATCGGATGGCAATATAAAAAAGGTAAACATCTTACAAGCAATGAATTTTATTTCATTTGCGTGGAATAGTGTATCAAAGCAAACCATTCAGCATTGCTTTATCAAAGGTGGCTATCCGTCTCTGGAAGAAGAGATCACAGTAAAAGAAACAGAACCAAAAATTAATACCGAATGGCACTTATTCAATTGTGATTATTCATTTGAAGAATATGCAGATTGTGACAGTAATGTGCAAACAACAAGTGTCCTTAGTGTTAAGGAATTAATTGCTGGCAATAATCCAGAAGAAGCAAGTAGCAGTGAGGATGATACAGATGACGATGAAACGAATGCTGCTCCTCCAACATTGTCCTGTGTCTTATTTTGAAGGACTGAGAAAGTACTTTTTATGCAATGAAACTACAGAAAAAACATTGCAACAGCTAAACGATATACAAAACACATTGTATAATATTAATAGAAATAGTTCTCGTCAAACATCTATGATGGATTACTATTTTTCTCCTAGTGCAAAAAAATATAATAAATAATAATAAATTTTTGCGATACGTAGCACATAAAAGTTTTATATTATTTTTATTTTATCTTTAGCTCAACAACAATTTAAGTGACAACGATAAAATTAAAATAAACATCCTGTCAATCATCCTCAATTAAATGCTTCACTTTGCCTGGTCCCAGTTCATCATCTAATGTAACAGAATATACTGTCAGTGCTCCTAATAGAGAAAACACGTCTCCTTCAGAAAGTACATCTTATGAAACTACAATGCTTCGTGGCTTAACATCTTTCCTCCAAAATGAAAGTGTCTTAAAAGCTGAAATATTATGGTGTCTTCATTCAATTGAAGTATACAAGTCTATGAGAATGGCAGAAAAAGACATGTCCATGTTTAAAGTACTATTCCCTGACAGTGAAGTAGCTCAAAAGATAATATTAAAAAGGAGCAAAATGGCATATTCAATTCTATATGGAATCGCACCATACTTTAAAACAGAACTTTTAAGTAATTTGTCTAAATCCAAACACTTAACAGTAGGGTTTGATGAATCGCTGAATAAAATAACACAAAGGACACAAATGGATGTTGGTGTTAGATTTTGGTGTAATGAAAAGGATCAGGTAACTGCACGCTACTTAACCTCTACATTTTTAGGTAGTTCAACAGCTGATAAAATTAAGGAGAGCTTTAAAACTGCCTTGTCTGCAGTAAACTTACAAAATGTTATTCAAATCTCTATGGATGGACCAAATGTCAACTTAAAATTTTATAATGATTTGACATCAGAATTAGAGTGCCACGAAGATTATCCTGTTTTATTAAACATAGGAACCTGTGGTTTGCATACTCTGCATGGTGCTTTTAAGAGTGGTATCCAAGCTACAAAGTGGTCTTTGATTGATTTTTTTCGCGGTTTATACAATTTGTTTAAGGATGTTCCTGCTCGTCGAGCATTATATACTGAATATACAAATTCAGCTATGTTCCCCCGAAAATTTTGTTCAGTTCGGTAGCTTCAGAATGCTGATGTAGCTCAGCGTGCAATTGATATGTTGCCACACATTAGAAATTTTGTAACATGTGTGCAAAGAGATAAAAAAGAACCAACTTGCTCAAGTTTTAAGATTGTGGCAAATTCTGTAAAAGATAATCTTTTGGAAGCTAAATTGGCTTTCTTTAGGTCTCTATCAAGTGAAATTGAACCTTTCTTGGAAGAATATCAAACTGATGTTCCAATGATACCATTTTTACATAGCTCTTTGACATCAATAACTAAAAGCATAATGTCAAAGTACGTTAAAGATTCTGTACTTGATGGCATAGACTGTGTTCATGAAATAGATTTGTCGGACAGTAAAAATTTAAAATCAGCATATGATATAGACTTGGGATATGGTACACAAAATGCTCTAAGAAAAAGAAATAAGGATGCAGTTTCTGATCAAGACATTTTGCAGTTACGCAAGCAGGGTTTATTTTGTTTAAAAGCTCTGAGCTTGAAATTAATAGAGCGGTCTCCACTGAAATATCCGCTTACAATAGCTGTAACATCTTTCGATCCGGCAGTAGCCAAAAACCTAACTCTAGCCAAAACACGTATAAAAAGTCTCAACCATTTTATTAGCCAATAAAATAATAGATGCAGATACAGCTGAAAAAGCTGAAAAAGAATACCTCAAAATATGTACAGACAGTGATGCTCTGGAAGAAATGAAATTTTTCAACAGAAAAAAATATTAGAGTTGACATATTCTGGAGAAATGTATTTAGTAGATTTGGAAATTGTGATTCCATAATGTCTATCATGAAAATTGTGATGATTATATCACATGGAAACACTACTATAGAAAGAGGTTTTTCTGTTAATGCAGAATGTCTGATTGAAAACTTAAAAGAAGGCACATTAATTACGCAGAGACTTGTGTATGACAAAATCAAGTCATCAGAGTTTGATTTGTCTAATTTTAAAATTTCCAAAGAACTTTTACAAAGCTACAAAAGAGCATATTCTTCATTGACTGAAGCAACAAAAAGAAAGGAACAAAATATATTAGAAAAAGAAGCAGAGGAAATTAAAAAGAAGAAAGCAAAATTAGCAACAAAAGAATTGAGCAACAAAATAGAGAAAATAAAGGAAAATGCTCGTAATGAAGTAGCTGCCCTGATGGCAGAAATCAATGCTCTAAATCAATAAATTTATGAAAACCAAAATGTTCGACTGTATTTCATTTATTTTTGTGGTTACATTTTTTCCCCTCTTCCAAAATCTAATCTGCCTTCATAAGAGTGACTTAATTTAAGAATATACTAATATTTATCCCTTAAGTTTATTTATGTGTATAAAGGGGTAGTACTTGTGCATAATATTATGACAGTTTACAGGAATCAGCATTATTATACTGCTATAAATTATACTGGATAAAATGATGTAATGTGTATCATCAGGTACGGTATCAAATCTGGAAAATGTATTTAAATATATTTATTAATGTATAATTAAAATCTGATTAATTTTATTAAATTACTAGTCTTTTGCGATAGGTTTTTTTATCGATATCTCCTAAACTATCATTATGTGTATTTAAAAAAAATTACGATGAAAGAACCTGCTAGGGGGGGGGGGACTAACAGGGAAATTTTAAGCACAATAGGGAAATATCAGGGAACATAAATATTAAAAATTCCTGACCACCCTGTAGTAGTATAGATAAATTAACCTAGAAAATAAATAGTGCTAATTAATTATAATTTATTTTTAGTGTGAATTAATTAGTTAATGAGATTGCTAATGCTATTTACATGTAAATAAAACTACTTCTCATGCATTAGATCTGGGAGGTGTTTATCACAACCCTTCCTCCCACTTGGGTACGCAAATGTCTAGTTTTTTGTGTGATAATAAAATAAAACACAACTTTTACGAACTTTTCTTCATTTAATATTAACAAATTCAAGCTAACACTAGACAAATCAATTTCTCCAAGTAAATTGGTGTGTGGAAAAAATGTCCCTCAAACTATAAAGTTCTCTTTTTTTTTGGGGGGGGGCAGGGATTCAAGGTGAGGGGCTAAATAAATATAGACTGATGATGTTTAAAGGTATTTATACCTATAACTCAGGATTTTTTTATTAATGTGAATGTTCATGGGTACATATTTTGAGTTTCTCATACTGTCCCACCCCACCCTTTCCCATATATGCAAACATATAACTTGACAAGTTTATATACATACATTAATAATTGTTGCTATAAAATTTTTAGAACCTTTGAAAATAAAATGAACTTTAAGCTATGAGTTTAAATACAGTTTTTTCACCTCTAAAAATATATACTTATAAAATTATTCCATTATTTGGGAGGTCTTTACTAATAGTAGTTTGCATGTTTTTAACTTCATCGTTTTAATGGTTTAATTCATAAGAAATCAAACTGCGGATAGGCAGATCTAGCATGGTTATACTTTTGCTTTTCAAAATACACTGCATGAACGGAATGCATTCAAACTGCATATGCATTCAAAGGGGGACTGTTAGTTCCACATACAGCTTGGAGCACTTCTAAAGGCCATTTCGTTCGATTCTACAAGCATGTGTGCATTACTTTTCTACCTACCTTCGTAAAAATGGTATAAAATATTTTGTTTTAAAAAATCCCAATTATATCTTTTCTAAATAGAATAATCGATATAATAAATAATAAAAAATTCGGATAAAACATTTAGCATTATAGTATTGCTTTCAAATGGTTTTGCAGGATATAATAATCTTAGATGTGATAAAATATTTTGTCAGTTTCTTTGTGGAGCAAGAGTATCAGAAAACATCCTTTGTTTTCAGTTTGCCTGGGGTTATGGCTTCCCAGATACCCCGACCGTATTGTCTTTGTGCAAAGATCCTGCCCATTCTAATTATTTTATCTGAACAAACTTATTGACATTTGTGACCTTGACCTGTGGTTTCTACCAGCCAAAAGCTCTTTTATATGCTGTTAATTTCTGTGATTACTATTATAATTTATCAGAACTGCAGATTCTCAAAATATAAAAATGGCATACATTCTATGTCTTATTATTGTTTTAAATAATAATTTGACTGTGTTCAAACACTGTAAAATGTAAATAAATAAATACATAAAAATAAAGCAAGCCAAACACCGAAAGCTTTCTAAAGATGGCTTATTCCCCATTTTATACACTTTCGAATTTTGCCAAAGCCACCCCCTTTTGGGACGGCCCAACATCCGATTTAATACCATCCTCATATTTAGAAAACAAAATAAGTTTATATCCAATAGTTAAATAAAAATTGTCTCGAGGGAGAATGTCTTTTTTTGTGGGTTGCATTTTTTCCTACATTTGTATGGACCTCAGCTCTCATGGAAATACAGAAGCTCAACTGGCTTTCCATAGGAAATCTTCAGAAATAGCCACAAATATTTCCTGTATATTGAGTTATTGTTGAATCAAGTTTGATTACAACTTCATTAAAAAATTCATTCAATTTGTTACTGCAAAGCTAGTGAAATGATCGTGGCCAATAGGCTATACATTCTACTCAGCATAATGAATAATCTGACCTACTGATGCATTAATGCAATTTTGTGGGTGGAGGCGGTTAGGTGGAAGATTTACATATACATCCATTTTATGGAAGTAAAATTGAATTGTTTACATTAGTTTCGTTTTTCTCGGGATGGGCGTTCGCGCCTCTGATTCCTTGCCATTAATATGTCCTTAAACCTGCCCGGACTCTGTTCTTTCATTGTGGCACTTAGTTTTCATTCTATATTTGTTTATTTCTGGATTCATTCAACAAATAAAGATAAACGTGTAACGTTATTTGTAAGGAATGCATTTTTTAAAGGCCATACATAGGTGGGTAGTCCAAAGGTCTGCCCTTCTCTGATTTGCAATTTTTTGTAACAAAAACATAAAAACCTTTTTATTAGGCAAGTTGGAGTGTATAGGCTGATTAATTTTATTTTTTAGCAACTATGCGAAAAATTCCAGAGCTGGGAATCGAACCCAGGACTGCCGCATAACGTGCGGGTGCTCTACTACTGAGCTACTCTGGGACGATTCCCAGATGAAATTTCTCGCATTAGAGCCATTGGCATTTATCATCTTCCTCTGCAAACCACAGATAGAACAGATGAAACAATCTGTGGTTTGCAGAGGAAGATGATAAATGCCAACGGCTCTAATGCGAGAAATTTCATCTGGGAATCGTCCCAGAGTAGCTCAGTAGTAGAGCACCCGCACGTTATGCGGCAGTCCTGGGTTCGATTCCCAGCTCTGGAATTTTTCGCATAGTTGGTAAAAAATAAAATTAATCAGCCTATACACTCCAACTTGCCTAATAACTTGAAAGGTTGATGGAATCACTTTCTAAAAATACATAAAAACCTGTTCGATTTTAATAGCACTGTAGTGCTAATGATGAAGCTTTTTTTTAAATTCTGCTTCTCCTGCTGTTTGGACCCTCTCAATTTTTTTTCTAGGTACTGCATTTTTTGTTCCTCTGTGTTAAAAATGCTCTCGTGTGTGTCTGTTGTTGCTGCCTTTAGAATACTCATTCAGTTTAGTTTAGGTAATTAGTTGACTAAATAATGCAGGCATGCGACAGCCACATTGAATTTATATATATTCCTTCAATGAGTTATCTACAATTGATTTACAGTTCAATAATAGAGCTTCAAACATTGTCTTATCCAAAAAAAAGAAAGAAAGAATTATGATATTTATCTTTTGCTTAAAAAAAGATGGATCTTAGAGGGGAGGAAAAAACTTTTAAACTAGAAGCTTGGGTTCCGTTGCTACTTCTGCTATATTGCTAATCCGGCATTGCTGCTTGCCATAAAGCAGGAGTTCCAGTGATGGCTGCTAGTTCTGAACTCAATTGGTGATCAGTAGATTTCCTGTTATAATGGGCAGTTATTGCCTGATATCGATTTTCAGAAGCTGTTCAGGTCATGTTTCACCTTGCCCAAGTCTTCTTGCAACAATTCCATTGTTTTAAAATTGTTTCTGTAATATAGAGACTGTTCAAAATATTCAGACATCTGGCTGATCTGCTTCTAAATGGCTAATGCTTTGCCACTTCAAATTCTTCTAAATGATATTTTGAAGCCTTAACCCTTTAACAGTTTCATTTTTTTCCAGAATTCGGTCCCAAATATGTCATTTTTTTATTGCATATTTTTGTTTATTTTACATTTTTAAGTAAAGATATGTTATTAAAATTAGCATTTCTAATATTTTTAAGCATTTATTACAACTTTTTTTTCTTTAATGAAAATAATCTAGTTTCCCTGCAAGTTGTTTTTTTCCCCTACAAAAACGCGAAACAAGGAATTCACATTTACAGGTAAAATTACAAAAAAATCCCGTGCTTTTGAACCAATCAGAATAGAAAACATGATAGACTACAAAATATCATTTACTGGACAACTATCGCTATCTACACGAATAATTTGTTACTAAAAATAGAAAAGATACGGTTGAAACAGTGAAAGACAAATAGAAACCAGATTGCCCATACGCCGTACGGGCAAATCAGTAAAGGCCCGAAAGCCACGCCCGTACGGCATATGGGCAAAACAGGGAAGGGGTTAATAAATTGATATGAGTCCTTGCACACTGAAATCAAACACTGTGCAAAAATTTACTCACATTAGCTTTGCTCAAAGCACTTGATTCAGCATTGGATGACATAAGCCTGGATTTGAATATCAGAAACTGTTTGATTACTTTTGATTGGATAGTGCTAGTCTTATTTTTCACACATTCCTTGCAAACATGGATCACATTGATCAGATATTTCATTAAATATTGTTTTTGATATGCAAAGATCAGTTTGGATACAAGTGTAATAAAGAAAGTTTAATCTATCCAAATTAAATGCTTGAAAAATTTCAAAAGTAAATTTATAGAAAGAAATAATTAATGGGAAATTTAAAATAATTATTCAACTGAAATTTTTAAAAATTAAATTCTTTTAATAGCTTTCTAATAATTTTTCTAATAGAATTTTTATTGATTTCTCCAGTCTTTGTTTGTTAAAAATAGTTGTCATATTAACCCTCCAAGCGGCTGAGACGTAAAATCCCGTTCACTTCATTCCAGTTTTCACTGCAATACTTCTATAATTTAAATTATTTATAACACCAAGGCATCATAAAATATATTTCGATATTAAAGCTTATGGGTGTTTTAGGAGTTAACTTTTTAATAATTACAAATCTTCATATCAAAATTTTATTTTTTAAATAATTTTAAAGCTGCATGAAAATTTTGCAGTGAAAACAACTTTACATTATTGGCCCATTTCCAAGACGCTCAGAGGGTTAAGAATAATTTACTTTTCTGGTATGGTAACACATACTTCCTGCCATGCAAAACACATCCATCTCAATCTGTAACTTTTACCCTGGTCAAAAACAGCCTACAAGAGTTTCTTTACAATTTTTAAATTCTTTGTTTTTATGGGTATTAAAATTATCTAGCCAAATCTAGCAGAAAATTTAAACAAATAATAATGAAAATTTAAAAACATAATTTTCTCTGCCTTTGAACATTAAAATATTGAATTTCAAAGTTCCAACTTATATCTGGAGCATCTTAAAATTTAAGCTAACATTTAGCTATGTTCTTGAAAGAAAATGTACAAAATAAAACTGATCTTATTTAGACTATTGCCTGCTGTACAGCTTAGTTTTTTTTTTTTTTTTTTCAGTTCTTTGAAATTATATACTTTGTTATGATAGAAAAGTTACATCCATAGGTTTATATGGGACAGCTGAATCAAGGATTGCAGCTGTCCAGCAGTCTTCATCATATAATTACCTTTATTTTCTCAAAATAGTTTAAGTAGAGGATGTTTTATTTAAATGGCTCTTACTAAGTGTTTTAACTGCATTTTCAAAGTTGTTCTATGAGAAATAATAATAAAGTTTTTATTTTTTAATAAGTTGTAGTACTATAGATTATAAATGGAAATTGCAGGGGAAATCAGCATTATATCTTCTTTTATTGCTGAAAAAAACTAAATTATTACAGTTGTTTTTGATGGTTTTTATTTTTACTTTCCGAACATGTACCATTTAAGGAAAGTATTGTAATCATGAAAAAATTCGAATTCGAGATTTTGGTGTATTTACACGTTTAGAGGACTTCTGAATTCATTTATGCTATTTTTACGAGATGTATGTATGTGTGTATGTGTGTTTGTGTGTATGTGAGTGAACACGATAGCTCCTGAACGGGGCAAGCGATTGAGCTCAAATTGGGTATGTATGTTATAAACCACCGTCGCAAGACCGGTATTGATTTTGGTGTGTATAAGACTTATAGTTTTTCTACAGGGCTACGACAAAGATTTCTTTTACATTATGGCCTATGGGGGAAAATTCTTGAAAGTGCGCTAGCGTTTAAACGGTACATTCGATTGAGCTCAAATTGGGTGTACATGTTATAAACAACCATCGTAAGACCGGTATCGATTTTGATGTGTATAGGACTTATAGTTTTTCTACAGGGCTATGCCAAAAATTCCTTTTACATTATAACCTATGGGGAGAAATTCTTGAAAGTGCGCTAGCATTTAAACGATACATTCGATTGAGCTACATTTTGGTATATATATTTGAATTATTCATCGATTAAAATTTATTTAAATGCTTGGTAATGATCTTAATCGTAAGTGTTCGGAAAGTCGAGTGGAGTCACTCCAGATTTTTTATTTGTGTGTTTGGCAAAGCATAAAACTGAAAGATTTTTAAAAAATTTACTGTATGGTGCATTTGATTTCTTTATAATTATTATTTTTGTTCATATTTTAGATAGGATGCAATGCTGTTAGTTGGGCTCCATTGAGTGCACAAATTGCATATGAATCTGTTAATGAACCTGGATGCAGTGACTCAGCAGCTTTCAAGCGTTTTGTTACTGGTGGATGTGATAACTTAGTGAAAATATGGAAATATGTGTATGTATAATTAGTTAGATGGTATTTTTTCTGAATTAAAAGCTAAAATGCAGATTTATAAAATATCTGCTTTTTATTTTGACAGGAGTTAGAGCTTTTTAGTTTTTTAGGAATTGAAGAAGGTTGCGTGTACATCAGAAGGTTGCGTGTTCAAATCACGTCCGGGTCACCAATGAAGGGGATTTGATAAACCCTTTTCTTTGACTCCAGATTTCGAAGGTTGTTTAGTCTTGAAAGAATACACAGGTTTTGCCGAAATCCAGCTTTATTAAGCAGCAAAATTATTGAACTTGAAACCAACTTAACAAATAACGGAACGAAACAAAACAATAAGTTCTAACGGATAACATGAGAAGTACAGGTGATGTTGTGTGGTATTTTAAGCAGCGAGCAATACCGGATCGATGGCGTGAGGCTGGATGCAGGAAGAAGTGGTCGATCCGAATCCACAGCGAAGATGATGGCTCCACGGCATCAAGCTGGAAGGCGAGGAAAGCAGACTCGTTATCACAGCGACGTCGAGGGATCCAGGACATCTGATAGGACTCAGAGACAGCCACACTGGATCCTGGCAGGGAAGATTGCTTGTTAACACCACCACAAGAGAGGTTGAACTGCCACGAGCTCAGACTTGCCGCGAATTTTATAGCAGCTTGCGCAGGACGGAAGTTTTGCATAATTGCGTATCTGCAATATCAGCGAGCACCACCACTTCGCATTCAGTCGCAAGTTAGTGATCGCTAGCACATTTCCGAAGGCCTAGGTGAATCCGAAGGACCAGGTGGATGAGGAGCATCACACACTCCGAAGGACCAGGTGGATGAGGAGCACCACAAATTACAAGATTTTCAGAAACATCTGCAAATTAAGGAATGTTAGGAAATCCAGTTATATATAAAAAGGATATTCAGATAAATCATCTGAGTAGTAAAATAAATATCACTAGCAGTTAAAATTCTTCGGGGGCATTCCTATACTTTAAGATGTATCCCAAATTGAATTTAATAAGTTTATTCAAATCTGACAGGAATAGATAGGCTGCTAGATATTTCTTTATGTAAATTGTGAGATATGCCAGTGTCACTGACAGAATTCAGGAAACTTTTTTATCCATATATGAAAAAGAATAAAATTGAAGTGCGGATGTTTTATTTAGGCTACAACATCTGGTTATGCTTCTATAGCATGTTTTGGGAAAAGTACACTGGGTCTCCGAATTATTATACTCACTTGAAATTTTTTTCTTTCACATGTTTCTAAGCGTTTAGCTTGCTATTAAACTCAATATTGTTTCAGTTGTTTTCTTAATAGGTTTATTAACTTAGGACAGTACAAATTTAATAATAGAAATGTAATTCAAAGTACAATTTCAATAATCAGTGACTCTTTCCTTTTGAGCAGTCGCCTTTTGTATGCAATGTTGCATGCTGGCAATGCATTTTTTGACTATTTCTTGAAAGTGCAGGTGTATTGTGCCATGCTTTAATATTTTTATCAATTAGTAATTATTTTATCTTAGCAAATTTCATTTTTCAGGGCCACCCATACATTTTTGAGCAGGTTGAGGTCTGACGAGTTTCCAGGCCCGACCATAAGGGCATTATTTATCTTTAACAAATGTAATAATATTTTGTCTTCATGGCATGTTGCTGAATCCTGCCTAAGACACAATTTGCCATCTGAAAACTGTTCCTTCATTTGCAGAAGCAGTTGGGTTTCCAAAACTCTCAGATACTGGTCTTGATGCATAGTGCCTTCAAAGAAATGTAGTTGACCATTCTCCTGTGAACTAATTACGTCCCATATCATAGCAGATAGAGGTTGTTTCACTTTTTCAAGTATGTAGCTTTCATGAGGCCAGCACCAAAACTGAGAATTGTCCTGAAGTATCTTTATAGACTAGTCACCAGAAAAATAAATCTAAAATATCAATAGTATCATGTATGGTAAGGAATTTTCTATCATAATTGAAAAAAATCGTTCTGTATGACAACTTTAGCTTCTTCCAGTCTTTTACACTCCAATTTTTATGCATTTTAGAAAATGCTAGTTGTTTAGAAAACATCTTCTTGGTCAATTTAGGCTCTTTGAGAGGTCAACAACCACTGAAATGCAGTTGTTTCAAACTTTGTCAAAAGGTTCAATCAGATAATCTTATGCCTGAGTCATCTAACAATGCTTTTATAACTTTTCGAGGCTTTCTACAATTCTCTATAATTATAGGCCTAATTTTCCTCACAGTTCGAGGAGTTTTGAGATGTTTTCATCTACATTTACCATTACATTTTGGTGATAATGACTTGTCCTCATCTGCCGCTTTCTTTATATTTTGGACTGTAGCCTGTGAAATGCTTGATAGTTCTGCTATTTTCCTTTGAGATTGATTGGTATGTTTCAAAAAGGTTCTTACTTTTTCTTAGGAGAAATGTCTGCAGGCTTCCCCTTGGTTAAAATTTGCGATATTTGAGGTTAGGATAAGAAATGTCCAGAAACAGACATAAAATAATAATAATAAATATTTCATTTCTCCAATTACAGATTTAGAAATAAACAAAATTAAACTTTATTTAGAAATAAACAGTGAAACTTGGCTTGAAACAAGAGTTTTCTTGAATAAAAATTATACAGGCTTTCGTGACTTTGTGCCACACTCACCACAAATGCGAAAAAATTGTCTTCTTATACAATGTTGCCATTTCAAAATTATTAATCTGTTACAAACATGCAAACTGTAAGAAAGGTTCATAAAAATGGATTAAAAGTACAAGATTTTTTTGAAAAGTTTGAGTAAAATAAATTTATGTGATAAAAACCATTCGAGTATAATAATTTGGCCACCCACTGGACTCTGAAAAGCTGTTTGTATTAAAAAAATGAGTTATGCTGCTCATTTATATGCAAATTGTATGTATATAAAAATTACATCAGAAACATAAAAAATTAATATTATGTTTTCCACAAGCTGTGCCCACAAACTGTTACGAGTGGAAAACCTCTGAAAAGCTTAAACTTATGAGGTTTAGGGGCTTGACATCTAACTTAATTTTTATTAGTCCATCCATCTTAATTTTTATATAAAAAAATAGAAAATAATAAAATCCCAGCATTTTTGGTCTCTTAAAAAAAGAAAAATCTAATCCTGCTGTTTCGATTAGGTTAATGTAATTATGTTAATTTAGTTATATAATACAAAAGTAACATTTTAAATTTCATTTTCCATTACTTATTGACTGCTGCTTTAACAATTATTTCATGAGAACAATGCTTTACTTCAACCATAAAGAGATTCTGTGCATAGTAATTAGCCACCTAACATCCAGACAATCTTTCTCAAGTACCTATTTATATACCAGCGTTTTGTGTAAATGTGTATTTTCATATTCCACATGAAATGAACTGAGAATATTGTTATTTTCTATTTATTTATAATCCATCAAGAAAAAGAAGGGAAAATTTTTTAAATATTAGTGAATTAGTTTTAGCTTCAAATAAGTGTGTGACAAGTCTAACATAACCAGATGTCACTTTGCAGGAGAGAGGCCCCACTATGGCCAAGTAGATAAGGCACTCAAAATGGTAGATGGCTGTTGATCTAGCAGTTTAGAGTTTTGGTCGGTTTTCTCCAGATGTAACCTGACAATGCATTAGAACCCTCTAAAGTCTTCTGACCAAGGCACCCCTCCATCCATAGCAGATAGCCCTTGTGTAGCTTTGTCATAACATAATTCATCTTTGCTGAAGGGAGACCCTTATTTAAAAGCAAAAAATGACAGCTCAGATATGAATAAAGCAGGATGCATGCACTGTACGTCTGGTTGTCATCAAGACGTACACATCATCTATGCCTTAACCCCTTGACATTCAGGATGTATTTGATTTCAAGTAAGAGAAATTTTAATTTCTTTCAAGGAAGTGGCCAAAATAGTATTGTTGGGAACTCTGAAATAATAACACAAGTTTAAAGCTTTCCATATCTGCATTTTATCTAGAACTGCATAACTTAAATTTTTTTATAAGACTGTTTCATCACTGGTTTCAACTGGTTTAATCTAAAATAATGTCTTGTCATTTTCAATGTTTTTGTGAGTTTTGATATTTAAAACTATGGTAAAAGTTCATATTCTCATATTTATGGTAGCTATGTACATAAATGTGTGTTGATGAGGGTTGAAATTTATATCAGATGGATCGTATTTTAAGTATAAGGGGGAAAAAAGTATTTCTCAGCTTAAATTTAAATTAAGTTTTGCAAATGTGAGGTTTGAAATTTAAAATATATCAAGTACGCACACATATATTTAAAGTTTTTATTTCATATTGTTGATCTTTTTTCAAGTAATCAAATGCTTGTATGCTATAGTGAAAAAGAAGATTTATGGTGTGAAGAAGATAAATTAGAAGCTCATTCTAATTGGATTCGAGATGTTGTTTGGGCACCATCAACAGATTTTGGACTTGGTGTGATTGCAAGCTGTTCTCAGGTAACCACGGTCTTGGTGATGACATTTAATGTTATAATCAGACAGAACTTAATGCTTAACCCTTTATCTACTGACAGTATTTAAAAGTACTGTTAAAATAAAATTATTAAAAATTTCATTGATTCATTGTAACCATTTCTTTGAAAAACCTCTACCAAATACTTCATTTAAACAGCTTATATCATGTCTGCATGTTCTAATTACTCTTTCTGGACAGCCGCTGAGTTTTGATGAAGTTGAAATGGGGCCGAAAAGAACATTTGTGCAAATTATGCTGGAGGACAGGAGATTTTCACCACTAAGCCTAATCTACACGAAAGTCTAAAATCACTTTGCCTTCTATATTAATTTTTTTCTGTATAATAAGACAAAAAATGACCATTGCAACTCGCATATATGTATATGTCTTGGTTATAAGGGAGTGAAGATTATACATTTTATATTGCAAAAAAATCCTCATGGGGGGGGGGGTTGTGACCTCGCATCCCTCTGAAAAGTGAATTAAAAGTAAAAACAGAAGTTACCGACTGTAAAAGAGGGGACTTTCAATGACAACAATCAATATATCCATTTGATTACATTACTGAAACACTTGCTCAGACTTCTCCCTAAAACAACAACATTTTAAAAAGTGTTTCTGAGGCTAATTTTCTCTTGAAAATAGATTGTAACTCTTAAAGATATTTATAGAATGTGGCACAATGTTTCATTTAAAATACAAAGCGTCAGCAGTCCTTTATGGCAAACTGACTGTTGCCACGTGTGCATGTTCAGTCATTTGTAGTAAACTTTTGCAGGTATAAGCGGTACTCATTCAGAAAGGGTCAAAGTAAGATTGTTTTAAATAGGTAGTTTTACTAACTTCCTAATAATATCAAGCCAATGAAAAAAGTATGAGCATCAGTGAATTTTCAGTTGTTAGTTTTTTGATTAAAGGGTTATGTTTTCCCAAAGTGGGTCAAAGTATTAGCTGACTTATTTAGTTTTGTTCGTGTTATATTCTTTTGAAAATGAAACAGTCATCAGATGTATAGCTAGTGTTTAATTTTTTTATTAATTCTCTTTTATATTGCATTAATCATATTATCATTCATTGTCTAACTAAAACAAGAGGAAAGAAACAGTTTTAAGTTGATATTCTTGGCAGTTCTTAATTTGGTAGATAAAGGGTCCTTAAAGTCTGTTAAAATCTTAAATTGTACTATGAGTACTTCATGTGCCTGACTGTATGCTACCAGGCTACTATGAAAATCGAAATAAAACTCTAAATATGACATTGATCACCTGGCTTTCAGACGATAATGTCCAATATTCAAACTAAATTTCCAAAAACAAAAGAATGCAAAAAGAAATAATTAGCCCCGTCTCAACTCAAATACCTTGCATGCAATAGTATAAAACTTGCAACATTAGGCAATAGATGGAGCAAGATGATAAGAAGAGATAGAGAGACCATAATCAAGCTGGAAAAAGGAGAAGAAAAAGCTTAAGCCATAAAAAAGAAATATCAGTTGTCCTAGAACAGGGGCTCCCAAACTTTTTTCGCCCCGGCACCCTTGTCAGGCTAGAAACATTTTGCGGCACCCTCCTCAAGCTGAAGACTTTCATGGCAGGTTAGCTTTAAAACAATTAGATTAGAATGAAACAGTTTGGATGTATTTTTCATTAGTTCTTTTATGTTGTTTATAGGGCTAACTATCAAGAAAGTACTCTCTTGGGAAAGGGATATGGAATTTTGACACCCATCTCCCATTTCAGGGAGTTCCTCTAAAAGAAAGGCTACTGGACACTGGACCCTCTTGAATGTGACTGAAATAATTCTGTTTTCGCTCACTTGGTCACAGGCTTGGGTAACTTTTTTGTGGAATACTGGTTCAGAGGAAATTATTTGATTATACTTCACCGAAAGACTTTTCTTGATTATCTCCACGGCACCCTAGGGTGCACATAGTTTGGGAACCTCTGTCCTAGAAAATGGGGTGGTAGATGCAACATCAAAAGATATTGGCTAGCAGGTAGTGTAAAAAAAGGTAAACGTGATTATAATGCTCCACTAAATAAGAAATTAATAAAATACAGAAATGTTTTGTGTGCCCTAATAATTTAGCCACCCACTGTATAAGAACCATTTTTATAATTATCTATATGTCTAAATTTGATAATTACTAATTGGTGTCAAAAAATGGTAGGCATATTATCTCATTAAGCAGCATGTACAGGGGGTTTCAGAAAGGACACCCCAATTTTGAATACATAACTGCAAAACAGTGATAGACAGAAAGGTGAAACAAGTGATATGCTGGACAGACAGGTGTGGGATTTGTTATACTCTGGTTTGCAGAAATTGTTCCAATATTGCCTAATAAGTGTCGTCACAAGCACATAAAGATTTAAATTGTACTCAGAAGTACAGAAATTTCCTTTGTCAGTCTGTTTCATTGATGACAGTGTAAGAGAAAACTCCTTGAATACTTTGGTTGTAGAGTCATTGCTCTGAATTATTCCCAGTGGGACTACTTGAAAGACACTGTGAAACAGCTTTAGTAATTCATCTGAGGTATGTGCATTTGTTTTTGTAAAGACATTGCAATGAGCAAATTCAAACTTTACTGTTCGGTTGTGTCATGTTATTGCTGTGAAAGGTGCCCATATTGAAACCACTGTAATGTGATATGACCTCTGTTCAAGAAGCGCACTTTCATGTATTATTTAAAAGAAGACAATGCGCTGTGACTGCAACATCCTCTGTTGTCCAATCTTAGAAATATTTCAAGGAACTGGAATATAACAAATTCTAGATATGTTCACCACTTGTTTCACTGTTTTGCCTCTCACTGTTTAGCAGTTATCATTTCAAAATTTGGGAGTCCTTTCTGAGACACCCTGTATCTAAAATTATAAGAATACTACATTTTAATGCATATGTCATATTTAAAAATAAAAGTATTGTTTAGAAGTATGTGTGTTTTTAAAGGGCAAGGTATGTAAATCGATTTGGATGAAGAAAAAAACATAAAGCACAAAAAAGTAAATGTAAGGGAGAAAAGGAAACAAATTAGATCTGTAGGAAGCTCTCTCTCGTTTATTTAATAATCTTATGGCTTTCAAAACTCTTTAATATTTCAGCTTTTTATGGTAACATCCCTAGAGAGCTGTTTTAACTCTGTCAATGTTATTTAATGAAATTTGTTATTTGTAGAGCTCTGCTCACCAAAGAAAAAAATGTACAATAGATCAAAGTAAATATTAAGTATGCCTATTTATAAATTTAATGATTGATGGAAATGAGAGTTCTGAATTTTTTTTTTTCTTAGGACAAGCGAGTTATTATTTGGAATAAAACAAAAGAAACAAAATGGATACCAAAAATTCTTCATACGTTCGATGATGTTGTATGGCATGTCAGTTTTTCAGTTACTGGCAGTGTATTAGCTGTATCTGGAGGTGATAATGAAGTATGTACCATTTAAGAAAATATTTATGAAAAGTCTGCCAAAATATTTAATTTAAATATTATCTAATTTTAAAATTTAGTAACAACAAAAACAAAAAATAAAGTTATATGGTTAGATAAACTTTCATTATTCTAAAAAAAGAAAGAAAGAAAAAAAAAATTATTAAAATGAAAAATATTAGAAATAAACTTTTGGAATCAGTCGACTATAATTTTTAATAAAACAGAAATTTGAAATTTCAGCAGTTGACTGTCAAATTTAAATTGTCTAGCTTTCCTATCACTGTATGTCAGTCCTTATAGTTTAAATTCTATAAAACTTGTGTGCTTTTCATTCATAGAGAATAATGTTGACTGCCTCTTCATTCCAGTAATTCATTTTTAAAACATAAAGCATATTTGATTCTTTTAAATGACTATTTGTTTTGTTTGAAACCATATGTAATTAAGTTATTCATGCAAAAAGTTTGTATAATTTTTAGCTTTTTATCATTCATTTGATGATAATGTGTGTTTTTTAACTTAATTGAATGACCATATTGAAGTGCTGAACTTTCTTTTGTATATTTCAATTGACATGAAATTTAGATGTTGATCGCTTGCGATGCATTCCTTATTCAAGGTTGGTACAAACAGGGAAAATCAGGTACAGCTTTAGGAAATATTAAAAAGTCAGGGAAATTCGAGGAAAGTAAAGCTCAGGGAAATGGAAGAAAAATCTGATATTGCGATGAAAGCATCACAATAATTAAGTTTTCACAGACATTCAGTTAAAAATCAAACTTACTAATACAGAACAGAATAAATCAATAGGGATCAACCAATAGTATTGGTGCCGATACCTCCTAGATGACAGAGGAGCAGGACAGTTGCCTATTCTGTTAAAATATTTTGATTTGGATCCTAACAGTAAATATGCAATCTGTAGCAAATTCAAAAAGCAGATGTCATGAGAGGTAGATTATAATTTTACTTCACCTTTATAAATGTTTATTTTCTCTCTGTCTAGATCAGTGGTTCCCAACCTTTTTTCAATCCCGACCCCTTTTAGATTTTCCAAAACTTTCGCGACCCCCCCCCCCCATCTGCCATGTTTGACCAATAAAAAAAATGATGAAAAAATACATCTTGAGATTTAAAATTTATATCTTTTTAGTACGTACTGATTTTTAATAGGATGATTGAGGCTGAATTTGACGAGTTTGGCTATTCTTGGCTGAATATTGGTCACAGTCAACCGCATGTCATCTTAGACATCTAATTTATTATTGGCTTTTGTCTTCTTCTGCAAAAGAATTGAAAATCCAACTTCATGCAGATAAGTATAGATGCAAAGGGCGTTAACATTTGACACGAAAAATTATCGGATATGAGCAACGCAGAGCACACCAAAACCCACCCCACTTGCGGAGGAGTCATTTTGCAAATTCAATAATTCACCTTGCACTTCATCAGGAGAATCGGTGACATTTAAAGATGTGTGAAATGGATTTCGCAAGATTCAGATTGAAGGGCTTCAAGGTGGCTACTAATTACGCCCTTTAAAGTAATTGCAATTCCTATTTCTAATTCTTCTGTCTTAATGCATGGGTTCTCAAGCATTAGTTATCACTCCTAGATTCACCTACACCGACGTCAGTTTTTGCAGCTTTGATACAAAAGCCCTGACGAGAATAAAGATTTTTTTCTTTCCATAAGAAAAGGCAGAAATGGTGTCTCATGGCAAAGAAACGTGAAAATAGTTTACTATTAATTTCCTACAAAAGCGGTCTGCTGCGACCCCCGAAAAAAGGCATGGCGACCCACTTGGGGGTCGCGACCCCCCGGTTGGGAACCACTGGTCTAGATTAAAAAAATAGGTCATTCATATATGTAATACATAAATTTTATGTGGAGGGGTAAGTGTATGGCTTTTGAACTGGATTAAAATTTTTATTTAAAAAATTGGCACGAGGACATCTGATTCGGCTTGGGCATGATATCTGTTTCGAAAGCAGATTAAAGAATAAGTAAGTCACTTACCTTCAGGGACTGCTAGAGGAGGAGCTGTATTAAGATTCTTAATTTAATTTGGAACACAATGAAATAATGATGTATACCAATATTAATCTTGGTTATTATTATTATTGGTTCTAAATATCTGCAGTACATGTATTTACAAAAGGTTCCATATTTTCACTGTTACCAGTGTCATTACCAAAAAATGGTATCAATGTTTCTTCGCACTGGATATTTTGCCATTTATAGTGCACCATTAACAATAATCGAAAAGCATTGCCAAAAGGTAAAAAATAGCCACCTCCTGCACATGGGCAGGGACATCTGGTGAGTTACAAATATTAATAAAGTTGTGTAAGTAAAAGAGTCTATATAGTCTTTGTACAGTTTGGTATATGTGGGGTGTCTGTGACACTCTCCCACCTTTGAGCTTCAGGGATTTTTCTCACGAAGCTCAAACACTAAAGCCGTCATGGCTTCCTCAGCTTACGTTGGACTGGATCAACAGGACTGGAACCCTCGGTCTTCTGGGTAGGTTCAGCAACCTCAGGACAGTCAGGAGGAGCAACAGGAGGCTTGGAAATGGGCACCAGACCATCAACTGCGAGGCTGTCAGGGTCAGCAGGATTAGGAGGCTTGTCTATGGGCACCGGACCGTCAGCTGCTAAATCATCTAGTGGAACAGGAGATCTATCTACTAAAAAAGGATGTGTTGGTCTATCATCTACTTCTAAAGGATAAAGTCTTTTAAGTGGCCTTACAAGGAAACTGGATTTTGTTTTAATTTTTGCCACACGAAATTTGCCGTCTTTTCCAGGGTAAAGCTCTTCGATTTTGCCCAAAAGCTAGTTGATTCCTTTTTGATTGTCGTCCCCAATTAATACAATGTCCCCCAGGTTGACATCATTTCCCTGTTTATTTTTTGCAAAATCTTGAGGTTGTCCGAGGTACTCAACACGAAATCTTTTTTTGTCTTCTCGGATTTTATGTCGATAGGCATATCTTTTCATTTTTGTAGCATCTATTAAATCTAGGTCAGGGACTCCTGATTCACTTATTTCTTTAAGAAACATAGCTGGCGTCAACAGTGCTTAAGTCTTCCTGATCTTCTGAAATGTGAGAGTCAATAGACGGGAGTTAATGATACTTTCTGCATTGCATAAGATTGTGTACAGTTCTTTGCAATGAAGACTAGCCCTTCCTAAGACTCTTCTCAATACTGTTTTCAATAGACCAATCACATTCAAAGAAGCCACCCCACCAAGGGGCAGACGGGGGTAAATTTCCATTGAATTCTCTTAGATATGACAAAGTCCTTTAATTTCTCTAAGTCAATGGATTTCAGATCTGCTGCAGATCTAGTTAGATGCATTCCATTTTCTGAAAATACTAAAGCTGGTCTTCCCCTATGGGCAATAAATCCTCTGAAGGCTAAGAGGAAACTCTGCAGGAGGAGAAGTAACAATCTTAACGTGAATTGTGCGAAACACAGTGCAGGTAAAAAGTGTAACCCAACACTTGCTCCCATCCTTTAAAAAGGAAGGACTGCACAAATCAGTTCCTATAATTAAAAAAACTAATGCATCTCTGACACGTTCCTCAGGAAGTGGGGCAGTTGGGACTTCAATAGGTTAAGCTCTAAAGTGTTTCCATTTTACACAATTTTTAATTATTCATTGAACAGTTTTTCTACACCGGATGATCCAAAACTCTTCTCTTAGAGCAGCCATTACAGTCTGAGTTCCTGCATGATTCAGTTCGCTGTGTTTGTTGAATATGAGGCAATGAGTGATATTGTGGTCATGTGGTAACACAATGGGATTTTAAATGCATCTAAGTCTTTTCATGAAGTCTGTCTTTTATTCAAATCAGTCCTTGTTTGTCAACAAAAGTGTCTAACTAGGATTTAGATTCATTTGATAAGCACTTCTGTGCATATTTCAATACGATGTGTTTGGCATTTTTTATTTCTTCAAATTTTAACCCTTTTTCTAAGTTTCGATTATTTCGGGGCTTTTTAATATTTTCAAAGAATCTGTAAATCCATGTGGTTATTTTTATCATTTTCCAGTATGAGGATGTATTGTCATATAAATCAATCACTGATGGACAAACATTTATTGAGGTGATAAGTCTCTCTTTTTTCAGAATTTATTATTTCATAATCGGGATTAAAACTGCCTTTAGGCCAAAATTCTTGAGTATTCTTCAGCCAATCTGGATCCTCCCATCAGCGGGACTGCTTAAGGGATTCCGCTGAACAGCCTCTGGAGGATAAATTGGCCTGATTCAGAGTTCCGGGTACATGGAGCCAATTTTCAGGGTTACTGAGCGATCGAATTTCTTTAAAGCGATTATATACAAAGAGACCAATTTTCGCTCCCCTGTATCCAGTATAAGGTGTTACTGTAATCTGTCCAGAAGAAAGTTGGAGTATTTTCTAATTTTAAGTCCGATTTAACTCTTTTCGATAGTCGTGTGCCAATCGTACAAGCAAGAAGCTCGAATCTAGGAATTGTAATGCACTTCAATGGAGCTACTCAACATCTTGCCTGAATAAGTTGACATGATGTGGAACTTTCATTTTCTCTTCGCAAAACTTTGCAAGTTGCATAAGCAGATTGGCTCGCGTCATTGAAAACATGTAAGCTTAAATTACTGATACTATCTGGATCATCAATTAAACACCCTGGGTATTGCAATATCTTTAAGTACACTTAACCGTCTTTTCCATTTCTGAAATTTTTTAGAAATCAAAGGTGGTAGTTCATAGTCCCAAGTTATTTTCTTTTTCTATAAATCCTGTAGGAGCATTTTTGGGAACAAAGTTACAGGATACGTATAATCAATGGGATCAAATATTTTGTGCACATCTGATTTTTTCCTTTTAGTAATAGGTTCGTCATCTTCATAAATTTCTCCCAAATCGTCAGAAAGAAAATCTGAGGACAATGACCACTGTAAGCCTAATACTGGGACAATTTTGTTTTTGCAGGTGTTATGTGGATGACTGTGTTCCCACCCTCTATGGTATAATTTGGCTTGGCTTCAGATACATTTCGATTTCTCTTATAAATTTACTGATTTGTTCCCTATTATAAACAGTAGTAACACAATTATCAATGTAAAAAGATTCAAAAGTTTAGAAACTGTTTCCTGTATTGAGGGAGGGGAATATTTTAAGTGGTATTGCAGGGCTGCACCCAATAGATAAGAACTGCATGCGAGCCCAAAAACGACTCTTCGATGTTGGAACATTTTTTCCTTTCCAGGATTATCCTCTTTCCACCATAAAAATCGTAAAAAGGGTCTGTCATTCTCATTCAAACTTACTTGTAAAAACGCTTATCGGATGTTTGATACAGCACCAATTTTCTGAAGTCGAAACCTATTTATTAATGAAGGGATTAGTAGATTAAATTAGGACCTTTTAACAAGCAATCGTTTATAAATGGCAGACCCACCAAAAACAGTACGCACTCGGGTAGAGGAATTTTCCTTTATAACTGCTCTGTGCAGCAGAAAAAACTCTGCTTCTGCATCTGGGGATGATTTGACCTCCTCTAATACTATCTTGAAGCCACTCGTCAAATAACTGCTTCATAGGCATCAAAATTGCCAGATTTCTTCAATGAATCGACGCAATTTTTCAATCTCCGTTCTGCAATTTTCCGACCACTTGGAAGAGGGGAGGTGTCCTGTAATCCACGGAAGACTAACCTGATATTGCCCTTCATCATTTATCTGAATATTTTAATTGAAATGTTCTTCCACAGCTTCCTCGAGTTCTAATTTGGACCCTTTGTCACCTGTTTCTAATATTCTTAAAGTTTCCAATCGCCATAAATCGGTCAACTTTGCTGCGGTTACATGCAAAGATTAAAACGACTTTTGTAGAATCACTTGTGTCCTTTTCATTGGTTTTTCCCATCAATGACCACCCCAGCTTAGTTTCTACTGCAGTTAAACCACTAGATAAGGATTTTTTATTTTCCCCGTCAAAAGTTTTGAATAAATGTCACAGCCGATGAGAAGACATATTTCTTGTTCATTTGCATCTTTTCTCATCTCTGTATGAGCTTCATAATCGGAGAATTTTTTCAAATATCTATAAGCTTCTTTGATGGAAGCTTCATGGCCCATTATTTATTTTAGGAATTTCGGTACAGATTTTCTCTTGATTGTACACTTCAAAATTACACTTAAATGCATCCTCTAAATTTCTTAGCGGTATTTTATACTGCTTGTGAATGTAAGTTTCTTGAATCCCTCCGAATAGACTGTGAATAGTTTTATCGCCCCCTACTTCTTACCAAATACAATTTATAACAATTTTTGTCAAATAAGATTGTTGGCTACCACTATCTATTGAATATCGTATTAGCATACTGTTATTTTTATTTTCTAAACAAATGGTTCATGTCTGCATTAGCACTGCCCGATTACAAGTTTTATTCGCTAAAAACGTGCTTTCATTATTTTTGTGCAATCGGACATTTTTGTTTTCATCAGGGCACATTATTTGATGATGGCATTTTTTGCAGGTATTACATTTGAATTTCTACATCTATTAGCTAAATGACTGACCAAAAGACCAGAAATAGATTAACTTGCAATGATGCCTAGTCTGAGTAGTATGATTTTCAAGCATGTACATTACAGTCACTCTGGTTATAGAGAACTTGGATATAGTGAACTTTCGGCTATAGTGAACGCAAATCGTTAGTCTGATTCACTTACATTAGAAATGTGCATAGCATTTTTCGGTTTTAGTGAACATGACTTCGTTTATAGTGAACCTAAAAACTGAACATAAAAAATTCTGGAAATGGTGGAGATGAAGTTTTTCGATGTCTAATTTTCAAAGGTTGTCTGTATTGCATTCCATAAATACACAAAGAGATTATCAAGCATCTGTTCTGAAATACAGAGGAATTGTCAGTGGCTAGGCTAGCATAGCAAATGGGGCAGGGGAACAATAGTACACTAAAGAAAGGGCTTTTAGACTCTTGACCGCTGTGAAACCAGGAATTTATTCATTGCAGTGATGCATACTTATCTTTAGCTCTCCAATTCCCTTGCAAAACAACCCAAGTCTTGTGGTGTATTCCACCCTGTACTCCTTTTGTCTCATAACCCAAGTGCTTAAGTGCATAAACTCATCTTTTCCACCCTGCATGAAAGGCCGTGGCACCATGAGGAAGATAGTATTAGAAGGTAATTTTTAAAAGAAACATACAACTTTTTGTCATTCCCATTCTTGACCAGAAAGAAAAGGCCACAAGGGCTTCAATCCAATGCATCAAACTGTGTCCCTCCTAATTGTATTCACGCTTGCTATCCAGGGACATCTGTAAAAAGGGATTAAATTCTTAGTCAGTTAGAATCAATGGCACTTTTTGGCTACTACCGTAAAAACCGGGAAAACGGCCACACCGGCGTAAGGGCCGCACCAGTAAAAATGTAAACAAGTGTAAAAATATACTCACAGAAGGGCCGCACCGCCGTATGAGCTGCATTTGTAAAAATGCAAACAAATGTAAAAATATACCCGCAGTAAGTCCGATCATCATAATTTATTGAAAATTAATATATACATGCAGCATCCATAATCTGGCACTAGTCTCGTTTTTTTTCCTCCCTCCCCAAAGGGATCCGGAATCTCAAAATCCGGAACTTTGAACACTGATTTTAATTGATGTATGGCTATCTTCATTTTTTTCTTCTTCAATAGATAGTTTTTCACCGAATAATTTTCTTTTTGTTTCGTATTTCGGCCCTAACATGTCTTTGCCGATCACCATTACTGCCGCAAATATTTGAATCAATGCATTTTCTAATACCGAGATAAAAACAAAAGTAAATACGGCTTGGTTCGCTTATTACATTTAAATTAATTGCAGTCAAAGGTGCAGTGTAGCTGAATGAAGAATTCAAAGATAATGCGAGTGCTTTCATAGAACATTAATGAGTTTTTAAAACGAGACAGCATGTTTACGCATCATCGTAAACACGTGGCTTCAGCTCCTTCCAGACACATTGCCTTGTTTCTAGACATCCTGTCACCGTGCAAAATCATCAACTATCGCGGGAAGGAATTCGCCAGCAAGAGGGAAAGGAGGGAGGGAATTGGTATGTTTCGACGTAATTAAGAAGCTGTGAAGAGAGTAAAATTGGGAATAATTCAGTTTGCAAAATAAAACTCTAGGGTACAAACTACGGAGAGATTTAATAAATTCGATTTTATATCTGAGAGTCAACTGATGAATGTGCATATGTTAATTAACCAATTAAATACCGAAAAAAAATGAAACAAGTCGAATTAACCGATGTATTTAATGTAAATACAAAAGCTAATTAGATTCTAATAATAATTTAATACACTTATTTTAAATTAGTATTTAAATAAATTTCAGTTACTGTTTGTTGATTTTGGAACATTTTCATAAAATATAACACAATCTTCTCTGCTTTATAGTTTTTAGTTTGAATTAAACACTAAATTACATTTGTTCCAGTGTAGGTTAGTGTCACAACTCTAGCGACCGTGGAATTGCGAATGGTAGATCGTCTGTTTCCGAGCGGTTATATTTAATTGAGGCATTCCTTTGGTTCCGATCCACTTGCGGTAAAAGAAAACATACTCAATAGATCACAATTAACTCTTCTGGATTAAACTAATTTTTAATATTTACAGAGAACTATGTACAAAATGATGCAACTATGCTTTCCCATAATGGAAAATAAAAAAAAGTAAATTACACATCATATTTTGTTTCCATCGAGAGGAGAGACACATTGTCCTCTCTCCCTCCGTTCGAAACTCAACTGACTCTTCTTTTTTCTCTCGCCCCCTTGTCCAAGCGGGAGCTTGCTGAGTCGGGGGTGACGTCAACTAGGGTCAGGGGTCAGCATCGACCCTCCCTGGTGAAAGCACATAGAATAATACTGTGAGAGAACACGGGTTTCCAAGGGCGCGACATTACGCCCCCACCTAAGAGCGAAATTTGCCCTTAAAGGCTGATTTCCTCCAATTATATAATATATACGAAACAGTCTCACAAGTGATCTATGAATGACCTATCCTTACAAAGTAAGATACAGGGTTATTTTTTTTTTTTTTTTTTTTTTTTTTTTTTTTAAACTTTCACTTTGATTAAAAAAAACATTATAGTAACTCAAAAAACACCTACAAAAATAATAAACTAAAATACACCTAAACAAACAAAAAAAATATTACCTGATAAATTACAAATCAAACAGAAATTAATTTTACTCATCCTGCTTTAGTCTTGAAATGGCATCTGCCGCTTTATGATTTTTACCTGGCCTGTGGGTGATTACATATTTCCATCTTTGAAGCGCCAATGCCCAGCGTGTGAGCTTTGAGCTTCTGGGAGTCACTTCATTTAAATATGTTAGCGGATTATGATCAGTGATGATCTCCACCGTCCCCCCGTGAATCCACTTATCAAATTTATTGAGTGCAAAAAGTACTGCCCAAGCTTCCTTTTCAATACTTGCCCAATTTTGCTGAGTTTCAGTTAACTTTTGGCTGGCAAAAGCTATGGGTTTATACTCTCCATTCTCGTCCTTTTGTGTCAGACAACACCCAACAGCTAAATTGGAACTATCGGCATGCACCTGAAATGGTTCTGAAAAATTAGGTGTCGCCAAAGCAGTAACCCCACACAGTAATTTCTTTAGCTTTTGAAAAGCTTCCTCATGCTCTCCTTTCCATGGAATATTGGTACTCGGTGAATTTTTCTTGGTCAAATTGGTTAAAGGTACCGAAATCTGAGCAAAATTAGGGATATATGCTCGATAAAAACCCATAAGACCTAACACTGACCTAACTTCCTTTTTGGTAGTTGGTTGTTTTAAATTTTTAATAACAGCAACTTTTTCTTCATCTGGGGCGTGTTTTCCCCCTCCAATTCGATGTCCTAAATATTTTATCTCCGTCGCCGCAAAAGTACATTTTTCTAACCGAACGGAAAATCCTAATTTTTCCAGATGACTGAAAACATTTTCAATGTGTTTCATATGGTCAGCGAAAGTTTCTGAAAATATGATAACATCATCGATGTAGGCCTGCGCGTACTCGCTGTGCTCTTGTAAAGCTAAATTCATTTCCCTTTGAAATGTGCCGGCCGCGCCTGATAAACCGTAAGGCATAGTTTTAAATTGCCACTGTCCTGAATGTGTGGTAAAACTTGTTAATGGTTTGCTCTTTTCTTCCATGGGGATCTGCCAGTACCCTCTTAAAAGATCTATGCTTGTTAACCATTTAGCTGACCCTGCAACATAAATTAACTCTTCCCGATCTTTCATGGGAAAGCTGGGGACCTTAGTTACCGCATTTAACCCTCTGAAATCCACACATAACCGAGTCGTTGCATCTTTC
This sequence comes from Cheiracanthium punctorium, assembly GCA_038373885.1. Classification (NCBI taxonomy): domain Eukaryota; kingdom Metazoa; phylum Arthropoda; class Arachnida; order Araneae; family Cheiracanthiidae; genus Cheiracanthium; species Cheiracanthium punctorium. The sequence continues at coordinate 279,621 of JAWZYV010001707.1, read as the reverse complement.
TTTGCGACACAGACAACTGGATAAGCAATTTCTGCGTCTGAAGGTTCAATTAAACCCAAACACAGTAATTCCTTTACCTGTTTATCTACCTCTTTACGATATGCCATTGGTATTGGATAACAGTGAGGCTTTTTCCTACTCACTCCTTCTATTAATTCTATTTTATGCACCCCAACCTTAGCTGGCTGTACTTCTCTAGTAAATAAATTTTTATACTTAAGAATAATTTTTCTTAAAATGTTTGACTCCTCCCCTTTCAGTTCTGGCAATTTTAAATTATCCAAAGTGGTACCAAAAATTTCTGGAATTTTCTGTTTATAAGGTACGTTTTCTACCTCCCCAAATTCTTCCTCACCTTCAAAAATCATATTAATTGCATTAGATCTTACAACATATTGTCTAATTTTGTTTTGATGGACATGTTTTCTAGACCCGTCTTCCATTTTAACTATAAAAGAATGAAGACCCTTTTGCTCTTCAATAATCACCGGACCTTGCCATCTTGCGTAGAGTTTATTCGATGAGTCGGGAATTAATACAATTACTCTGTCCCCTATTTTAAATTTCCTATCGCTCGATCGTAAATTATAATATCGAGCTGTCCTTTGTTGTTGGACACCTGCTATCAAATTTGCCTGCTCTGCCGCATATTCGAGTTTTGCTTTCAACTCCTGCAAATATTTAGAAACAGGGGTCGTGCTTAGTTGTAATCCCTTGTGTTCTCCTGTCCAAGTGTCCTTTAAAATTGATAAAGGACCTCGCGGAGGTCTTCCATACAAAAGTTGGAAAGGTGCCACCCCAGTGGTACTGTTTGGTATTTCTCGATACGCCCACAACACATAAGGTAAAAATAAATGCCACTTTTTCCCTTCGCTCCTTATAACATGATGTAACATCCTTTTAAGGGTAGAGTTATACCGTTCCACTAATCCATTGCTCTGGGGGTATTGGGGTGTGGAAAACCTGGGACTTACTCCTAGCCGCTTTTCAAATTCCTGAGTTAATTCCGCCTTGAAATTCGTCCCGTTATCTGAAGCAATAACATTCGGGATCCCCGTCCTAGAGAAGATTTCTAACAACGCTTCACAGGTTGTCTTAGCTGATAAATTAGTAATTGCAACTGCCTCTGCCCAACGACTATGGACATCTACAAGACAAAGAATAAATCGGTGACCTTTAGAGCTGATCGGTTCAATGGGTCCTATTAAATCTACATTTACGACCTGGAATGGCAACTCAGGTCTCGTAACGGGAGTAATTGGGGTTCTATCTTTTACTTTTACTGGTTTTGTCAACTGACATTCGTGACAACTGCTAACAAAATCATGGACATCCCTCTTTAAACCTTCCCAATAAAAAGAGTATCGTATTCTTTCTGCTGTTTTCCTTTCCCCCATGTGTCCAGCAAAAGGAGATTCATGAGCTAATCTTAAAACTTCAGCCCTCCGCCTTTCGGGCAAAACCAATTGAGCACAATTCTCCCCAAGAATTTTTTCCGTGTGAAAGAGATATCCGTCAGATACATAAAAATTGCTCTTATTTTTTCTTCCTAACTCCCATTGCCTAACAAGCTTTTCACACTCTCTTTGCTGATGCAGAAAAGATAAGCTTTCACTGTGACTGATTTCGTCCCGATGTCCATCTATCTCTGATTCATTATCTGCGCTCTCTTTTTCGACCTCTGAACTGCAAGAATCGCCTGTTTTGACTTGAGTTGCTCTCCCCCCTATACAATCATTCCCTGATTCTACAGCTTCGCTGAGCGGAACGTAATTTTCGCCTTGACTCACGTTACTTTCCCTCTTGTCTCCGGGGGGGTCCCTATAATCTAATCCTGACTCGCTTTCCCGTAGTCTTTTTATGATAGCCGGAGGTATCAACATATCTTCAAGCAATTCAGGAGCAATAGCACACAATATCTCTTCATGAATCACATTCGTTCTGCCATCCTTAGCTATCGCCAAAGGGATGTTTACTAACGGACATTTTATTGCAGGGCCAAAAATGCCCTTTAAATAAATTGAAGGCTTGTCCCTGATATCTATTTTCGGGACAATACCTCTTCTAATTACTGTTATTTCCGTTCCTGAGTCAACTAAACAATTCGTGACCACCCCGTCAACACTAATGTCAATTTTTTCTAACTTACACAATTGATTTTTTATTGTGTTTCCCTCGGGTTTTGACTCTAGTAATTTACTAACTCTAGCAATAACTGCTCCTTCTTCGATTTCATTGTCTGACTGAGGATCTTTTTCTACTCTCTTTGCTCTGGCTGACTTAGCGCTTCCCGTATTTTTGTTTTGGGGATTCCTATTTAATCTCCAACAATCCTTTTTTAAATGGTTCTTTCCCCCACAGTGATAGCAAGAAAAATCCTTTCCAACCCTCCTGTTCAGATCTATTCTACCTTTTTCCTCATAATTTCCCCTATTGGAATTCTTAAAATCCAAATGTTTCTCCCAGTCCTTACTAGTTTCTCTTTTATGCCCGTTTTTAGGAGTATGGTACGTTTTTCCCTTCGCCATGTAGAACACATCTATTTCCTGGGCCAACTCTTTAGGTTTAAACCAATTATCCCCTTGCCTAACCCCTATGTGTACAGCCGTTTCTGAGTCAAGCGTTTCAAATATCCTGTCAGCCACTACCAGCTGCTTTATCGTCTCAAAATCTTGTGCCTTCCTCAACTTACAATAGTAGTCCCACATAGAAGATAATCTAGAGGTGAATTGGGCAAACGTCTCACCAGGCTCCCTAATCGCTTTCTTAAAATTTTCCAAACATGTTCTAGCTGACGGTTGGAACTCCCTTAAAACTACCTTTTTTAATTCCTCATAATTTTCATACTGTTCCCCTTCGACATATGACAGTAATGGAGCCGCTTTTTCTCCTAACAAGCAAAGCAAAATTTTCCCCTTTAATTCATCTTCAACCTGTTCACTACTGAACGCTTTTTCCAGACTAGTGAAAAAATAATCCCAGCCTTCGGCTTTGTTTGGAACTTTGACCGTTAAGAGTCTAATTATCTTAATTACTTCTTCAAACGATCTTTTTCCACCTTGCCCTTCCTGACCTGTTACTATAATTTGACGCCCCTCTTGATCTGACCTTTGTGACTTTATTTTTTCCATTTCTATCCGTTCCTGAGATTGAAGTTTTAAAATCTCCATCTCATTTTTTTCCCTCACTTGCCTTTCATCAATTATTGACTGTAACAGTTCTTTCACTGTTTCCTCGTCATAATTTTCCATTCCTAAAATAATCTTTTTTATATCTATCATCGTTTGCTCTGGTTGGACTTCCAACCCCAATTCCGATGCTAGCAAAATGAGTTCTGCTTTCCTCCCTCTCATTAAGAAAGCCATATTTAACCAATATTGAAATAGAAAATTTTCCTCACAAAAATGTTAATCCATGCACAAAAGTACGTCCCTTATATAGATAACATAACTTCTCAATACCCGGACAATGGAAAAAATACACTGATCATTTGAAATAATAAAAATAACATGCTTTTCATGCAACAAAATAAAATAACATTAAATAAATATTCAGCATTCTATAAATACGTATTTCATATTTACTTATCATTTCACCCACAACCCAGTGCTGTGAAATTAACACTACGCTTTTCCTTAAAATAGGTAAAAAGTATTCAGCATTCTCTATAATATTTACTCTAATTTTAATCAACATTCAGCTGATATTTATTTCTAATAAATGCGTTCCAACATTTACTTAAAATTATAAACATGTTATTTATCATGTCACTTATCCCTGTATCAAACAATCAAGGAAAAGTCACTCACCTTGTCTGTTGATTTCTTCAGTATCAAACTTTAGTTGTCAGGCTCCTCTCCATAGTAGCAAACACACACGCATACTGTAAACGTCGATTCTTTATATCCGTACTTGATGATTTGTCGTACCATCATCACAGCAGCACATTTATCCAGTAAGTTGTAAGGATTTACATATTAGCTTGCCATCATTATATAAGCACACATATCCAGAAATCGGAGTTATAAGGATCTGAGATAGACTTTTCTTTTATCACACCGCTGGCACCACTTTATGTCACAACTCTAGCGACCGTGGAATTGCGAATGGTAGATCGTCTGTTTCCGAGCGGTTATATTTAATTGAGGCATTCCTTTGGTTCCGATCCACTTGCGGTAAAAGAAAACATACTCAATAGATCACAATTAACTCTTCTGGATTAAACTAATTTTTAATATTTACAGAGAACTATGTACAAAATGATGCAACTATGCTTTCCCATAATGGAAAATAAAAAAAAGTAAATTACACATCATATTTTGTTTCCATCGAGAGGAGAGACACATTGTCCTCTCTCCCTCCGTTCGAAACTCAACTGACTCTTCTTTTTTCTCTCGCCCCCTTGTCCAAGCGGGAGCTTGCTGAGTCGGGGGTGACGTCAACTAGGGTCAGGGGTCAGCATCGACCCTCCCTGGTGAAAGCACATAAAATAATACTGTGAGAGAACACGGGTTTCCAAGGGCGCGACAGTTAGTATTATTATTATTATTTTTTTTTTTTTTTTGACGGTTTATACAGCGATCGTATGCATATTTTAATACTACTTTTCATTGATAAATAATATACTGGTCAATAGCACGTGATCGACGATGGTTTTAATGGAAATTTTCAACACATCTGTAATTCGGAAAAATCGGTAATCCGGCACCGCATCATTGCAGCCGATGCCGGATTATCGGTGCTGCACTGTAATTAAATAAGCAGTACATTAATATATAATTGATAAGCAGTAAATTAATGTATAATTAAATAAGCAGTACAGTTGGAGGGGGAAAAAATATCAGATGGGCCGCATCGATAGATGGGGCGCATCCTGAAAAAGTTATACTTTTTTTTCGTATGAGCCGCGGCCCTTCTTCCGATTTTTACGGTAAGCACTTTGCAAAAAGTAGGGTACATTTGATGGTGAACAAAAACAGACATGTCTCTCTTCTCCCTTACAATTCCATTTTCATTCCTGGTGCAATTACACAGGTTAAGGATTACCACTACTTGCTATTGCTTGATTAGCTATAGCACTTTCCGGCCAATTGAATGGAATCTTCCAAATTATTGTAGCATTTAGGAGTAATAAGACATAAATACGATTAATTTTGTTTGATTTACACAAATATTCAGTGCGGGTATAAAACACTATTTTTTACTTATGTGTATAATGTATTCCTTGTTCATTTTCGGACACTTCGCTTATAGTGAACTTCGGATATAGTGAATGAAATTTGCCAGTCCCCAGAGGTTCACTATACCCAGAGTAGACTGTATTCCCCCCCCCCCCCCCAACATGCTGTTGAAGTATCTTTGTACTGATATTGTCCTCCTGTGGTGTGTTTAAGGGGGGGGGTGTTTGGGGTTTAACCTTCCCCCTTGACACTAAATGTGATATGCCAAAGAACATTCCCTGTCCACTCATTCTATTAGCATCGGGTGTGCTAATTCGCTAATTGTGGAATCAGTGTTCTAATCCACTAAGGGAAAAGTGGATACTCTTACTTCTCTTCAGAGAACACGTGATTCTTTCACTTGTTCAAATGGAATTTATTTTTAGTAAAAAGATGGAAATAAATTTCACCTCAAAGATGGAAATGGGGGGAAAAGAAAAGAGAGAGAGAGTTTACTATATAAGTAAAATTGAAAATTGATCTTAAAAATATTTTTAGTTTGGGCACTAATTTATATTTGAAATAGCCAATTTTAGAAATTGGCTTTGGTATGTTCATGTTTTATTAACATAATTATGGTACATGGTCCCAGTCTTTGCAAATTGGTATCCTGGTATTGAATTTTGATGTTATAAAAGTGATGTTATTGAATAATTAATTACGAAGTACATTTATTTTAGGTTAGTCTTTGGAAATCTGTGAATGGACACCAGTGGGTTCGTTTTGATAATGTTAATGAAGAACATGATGAAAGAGATTAAGTAACATATTTTTCTAGTGCTTTTTTTAAACATTTGTTTTGATGTTCATCTATTTACTGAAAATGTTGATTTTTTAATAAATTTTAATTTTTTATAAATTTTGATATTTACCTCTGTATATTTTCTGGAGTATGTTGATACTTAAATTTATAATAAAATTTATTGTAAGTTTTCATTTGTACTGCTTTATTCATTAGATCTTTTGTAGATTTGAAATTCATAAAATTTAGCATTTCTTACCCTACTTTGATACTATAGATGGCTTTATTTGGAACATTATCAGTATTATATCACTACAAGCCATTATTAATAAAGTACATTTTTCAGATGTTCCATTGAAACATCTGGAAAAATGTTCTTCCCAAATACGTAATCCAAAATATGTTGTCGAAATTAATGGTTTTAACTACATGCTCGAAATTTAATTTCTATGAAGTTGTGGAGTTTAATGGCTCTGCAAAATAAGGCAGTTTTAATATCCGATAATTTAGTTTGTATAAATCATGACTAAAAATTGACACATGCCATGGCTTTTGTAGCAGAAAAAATTTAGTAATGGGCTTGACTGACTGTTAGCCTTATTTTCTTTCAGGCCAAAACAAATTTATTTTGTTTAATAGTTTGAAGGTATTTAAAAAATCATTTGTTAAGATCAAAATAATATACATTCAACCCTCCTTATATGATAACCATGCATGTATAGAGTGACCACATAATGAGAAAAAATGATCAAAGCACAAAAGGCACTCACTTTTTAAGTCTTGGCTGACTGAATAAGAATTTTGTATATTTTAATCTCTTACATTGTCATGCCATCTTTATACCCACTTTTCCTGGTGACTTAGAGGACTGTGGGGAGTATTTCCAAAAATTAACGAAGCTATCTTTCAATGGATGAAACTGGTCTTGATTCAAAAACTCGCAAATTGCATATTATCGATAAATTATCAGAAAATTAACATTTTAGCTTTTGGAGGTATCTTTTCTATAAAAAAAAAAAAATCCTTGAATCCTTTCTTTAAAGAAAAGGGGGTACCTTTTCTAAAAAAACCTGATAGTTTCACCCCTGTTTTCAGTAAGAGATCAGTGATCTAGCCTTTCTTCATTGTATAGAAAAGGGAAGTCACAGTTTACAGGGTTATAAAGAGGCTTATATTCCCACCCTGTTTGCAACTGAAAGCCACTCAATTTTTTTTTTTTTGAAAAGGAGCTTGCACCTTGCTCTGTCCACTGTTTAGAAAGTTAAAAGAAAGAAAAAAAACAAACCTGCAGAGCATGTGTTACACCCTTCTTTGGAAAAACTTCCAAGTTTATTTCATATGTTTTTGTTGCTGCATTTTTGGTTAGGGTTCACTTGCAACTGCTTATGTTTATGAGTAACATTGTTGGTGTTGCAAACTGCAAATTATTGGGAGGACAAATAAAAAAAATCAGTGCTGCAGTTTGGGGGGTGGGGGGGGGTTTAGAAACAACCTCTCCTCCCCTCAAAAATTTTCAAAGAACCCTATTCTTGGTGCTGAGAACAGGGACCACAAAAATGTAGGGGCTAAGAGCTTATAAAAATGAAAGGGCTCAATATTTTTATTTCTAATTTTTAGTTAGATTCTTAATGTACAGTAGACACCGGTTATAACATACTCTTATAGGACCTAAAAATAGTAGTACATTATAGCCGAAGTATGTTACTGCTGGTAAGATTCAATATTATACAGAAAAAGAAAGTGGGCTCACAATTTCACATATGTTTTAAACCGGTTTGACTTTTAAAATTTAAATTAAATGAACAGAGAAAATTCTTTATTATTTACAATTTTTATCGAGATAAATAATGTAATTTTCTTTTGTTTTAAATCTGCAAATGCTACTTAAAAAATACTGTTTATGATATCCATAATAGACTTTTGTAGAGTCTGCATCATCACTGTGGAATTAAAAAAATCATAATGTTTTTCAAGCATTTAATGCATCGGGTATGCTTGGCATAATCTTCTCTGTTTCTTCTTCACTATCATCAGAATCATTATTTTCTTCCACTGGCTTTGTGATGGAAGCAATGATATCACTGTCAGATGGCACTCTGGATGTTACTGATTCGCCATCTAGCGAAACAAAGCAATCGATATCTTCTTGATGTTTAAATGTGTTGATGCTTTGCTTCTTCAACCTTTCAGATAATGGAATATTTTCATCCTCATTGCACTCTCCAGATAGGAAACTTGGATATCGAAAACAATTCCGTAATGTCGAGGATGAAGCACATAGCCAAGATTGATTCAATAATCTAACAGCATCTAAAAGTGAAATGCTGAATTGTTCGCCATTGTCTTGCACAAGAAAAAGTTGTGGAATGTAATTTTTTCTGTAGAATGACTTCAGACTTCGAATCACCCCTGATCCATGGGTTGAACTTTTGAAGTCGTATTTGGTGGCAAAAACAATAATTCAATGGAACTTTAACTTTCCATATGTGGATGTGCCATGCAATTATCCAAAACTCATAAAAATTTTCTTCTACTGTGACCGCTCTTTATCCCACAATCTAATTTCTTCAAAAAATATCTCTGATGTCAACCATGCGTTAGGATTAGCAGTATACCACACAAGCAATTTTTTCACATTTTTGAAGCATCTCAGGTTTTTAGATTTCCCTATAACTGTTAGTTTTCTTTTTTCAGTGCCACTCATTTTTTGTGCACAAGAACACAGTCTGTCCTTAAACTGTTTTCTACCAACATACCTTTGACCTTTAAATTTGAGTTTTATCGGGGTCATTATAAAAAAAACAATCCTGTTTTGTCACCATTACATATGTTTTCATCAGAATATTCAGCTCTTTTTTTAAGTCATATTTCATTGATCCATTTTTCAATGGCTAGTAATGATGTCATCAGCTCCTCCACAGAATTTCCCCTAAGTTATGTCGTGGCGCTTCTTAAAACGTTCCAACCAACCTATTGAGCAGGTAAAATTATCCTTATTTAATTTTTTTGCAAAGTCTTCTGCTTTTGCTTGCATCACTGTTCCTGAAATTGGAACATTCATGCTTCTTTGTAAAGTAAACCATTTTAATAATGCTTCATCTATGTCTTTATGATTAGTTGTCTTAAGTCTTTTAGTTTTACTGCTAAAATTTTCAGCAGCACTTAAGATTGAATCTTTATTTTTCCAAATTATGTTTACTGTTGTTTTAGTGAGATCCAGTTTTTGTCAAATGTTAGCTTGCGTTTCACCTCTTTTGATATCACAAATGATTTTTTTTGTCTTCTAGTGGTATGCATTTCCATTTTTTATGTATATTCATAACTGAAAATCATAATGATCAAATTAAAAACAAGAATTTTACACTCCATGTTTCTTCAAGAACAGACAGCAGATAAGTAAAGTACAGACAAAGGACCTTTTCAGAGAGAAGGATATTGTCAGTGAAAAAGATCATGCATCTTGTTTCTCAGAGAGAGCAATAAATTAATGGCGGGTGGATGAATGTTGAGAGGGGGCAAAATTTTGCGGATTGAGCACCGTTCACTCTTTGTCGAAGGAAAGAACAAAGAGATACCTGTACCCGGCAACTTTCTTCGAACTATCTGCCAGGCGACCCAATGTCTGGCAATAGTATATAGCTGATAACGAAGACGGGTATTGAAAAGGAGAGATAGGGCTTTTCAGAAGTCATTTACATTGATGAATGACAAAAAAAACATGGTCTTGTTCTTAGCCCTGCCCATGGCCCTGCCTATCAGGAGGAAAAGATAAAAGATCACTCCCTTCATTCACACACAATTCATCTTGCTAGAGAATCTGAAAACTGACAACGAGTGTTTTCGAACTTAACCGAAATTTTCAAGAAAAAGGAAATAAGATTCTTAAAAAAAAGCAAAATTTTATTTTTGACTTTGGTATAAAAAGTACATTATAGCCGAAGTATATACTTTTGTTAAGTACAGTTTAACCGAAGTCAAACAACATTATAAATATAGGACTTCAATCGGACTTAGCTTCTGGGTACGTTATAACCGATAGTACATTACTTCCCAGGTCCATTATAACTGGTGTGCACTGTATAACTTTCTTGCTACTGTAAATATGAAATAGAATAAATAGACTGTTTGTTCAGTTTTGTTTATTAGTGCTGACACTGACATTTGAAAAATTCAGAGAGTGTACAAAAAACATTTTAGTCATACAGAAGTATCCCCTAAAGTAGGGTTCTCAAACATATGGCCCACAGTCCACGATCTGGGCTGCTTAAGGTTTGAATCTGACCAACTATTACTATTTGGAATTTTTTTCTTTTTAATTTCAGATTTAAAAAAGAAAGGGAAATAATTATCATAAATGCAATTATTTATATTTAAGGGTAAACCAGTAATCAATTCTTAACTTCTGTTTCTAAAGCACCATCAGTCTGAATCATTAATGCTTTGTAATTTTTAGACTAAGCTCTCAAAATTTGCAAAAGAAATTATATATTTTTTCTGCTGTAGCAATAAACATTTACATTAAAATTCATGTATAGCCTCCAATCATCCTTTTCTATTGATATTGCTGAGACGCTTTATGATGAACAGCTGAAATTTTGTTCATCACCTCATTAAAGTATGGGGGCACATTTTACTACTTGAAATTTTTTTACAGGGGTCTTATACAAATTTAAAAAGTGTAACCTTTTGAAAATTAACAAGAATTTTTTCTTAGTCTAGTCATTTTCCCTACCTTATTTTGACATTTTTCAATTGACATTGGCTACTTATCTCTACAGATAAAGAATTAAAATGTGTTATCACCTTTTTAGGACACCCTGTATATTGTGTTTGTTTTTGTTTGACCCATGATAGTTTATATGGATAGAAATGGGAAAAGTAAAAGCTCATGATGCTGTAATTAAAGAAGGCATATGATCAATCACATCTCATGTATTATATCTCTCATTAATAACAAAAAATCTAGAGTGACTCCACTCAACCTTCCGAATACTTGATCTTTACCAGTGTTTAATAAATCTGATTCATTTCAATTGCACATAATGTTCAGATGCTATTGCACTTCAGATAATTTTAGTCTGTGGGCAGCAATGTATAAGAATAGTTTTTGCAGCCCTGTAAAAAAACTGAAAGGCCTACATACACCAAAATCTGTACAATATATAAGACAGTGACCTATAATATGCATACCTAATTTGAGCTTAATCAAATGCATGATATAGACACTAGAGCACTTGCAAGAATTTGCGTCTTAATATATTAGAATATTTTGTAGTTCTGTACAAAAACTATAAGCCCTACACTTACCAAAATCTATACAGGTTGTTTGATGGTGATCTTTAATCTAAAAACCCAATTGAAACTTGTTTGAATGCACCATTTAGACACTAGCAGACTTTAAATGATTTGTGTCTATATGGACAATAATGCATAAAAATTATTTTTGCAACCCTGGGAACAAACTATTAGATCTACAAACACTAAACTATACAGGCCATGTGATCATGACCTATAATATACGTACCCAATTTGCACCCAATTGTATGCACCGTTTAGAGACTAGCACACTTTCAAGAATTTCCATCTATGAGCCATAAAGAATTTTTTATAGCCCTGCAAAAAAACCTATAAGTCCTATATACACCAAAATCAATAGCAGTCATGCAAGAGTAGTCTTTAATATGTACACTAAATTTGAGCTTAATCGAATGCATTGTTTAGACCAGTGGTTCCCAACTTAACTTAGCCTGCAGACCACTTTTCCACTTCCAATTTACCCATAGATGACTTAAAGGAATTCTTTCCAGGTGGGGTTGAGGGTATAAAAATCTAAAAAAATGTACAAAACTTTTTGCACAAAATGTAATATAAACTGAAAAATTTTTAAAAAGCACAGAAAATGTTACTTCTGTCAATGATATTGATAATAGTTAATCACAACCAGGGCTAGTTTTAGGCATTTTTTGGCATAGGCGAGATCCGATTTTATGCCGTCCCTTGTCCCATTACACATGAATCATTCATCATGAGATTTAGCATATGGTGTTATGATGTAAACAAAAAAGCATCACAAAGCAAAATTGGTATTGAAATTGTTACAAGTGTGAAATTTGACACACTCTAGAAAAATTTTTTGAAGTTTGCCCTCCCCTAAAAAAATTCCTATGGTCGCCCATGCTCATTTGCTTTCCTTGTCACTTCCTCTTAATGAGAAAAGCAATTGAAATATATTAAAATATACTGAAAAGTATATTTTAAATGTTTAAATTTATATTATATACAAAACTTTATAAAATACTTCACACTGAAGTATTATCGTCATGCATCATAAACTCTCAATATTAAGAATAGCGACTCTGTTAACAAAATATAATGTTGTTTCCTTTCTCTTTAAGCTATGTCAGTTAAAACAAGAAAGGCAAGTCATGCTAAAGGTGTAGGTTATAGAACACTTTTCAATATATGATCTACCATCGTTAAACTTGACCAGATTTTGAACATAAATGCAAAAAAGCTGTATCACTCTTGTAATTTTTTTGCAAAGCGCTGTAAAAGAGCTTTAAATAAGGTACTATAAACATTTACAGTAATCCCTCATTTGTCGCCATTAATCCATTCCAGACTCTACCGAAACTGAATACGCTTATAGACAGACATTAAAAAATTTATGCAGTGTCATTTTTCCTATAGCTTATTCCTTTTCTCATTGAACTCCAGATAGCCCCCTTATCTTAAAAAACTGTAGCACCACATTTTTAGTCCCACCTTTTCACACTGATATTATTATTTAAATTCCTATATGTTTCTGATAAATTAGTATTATCTAATGTGTATACATGTGAAAGTTTGTCAATCTGTCTTGTGTAAAAATACAAATCCTCACCATCTGATCGATCGGCTTGCAATTTTGCACTGATTTGTAAAACAACATGAAGAAGCTCATAGATAACTTCATAATTTCGAATATCTACCAGTTCTGGGTTGACTTGTGTTATGGCAAACCTATGCAAAAGGCATCTGCTCAAGGGGAAGTGCCTTGGTCAAAGGACATTTTTTAAGGGGTTCTACATTCGTTACATCTGGAGGAAACTGACCAAAACACTTCAACCATCTACCATGTCCAGTGGCTTGTCCATTCATACAGTACTAGTTTATGGATTTTAAATGAATTTTCCCAAGCATAACCTTTAAAAAGCTCCTTCGACGATACCCTACTGAGTAAAAAATGACCAATATGAGATTTTTTTTCATGTAAAGATAATAGAAAGCGAGACTAGCATCATTTTCATATCATGAGTCATCTAAAAGTTCCATAAAAGGTTTTGTGTGTTTAAACAAAATAAAAAAATCTGATGTGGACTGTACAGGATTTCCTTGTAAGACTATTAAATCAAAAATATTTTTGGCACACTTCATCTAAACTTATTTTTTTGAAAGAGATAAAATACTGAAGTAATAGTAAGGTTTAGCGATTTCTAGCCAAATATTTAGATACCACCAAGCTGGGTTCAATTTGAAAGATTTCCATCTGACACTTAATTTGGTGATATTTCACCAAAAGCAGAAATGCTTGAGATAGCTTGCAAGATTTTGGGGATAGCCAAAGTAGGTAATTAACCAGACTTTTAATGAATTGAATGTTTTCATACACCTTAATGTATTTAAAGTCATTTGGCTGACCCTGTAAATAAATTACCCAGTCAATTGAAATCAAAGATATTGAACACGGATATTACAATAGTTCTAAATACAAAATTTCAAAATTCTACAGGTAGAAGTTTTAGAGTTATGCAAAATACAAAATAATTTTTGGCTCCAAATTTGGCGATATTTCAGCAAAAATCGCCAAGGCCTATGATGAGATTTTAGTCATGCACCAAACAGTGACTGAGTATTGCCAAATTTAGCGATATTTTGCCACAACTCGCCAAGGATAATGATAAATGGTGATATTTTGGGCATGAACCAAATGACTATTGCCAAATTTGGCAATATTTCAGCAAACTATCCAAGGTCTAGGACAAATGGTGAGATTTTGGGCATGGACTATAAACAATGATTGTCTACAGATGTGATATATTGAAGATGTCGATAGACATTAATGTATTAAAATTCTTTTGGCTGGCCCTGTAAATAAACTCTCCAGTAAATTGGAACTAAAAATTGAGATGCACAATTAGATGTTACAAAAAATCTTTTATATGAAATTTACACATTCTACGACAAAAAGTTTTTGAGATTTGAGAGTTAAATATGTACACACATATGCCATCTTGAGGGAGGCACATGACCGTAGTCGGAACATTACCTAACTATAGGGTAGGACGGTATTGTGCTTGAAATGGATGAATGTCCCTAAAATTGCCATTGACCATAATGTATTGGAAATCTTTTGAGTTCCTGTAGCAGAACTATAAATGATAAAGACACTTTTTTTGATGGAGAAATTCATTTTGTAACCCTTAACAGCATATATCACTTCCGAGTTATTTGGAATAGCCTAATACCTCTAAAATATGCTTTAATGAATTTCGGCCCAAAGAGTGTAATGTATTTTGAATATTTTGGGCAGCCCTGTAGATAAACTATCCAGTCGAATGAGACCGAAAGGGGAGGTGCATAACTAGATGTTACAGCAATTCTAAATTTAAAGTTTCAACATTTTATGTCTAATAGCTTTTGAGATATGTGAGTTTAATGAATTTTTGGGCCATAGAGTATAATGTATTTCGAAACTTTTAGGCAGTCCTATAGATAAACTATCCAGTCGATTGGGACCACAAGAGGAAATGCACAACTAGATGTTAGCATAATCCTAAATATAAAGTTTTAACATTCTAAAACCAATAGTTTTCGAGATATGTGAGTTACATACACACATACATATGTGTATGTATAGACGGCGTGGGAAAAACTGGTCAAAATGGACTTGCTGGTGGTCAAAATGAGTTGTAGATGCATTTATATAAATGTCCATGCTAGTGTATGATGAGATGCACTGAAAAAATTCTCCCAAGTAAGTTAAAGGTAGTCAAAATCGGGTTTTTTTTTGTTGAAATTTTTCGGGATCACATTACTTTCTTATACTCTGTACATGGAAGTAAAAGCAATACTACCCGTGTGAAGACCGAGCCATTTTCTAGTTCCTGATAAAAGTGTGCTCGGTGATTAATAAGACACCTCATTTTTATGTAAAAAAAGTCTTTTTAAAATTTTTATTTTTAAGTAATCGGTGCATTGAAATAAATTTATACTAGTAAATCTGACATTTATTTCAATTTTTTGTTTTGAATCTTTATAAATATTAAATGATTTTGTATCATAAATGTGCAAGGGATGGTATAAAAGATTGGGAATTACATAACTATTTAAAGGTGGCCCCAGAGTAATGTTTGTGTGTGGGAGGGGGTTGGGGGTCCGACTGTGGTAAGCCACTGGCTTACTGCAAAATCATATAATTTTGGCACTTAAAGAGAGTTTAGAAAATATCATATAATTTTGGCACTTAAATATAAGTAAAGGAAGTATGTCAGGGCAAGGACTTAAATTTCTTTATCGAGTCCTTTTATAAGCTGTTCTATATACATTGAAATAAACAATAAACCTGTATCAATATGAAACTTTCAGGAAAAATTTTTAAATTCAAATTTTGTCATAAATGACACTCTTCTAAACACTTTGCTGAGAAAAAAAGTTTATTATGTATCATTTATTATAATTTATTACTTAGTTTATAAAAACTTGTAGCAGTACTATAAGTTCTCATAAAGAATAAGCCTTTGGGAGCTATGAGCAATCAAAAATTATTAAACAGACAACATTAAAAAGGACTCCTTTTTAAAGGACTAGTCTTTAAAAAGGAGTCTCATTTCGGGGAAATTTTCCCATATGCTTTTGCAAATAAGAATTTTTTCAGAGTCCAAAAGTTTCACAATCACAACTTGTATAGTTTATCAGAAAAATTATCTTTTGATTTTTGATAACACCCAAAGGCAGACTTGTACCACTTATGAGTTTAACCGGCTGTTTCAAATTATTTTATCAGTACAGCTTTTTTTAAATTAATTACTTCAACAAGAGCACTTCCAATATGACATGCAGTTACTTTTTATGTCATAAGTTTCATAAGAAACCATATATTTAAAAAAATAGCAAAAATAACTTTTTAAAGTAAATCTGCATATAAAAAAGTCCAATGTGAAAAACGAAGTCGGATTTTTGAAAATCCATTTCCTTGAAGAAAGAAATCCTTTTTTAAAAAGTATTTTTAATAACATATTAAAGTTTAAAAAATGACACTTTTTCAGAAATCATTTCAATTTTTACCCTTATCCTTAAAATATCAATATAAATCTGATTCAGAGCCTGTGAGCAAATTGAAATAATCCTTTTCTTCTGTCTGTTTTATTTTTATTTTTTCCTAATCGCCCAAGCTCATTTTATAAATATATTTACTTATTTTAATATTGGCGATTATTGCTAAACACTGTATAGTCGTATAACTTCATGAATAATTTATACATGTTCAGTTTTTGTCAGTCAGTGACTTTTTAAAAAGGTAGGACTTTTTTGCAATTTTTTTGCCAATTTTTCATAGTGAAAGTGTAGGTGCGACTATTATATGGGAAACATCTACTGCATAATATTGTAACTTTAAAGCTATTTTTTCTGCTACAAAACAGGGTTACAACTATTATGAGAGGGCGACTATTATGTGAGTAATCACGGTATCTTCCTTTGAACTTTTTTTTAGCATGATCTTTTGTAATTGTATGCTGTGTAGAAATTTTGTTTATTTAGGCTCTGAAAGATTTCTGTCTCCTGGAGTGATATATATCTGTTTTATTTGGAAACAGGAGTGTAGCCCGGTGTAACCTAGCAGAACCATTGGAATTATGTCCCCCCCCTTTTTGTCGCTTCAATGTCATAATATTCTTTAATCCCCAGAATCAGAGGTGGGAGGCAGCATTTCACTTTTCCATCTGGGGTTGCGAGATTTGATGTACGAAAATCCAGAATATGAAATAAATAAAATTTTATTAAATTTGGGGATGCGACTGCAATCCCTATTTTGCACCCTTGTACGTAATCATTATACTAATAAAATTCTATCCTTCCCCCCCCCCCCCCCCCCCCCACAGATGTGTTAAAAGAAAAGAAAGAAACACACAAAAAAAATTAAATCTCCTGTCATCCTTCTGATTTTGCCCCTCCCCCCCTCTTCCATTTGCGCCCCTGGTGAAGGCTTTTCCCTTGACAATCTCTCAATGGCCCTGTTTGGAAAACCGATTCTAGGAGCTGAGAAAAACATAGGAAGCTGAATTATCCTAGAACTTTAATTTACTCAGGCACAACAGAGGCTAAAATTAATATTTTTGTTAAAGCAGGAGCATGAAAATCAAGTGCATTTTCCTCTTCCACTGACTTGATGAAAAAAAATCTCTATTTTATGTGGTGATTTTCAAAATTTATTATAGCTTGTTCTTTTTGACGAAATTTTTTTATTGATGTTTCTTTTGAAGTATACCAGAAAGGAAGGTAACTTTAGAAACCATTTCTATAAACATCCGGATAAGATCTGCAGTAAGGTGCCAGTGACAGCTCAAAATAATTATTATCGAAGGTAATGCATCAACAGGTCCAAAGACCACCCTTTTCAACCATTCCGACAATGCCCGTAAGAGGGTAGTTTAGCAGTGGACATTTGGACATTTCCCTTGAATGAAAAACGAAGCGATCAAAGAACGATTCCTGACAATACACAGCGGAAACTTTAGAAGTGTCTAAAAGTATTTTTGATGATAAAACTGTTTAAAAATTTGATTGTATAATGAGAGCAGTCAGTATGCCCATCTGAATAACCAAAAAAAAAGGGTGGGAAATGTTGGGGCGGAAAAAAAAAGTGAAATTTGGCACCCTCTCAATTAAAACTCGAGCGTAGGAAACTGCCTGCGATGCCTATGCCTCAAACTGGCCCTGATCACAATCCTGTTTACATACACTTGTAGTCAAGATGCTACAATATTTTATTGGATTGTATTTAATATTGTGTCCGCCCATATTTTCCCTACTTTTCAAGGATTATCAAACAGTTTTTTTTTAATTCTCTGAAAAAGATTTTAAACAGCTACGTAATCATATTCATAAACCTTTAATATGTAGGTCTGTGTTTATGTCCCTCTGATGGAAGTGGACAGAAGTCTTGAGAATCATTCTCAAATGTTCAGACATGGCTGAAATTCAAAGATTTTCTACCACTTCTTTTGGATATCATCATCTGAAATTTCTAATTTTCTCATTCAATACTAGTGGCTGCTGTTTTAATGAAACTATATTATTCTTGCCTATGATTTTCTGTGCATTTCAGTTGAAAAATAAGGGAAGATGTATAACAATATAAATAAACATCCGAGCAGTAAACTTTAAAAAAATTAATATATACATGAATATCAATGAATTTCATCACTTGTGGAGTTCAGATAATGCTTACAAATTATATTGTATCCTCCAAACTCACAGAAGCATAATTTTAATAAATAGCTGTGTAATTTTTTTTTTTTTTTGGGGGGGGGGGGCAATATTCTTTTAAATAAGCAATCATTCTTATTCAAACTATTAACAATTTTTCTTCTTTATGAAATATACTTAAAGTGTTCTTGCTTTGAAGATCAAAATGGATGCTCCTAAAAAAAGAAACATGCTTAATACATTTAAATATAATTATAAACAAAGTTAAAAGCATTTCATATTGCATTATCAATGAGAATGGTGTTTTTCTAATAAGTGAGGAACATTGTATGCCTTAAATGTAGATCAAATCAAAGCTCAAAGAAGAGGGATTAAAACAAAAAGTCCGACTGTGCATTTAATGAATTCTATTCGTCCCTTCATATACATCTACTCTCGCCATTTTTCAAGAAAGCTTTGAATAGTTTTTATAAGAATCTGCTTATGTCCAAGACTAAAAAAATTTAGTTATTTTTACAACCTGTACTGCGCACTTTCACTAACAGTAATGAAAAATTTTGCAAAATATTTTGCATGCGATACTTGGAAGTTTTTTCAAAAGGGAGTTAGGCTTCAGCCAATTTTACAATACCATTGTTATGAGCTGATGATATTTCTTCTTTTAAGTTGCATAAGACACACGTTTGTTGGTTTTAAGAATCCATGTGCAGGTTATAAATTGTTTATTTAACAGTGTGAGCATATAGTTAACATGCTCCTTAAATCTGTAGAGTTGACGTTTGGCTTAGACTGTTTATAAGTGGGTTGAAAGTTGAGAAATAGGGGAAGTTGGGGTACAATGACAATTACTAATTTTTTTCCTGTTCACTAATTTGCATGTACAAAAATAAAATTAATGGATACTTTTAACCTAATCTTTACCCCCTCTTAATGAATTTTTGAGTTTGTAAATAGCTTTTTCATATTTAAAAAATTACATAAGATAAATGTCTGTCAGTGTGTGATTGTACCCCAAATACCTGTATACTATGAAACACTTAATAACACTTCACAAACACTCAAATAATATGAGCAGGGCTCAAAGTTGTCCTTAAATTCCTGAAGAAAGGAAAAGTGTCCTTAAATGTCCTTAATTTTTAAAAATTTCAATAACTGTTCTGAAATTTTTATATTTTCATATTTTTGTTGAACTCAACAGAAATAAAAGTAAATATTACTATATTTCTAAAAAAATTGAAGAAATTTTACTGTAAAAAAATTTAATAAATAATTCATTACACACAATATCATTCATTATGCTCGAAATCGGTCATGTATGGTATCAGTCACAAAAGAAGAGACATCCATTTGCTAGTTCGATTCTTGGTTACTCCTATTAGTTGCGACATTTATCAAAAGAGATAAGTTACATGAGAACTGACATCATGAGAGCACTCAGTGTAGGGGGGCAAAAGTAAAAAAGTTCCCTTTGTCTTCCCCATCATTGTATGCGTGCCGCTGGTAGATGTAGTGATTTAGGGAAAAAACAAGGTTTCCGTAATTAACTGTTATACCTCACCTCATGTTCTATTGCTGTGGTTCATTGCACATGTTACTGTTACTTGTTGTACTTACTGAAATTAAACGATCTTTATTTCATTCTTGGATTGGATTCACTACTCAATATTTCTCACTATGGGTCGGAAAACAAAAGTCAACCAGTCTTGAATTTCTGACAATAAAGTTGATGACAGCGCAAATGATGTGAGCAGTTGGTGTAAGCCATGTGATGATATATATTTGGGTTTTTGTGTTGTTTGCAACAAATCTTTTAGCATCGCAAGCATGGAATTTTCTCAAGTTAATTCCCATGTGAGTAGTGCTAAGCACAAACAATTAATTAAAATTAAAGTAAACCAATTGACGTATGAAAAACAGGATACTATTAACGGAGGCGCATCAAAAAGTTTCTTGCTAGCATCAACTTCAAGAGGAAGGAAGTGGTTGTCATCAAACATGAAAGAGAAAGCCTTAAAATCAGAAATTTTATTGTTGATGCAAGCAGTAAAGTGCAATTATCCATTTTCAAATTTGGGAAGCTTAGTAGAAATTTGTGCCAAATCATTTGATGATTCAGCAATTGCAAAAAAGCTACGCTTTCAGAAACAAAAGCACGATATGTAACAAAATTTGGGCTCGCACCATATTTTTGCAAAAAAGTGTTCCAAGATATTGGCAAATCTTTTTTTACTCAATATTTTGACGAAACAATGACCAGGCAATCTAAAAACAGCTGGATATTCACATTTCATATTGGTCTGAGAAATTTGAAAGAATTGTTACATCATATTGTGAATCGGAATTCGTTGGGCATTTAGACGCTGCAAAATTTTTTGAAATTGTCACAAATTTTATCAAAGCAATAATTTAGGCATTGATAAATGTTTACAATGGTTTACAATGTTCTTTAGATGGCCTAGATGTTA
This sequence comes from Cheiracanthium punctorium, assembly GCA_038373885.1. Taxonomy (NCBI): domain Eukaryota; kingdom Metazoa; phylum Arthropoda; class Arachnida; order Araneae; family Cheiracanthiidae; genus Cheiracanthium; species Cheiracanthium punctorium. The sequence continues at coordinate 258,727 of JAWZYV010001707.1, read as the reverse complement.
ATTTGTCATTTTTGAAGAACTTTAACTTTCACTTCGATTCCTTGAACCATAGTAATTTGATTGATATAGGAACCTGTTCTTTACATATTTTGAATAATGCCATGAAAAAAGGATTAAGTAAGTTAGATTGTGATGTAGAAAGTTTGATTGTGGGTGTTTTTCTTTTTTTGAGAATGCCTACTGCCAGGAAAGAAGATTTTCATAATATTCAAGTTGATATTTGATTTGATAAAGAAGATGACCATGAATTTTTAAAACATGTGAGTAGTAGATGGCTATCCTTAGCAGCTGCTTGCGATAGATTTATTAAACAGTATCCAGCACTAACTGAATACTTCTTAGAATTTCTTGTTAAGAACAATAATGTTTCTAAACTAAGTGAAAGATATCGTAATATCTACATTTTTGAAAGACCCTATGACTCTTGTGTATTCATACTTTACAAACTTTTTTCCCATCATATTTTCTACCTTATTATATATTACTGAAAAAAAAAATGTTTAATCCACATATTGTATTCCAAATTAAATGAACTTGTAAGAAATATTATGTTTAAGTTTATGAAGCAGGATATTGTAAAGGAGAAAGAAGGTTTGTCCTTAAAGAATGTTGATTGCTGTAATTCAAAGTCTTGGCTTACACCACGAAGTAGTATTTATGTAGGTTCAGGAGCTTTAAATTTGCTTGATGGTGGCTTTGATAAACCTGAGCACAAGCAGTTTTTTCTTAGTGTGAGAAGTTGTTATATGCAAACTTCTTGCAAAATAAGTTGCCTATTTCAAATATTGTATTGAGAGACATGCAATGCATTCACCCAACATTGTATAATCAAATATTCTCAAAAGTTGCAGTAAATCGTCTTTCACAGCACTTAATCAAAATAACAAAGACTAACTACATTTGTGATGCAATCAACTGTGAATGGTGTATGTATGCTTGTGAGAAGTTACCTAATACATATGATGATGATTAAGATAATTGCAAATATTGGAGTGACATCTCAAAAATTAGATGCTCCTGGTATTCAGAAAAATCCAAACCTTAGTGCTTTTGCAAAATCTTGCTTGACTTTGTCTCATGGAAATGCTATTCCAGAAGAGGGATTTTTCATTAACACAACACAATCGTTACATCAAGTAAAGCTTCAATTTTGGAATTAGATATGCCTTCTCTAAGGCTGCGTAAAGACTATATTTACAGATTTAAAAAGTTAAGGACATATCACTCACAAAAGATCGCATTGAGAGCGTTCAGAAATCTCCTAGTGCGTATGCTGCTCATTTGGAAGAACTTAAACAAGAAGCAAACTTGCAGATACAAATGAAATGGAATTTAGAAGAAAAGCAAGAGAATGCTAAAAAAAAAGCAATGAAATGAACGAAAAGTTAGCTGAGCTGACCAAAACAGCAAATAGTTTAATTGAAGAAGAAAATGCTGCCCATTGTTTGCTAGGAGAAAACTAGTGAGACTAAAGATAGCCCTTTCAAAAAGTGACATGAAGGACATAAAAGTTGCACAAATAATGGTTGGTGCTGCAAGGGAGAGTATAACAACTGTATCTGAAAAACTGACCACTGACCACCAAAAAAATTTTTTATGTATTACTTGTTTTGTATATAGAGGGAATAAGTTGCTCAAAATTGGGTGTCTACTTATTTGTTTTTATTTTTTATAGAAAATTCCCGACATCAGCAATAGTCCTTAGTGACTGTATATGTAAAAAAAAAGTCCTTAAATTTGGAGAAAATTTTGTCCTTAAATTTTATTTTTTGGACTTCCAGCCCTGTATGAGTCAAAATTCTAATTTCAGCATATATGTTTTATGTACAGTTATAATGAACATTAGCGAGACAAATATGAAATTTAATTGGGAAAAAAAAAACAAATTTAATTAAACTGTTATAGGTTAAGATGAAAACATAATACTTTTATTAGAGGTTAGCCTATAATTTTTCATTTTATATTAAATTAAATTAAATCAAATCAAAAAATTACCATTTCTGCTTTCCTTTCTGTACCACCTGAAGGAACAGCTGGTGGTAGTTTTGATAAAATTTAAGTTTTTTCAAAAATGTATGTTTCCAAAGAACACACAAATTTGAAGCTTGGACTTAGACGTTTGACATACAGAATTACACATTCCATTTGATTTAAGTTTATTATATCTCAACAGAGTACATTTCTTTACATTTAGGTTTACCTTCCTTGATTAAAAACAATCATTTAGAGCAATACTGCTTATGTCATACGTGTTATGTGAGAAAAGCTCATAATCTGTACTGTTTATATAGAGTACATTTCTTTACATTTAGGTTCACCTTCCTTGATTAAAACAATCATTTAGAGCGATACTACTCATATCATACGTGTTATGTGAGAAAAGCTCATAATCTGTACAGCTTAGATTGTTAGTTGAAAGATTGTCACCATCTTCAGAGTCTGAAGAAGATAGAGTATAATTTAAAAACAATTACTTGTTAACTTTATTTGCTCTTCGGAGATCTCAGTCGAAATATTTAATAACATCTTTATTTTAAGTGAATGCATTCACCCGGGTTACAATGAAACATGGTTCATTGTACCTCACCTACAAGTGTTTCATTGTACCCCAAATTGAGGCTACAAACTAAATTAATTTTTGCTAATTCCTAATGTTTATTTTTTTAATTCTGGCTTTGAGAGTATGAAGACGACGCCATAGGGATCACAATACTTGAATAATAGACAGTTATGCATATGAAAACAAGGGAGTGAAACAAAATTACTTTTAGTAACAAAATATACTTTCAATGGTGAAAATACAATTTTCTATATCTCTTGTAAAAATGCGATTGTCTCTAAATCACATCAGTAACTTGAATATATGTGTGAGTTTCAACTTTCTGTGACAAATCCAATTGATTTTAGATAGCATGTTTCATTGTATCCCGCGTTTCATTGTACCCCAACTTCTCCTTCATTTTTCTACATAGTAGAATATTGTCAATTGAATTTGCTTCTAGATTTTTATCATATAATACACATAAATTTATTTATCTATTTTGACTTATACACAACTCCCACTTCTTTTAATTATTGATTTATGAAGCATATTAATATTTTGATCTTTAATAATACTGTCATTTGACAATTATTTTAAAGAAAAAAATAGCCCAAATGATTAATTGTATAAAACCAATAATTAAAAATCTAATTAACTGTTTATAATTCATGAGTTAAAATTCTTGATTGCTTCAGTTTAAATTTTCTTTTATTATTTGTAAACAATCTCATAGATATTTTAAATTGTCTTTGGGCTAAGGAAAAATTGTCTTTGTAAGGAAAAAACTTGTTCAGGTGTCTTATTGGCCCCATGGGCGTTGGGAACATGCCTCCCACTGGAACATTTTGACTTAATCTTATTTGTTAATAAAGATGGACAAAAGAGAACATTTGTTTCTCCGTACCACTCACACACACACACAATAATCAGACAGTGATGCTTTGACCTGCACAAATGTTTGTGAAATAATAAAAAGATTTTAATTTAAATATATATTTCTAATTTTTCAGTGAGTAACTAATATGTTGGCTACACTTTTTCAAATTATCTATTCACCATTAAAATTTCGCATACAGAATATTTTTAGCACATAAATTTTGAATGAAAAACTTCTAAATGAACTCTCGGCTGAAATCGCAGTGATTTCTTATAAACTGATCGCTACAGGAAATCCCTACTACCATTTCGGAGAGGGATTATATAATCAGCATGAGTTTTTAAAAGAGCCTTTGCTGGAGGATCAGGTAAGTAGAGACCATGGAAGGTTCTCTGATTTTGTTTGCTGTTCAGAACTCGTAAAAAGTTTTGTTTCATTTTCCTAAAAGTGGAGGAAAATGTGCTTTGTATGTGATCTCAGCCTTCTGTCTTTTTTCTTTTTAGTTAGAGCTTTTTTAGCCAAATTTAATAAGTCTTTCTCTGTCCTCCTCAAGCCAAAATATTGGGGGGAACATGTCCCCCAGTCCCAATAGTTCGCAGCGCAAATGGCCGCAAATTCAAAACAAAAGAATTTGTCTTAAGGGAAAAAGGGCATTAAGCGAATCTTTTGAAAAGTCAAGTTTACCTATGAAAATGCATGGAATACTGCATTACAAGAGCAACTGTAAATAATAATTTATCTTCAAAATCATCTACAAAGAAGTTAAGAAATGGTTTGAGAAAGTGATGAGTTTCACCTTTTGACATGGTTGAGCAAGTTTTTCCCAATTTGGATAGAAAGCTCCAGATAATAAAATGTGCCAATATCATTCTTCTTATTAAGAGAAAAGACATCACATATTTCTCCTGAGCTAGGAAATCCAATTTCAATACTGGTAACAGATGGTTACAAAGATTTACATTATGGCACGACTAAGCTTAAAAAAAGTATGCTATAACACTGGTGATGTAAATGACAGGAAATTACAAGGCATGGTGAAGGTGATATTCTCATGCAATATATCTGCTGATGTGTGTGATGTTCTACCATGCTTAACCAGATAACTTTCTTTTAAAAATGAAAAATTTATAGAAGGCAAGAAAATCAAAATGAACGAATTTTTTGAAAATTGTGTAAAAAGAATAAAAGCGACATTGAAAAACAGCAAATTTTGAAGTAAATAAAGTGGAGGTTTGTACAGTTTGATGGTGATTCTGTAAAGCGTCTATTGTTGTGTCCACTGCTATTTCCTCCGTAATAAAATATTTTTCATGTATAGAATTAGATGCAATAGACCTTGTCTTCCAATACAACTTACTGTTTAAACTAACATCTTCAACATTCCAGGCATGAATTTGACTCAGAGTGTAGCCAGGATTTTATTTCAAGGGGGGAAGGAGGGCCGTGTATCAAATTGTAAGCTAAGTTTCAGATGTAAGCTTAAATAAAGGGTCACATTTTGGGAAGGTGGGGGGGGGTGCAGCCGTTCCCCTGGATGTACACCTGATTTGATCTTTTTTAATATTTGAAAAACGTCAGATCTTTGGACTTTCTCATACTTTCTGAAACATTCGAAATAACATTTTTCTGACTAAACTTTCATTAGATGATAAAATACCAATGGAAGTTTAAAAAAAAAATAATTGCAGATGTCTATTTTTAGACCTTCCCGAAATTTGTAAATCACTCAAATATTTAACCATTAGTTTATTTTCCTAGTTTAATTTCCTGAATACTCAGCGATAACAAGTTGAAATGAGAATATTTCACTATCTTATTCATATTTTTAGAAAAAGATTTACGTTCTTCATAGCACACAAATGTTGGAAATTTGTCACTTCTGCCATCAACATAAATTTGAGAATGTGCTGTAAATATTTGGGCGCCAATGGGTTAATGAAGAAAGTAAAATGACAAACTCAGTGATAATATTGGGTTGGCAAAAAAGTAATTGCATTTTTTACATGAAATTCAAACAAATAAGTTCTCAAATAAATTTTCAATCATAAATCTTCAAGTTCGACCACTGTTGAGTAACATTCATGCTTGTAGTCACAGACAAGCAGAGAGCTCCTGGCTACTTCACCCAAGAGAACCTTCAAATACTAAATAAAAATTTCAAAACTAGAAAGATTTTCAAAATCGTAAGCAGTCGGTTTGCATTTTATAAAAATCATATGTATGGATCAATGATAAATATTACGGACCAGAGAAGTTAGAGTCACTAGTCCTTGGTAGATTAACTAAATGTTCTAATTTTACCCTTGATATTCTTCCAGTGGTGGACCGAGCAAAGCTGGCGCCCATCCATCCTATTTTTTGGTCAAGTTTTCTTTGTCTTACAGACGATTTGGCACCCCTCTGCCAGCAGCGCCCGGCTTGCACACCCCTAGATCCGGCCCTGTATTCTTCGCACAAAAAACCTTTAAGGCTAGAAACAGTATTCTCCTTGTCAGTGGCGGCTCGTGGGATACAGCAAGTACAGCCGGGCTGCACTTGAAATTATCAGCACATACTTTAAAATAATTTGTTCTACTGAATTTTCCTAAATTCAGATTAGAATTGTGGAATTCCTACGGTAAATTAAAAAAAAAAATCTCCGAAAAAAACGAAAAAAAAAAACTTATTGTGGCCGGATCGCTCATTCGGAAAAAAAGCACTTTAATTCTCCCGCAATTCAATTGGGAAAATCTTTGGTTCAGCCCAGAGCGCTGAAAAGAAAATTGGCAGCACCGTTGCCATGACAACGACTACGTAAGCAGCCTCTCCGGCATAGGGAGTATGCAGCTGATACAGCCGATGAAAGATTTTTTAACGGCGGCTGAACTTGAGAACTCGACTAACTGATTGGCTTGGACGAGAAGTGAGGGAGAGGGTAAGGAGAATATATGTTTTTGGAAAACTCTCGACTTTATATTGCTGAATTTATCAAGAAGGTAAGCCTGAATAGACGCTTATGAATGGACAATTACCCATCAAAGCAGTATTGTTTTTAAGTAAGCAAGAACTGGCATTTAGAGGACATGGCGAGCTAGAAAATTCTTTAAACATGGGAAATTTTAAAGAGCTTTTAAAGTTATTGATATCTGAATTAAAACAACGCCTTTTTATGGGGACATCACTGACCGATTCGCATGTTTAAAAGAAAGGAGGATTAATTTGACTTATAAAAAATAAGTAAGTTTTCTTTTTTTTTTCTTTTCTTCTCAAGTTATCGTTACAAAAGAAAATTCTAAGGAAACTTCGAATCCGACACGGATTAATGCAATTTTGAGGATAAGAGCGCCTGGTTGAAATTTATGTCCATTTTATGGAAGTAAAATAGGATCTCTTACATTTTTTTATGTCTTTTTTTTTTTCCCTCGGTGAGGGCTTAATCCGCCAGCTTTCGAATTCAGTAACAAAGATTTTCCAATCCTGTACGGAGGAAAGGGGGGGGGGGCTCATATGCTTCCGGCTGCACTAACAGTTTTGATCACGGGCCGCCACTGCGCCTTGTAAATAATATTTATTTCTTTTAATTATCGCGCGTGAAATAAATGAAAGATAAAAAGTTTGGAACCTACCTACATACAGTAGTTGCTCGTGAGTTATTTAAATGGAGGTTCACAAAATAAATCTCGAAAATTAAGTATGCAGATACGACACAGCTTGCACGTTGAAATATATTTACATTTGCAGCAGTAAAAGCAAAACAATGCATGCAACTGAAAGAACACAAGTAATCTTTTCTCTTACATTTCGTCACCAAGATAAGTTTTAGCAAAGGTGTCTTGATTCATTTTCTTTCAATTATTTTTTAAAAGGATGATATTGAAAATTGCGATTGCTTTAGCTCCGAAATACATATTTTACTCCCATCTTAGTTATTTACACAAGTTTGTAAGAAATATTGTAGTGAAAAAAGTAAAAAATAAAAAAATGAACCTACAAAAACACACAACACAAGCCGAGGGAGAATCCGGAAGAGATAACCGCAAAAAAAATGTTCCCTGTGCACAGTGAAAATGTGCGAACGGAAGGATATAAACAGTTCCGTACTCTTCCCCAACGCTCTTCGCGTTCTTTTCTCAGAGAGCGGAAGGCTATTTGGCCGGTCGCACGTGCAACCGGAGGAAATACTGTGCTGTAGTAACCTGCAAAACAGTACGTTAACGATAATAAGCGTATTTAATAAAGCGTAATATTAAATTTCGCCTTTCTTTGCCATAGTTCACACAAGAGAAGGTGTAATTAGTGGTGAATACATAGGTTTGGTTTCAAAAACATAAAAAGTGTCATTAAAATGAATTATTCAAATATCAATAAAATTAATTATTTTATTTTACAATTGTATCCACCTATGCTACTCCTTACTTCTTTATAAAAAGTGTAGTTGTGTGAAAGACGATCTTGAAACTTTCACAAGTGGAAGCAATAAAATAAGACCATACTCACATATCCAGCTCATAACTAATACTTTATCAACATACTTATACTGCTGTTTACAACTCGAGACCATCCAGGCTGGTGAGGTACACAGACTTATATTCAATTCCAGCGAATTCGTGTAGATATTTATATAACTGAAAATAACAGGCCCGCACATAAGTGGAGAAGAAAAGGTAATGACGCTGCATGAACAGCCAGAAAAATTTGCATATACCCGTTATTTCGACGCACCGCGGGAGGAGGGAAATTTACATTTAAATACCAACAGACGAAAATAATTTACTACTCTATATACGATTGGAGAAAAGTATAAATTAAAGTTAATAATGACGACATTAATTTTGAGTACAGTTGCGAATATAAAAGAAATTTTGTGTGGAAGGGGCTAATTTTAAGGAAAAAGCTTATTTGACCTAAACAAGTTTTACATTAAAGCAAAATTTTACCTTAAAGCAATGTAATTAGTTTTAGTTTGGACTAATTTTGAAAAAAAGCTTATTTTACCTATGCAAAATGCATATTAAAACAAAATGTAACCCTTTAGGATTTTTTTTTTTTGGGGGGGGGGGGAAGCAGCACTGTTTGAATATATAATGTAAAATACTACCTGAATCACAAGTTATTTAAATATGGCTCGACTTATTAAATTGCTGATCAGTAGTGGATTCAGAAATGCTTGCAGGAAAGAGAGGTAAGTATCACAAAGAATTTTTCCCCTGTTAGGTCATCCCGCCCAATTCATTTTCAATCTTAAATCCAGGTTTATTCTGTCTGCTGTCATCATTGAAAAGATGCAATGGAAAAGGCTCTTCTTCTATGACCAGTGTTGCTTCCCAACTTGTGTCTCTGAATGCTGTCAATGATTTCGCAATTGCTGATTCTGGGTTCCGGCAGAGTATTCAATGACCCATATGCCGGGAAGCTACACTAGTCACAGAAAGAGAGCCTTCTTCGTTGCATCTTTTCAATGATAAGAGCAGACAGAATAAACCTGGGTTCAAAAGTGGGTTAAACTCCCTAGCAACTCCACAAATTTTTAAATGTGCTCAAGGGAAGAGAGATCGCCCTCCCTTTGATTCGATACTTCGGATTTCAATTAATGTATAATACAAATAAAGTAGATTGTATTTATGTATTTTAGAAAATAATTAACATTTGAACGCCAATTCATGTTACTTTTCTGTTAGGTTGGTAAAGCATTTCAAATTTTGAGACCCCTCCCCCAATCCAAGAATGCCTTTACAGCGTTTCTATGAGGGGGAATGCTCTTATACTAAAGCATCTATGCTCTAGTACTAAAACCATACAAACTTCAGTATAGAGAAAAAAAAAGGAAAAGAAAAGAAAAAAAACTTTAGAAACACCTAAGGAAGGGACACGATCTACCTTTCTATATGAGTACTCATTTACGTACCAGGCAACTTCGATTAGAAACAAATATAAAATGTATCTCTCTTTGCACCCCCTTTTGGGTGCATGTCCATTCCCAGATTTGTAGGTTATACCCCACTCTCCGCGCAGCCAACGCGCCAACCTGTCAAAAAGTACTTTCCCCTTTATATCCCCCTGATCTTTTCGCGATTCTCTCATTCTTCCCAGAATGCTGTTTGGGTATTAAATACACTATAGATGGTCCCTTATGCAGGAAATCCATCCAGGGTGAATTCTGCGGTCATGCATGGCTATTGTTAAACCGAAGCAGTTTCACTGAATTCTTTGTATAATGCGTTTCTTTCGGAAGAAAACTCTCAATTTCATTCACACATTCTTTTCTTCGAGTTTGGAGATCGAAATTTATTTCAAAATGAGATTTTGTTTGCCACAAGTAGAGCTTTTCATCGATGTCAAATACATATTATTTTATCAAACATTAATAAAACCTTGATATATGCTTTCTGTCATCATTTACAAGATATATTTTTAAGCAAGATATTGAAAAGATGTATTTATCATAGTCGATACATATATCGACTAACATGCTAAATTAATATACGTTTAGTCGATACATGTACCCAGTGGCGGCTCGTCATTAAGGGCCAGAAGGTCCTGGCCCCACCGACTAGCCACAGTCTAAATCAAAGTATCTTCCTATTATGTAAGACAGGTCTTTCAATAATTTACCTTCATTGAAATAATGCACGCATTTTGCTCTATTTTAATACTATTCATTCAAAAAAAAAAAAAAAAGCACTTAAAAAAGCGATAGTTATACGATTTTCCCCGTATCTAAACCATGCATGGGCCATGGGCTGGCTTGCCTTGAATTGGGCGTCTTTTCTCCGTTCATCGGGCTGACATATTTGGTATTGAGCACAAAAGTCATATTGACGCGGAATTAACTTGGCTTCCAAACGGCTTATTTGGCGCTGTCTTCGAGGCCCAGATCTTCGGGCCCTCGCATGGTGATCTACACGACTTTACGGGGAAATTTCGGCAATCGCTAGCTATTGGCGAAACTTCCGCGTAGGAGGAAATCATTTTTTATTTGCGTGATCGTATTTTTGCAGTGCAGTCAGATATCCTTCTGTTTTGTTTTCTTGATTTTCGAAAAGCGATGTATAAATGTCTTTTTTTTACAGGGTGAATCTTAACTCTTGTGCAAAACTTCAGGGGGTGATAGGGCACACAATAAGGAATCGTGATCACATAGCAATATGGGGTCAAAAACGCAGTTTTAGCTTACCCGGTAATAATCACTTTGGGAAAAGTATTGAAGTGTTTGTCTAATTTCTTAACCAAGTTTCATAAACAGTAGGCTCGTATCCGAAAATTTCATCCATGAAATAAAATATAATTTTTAAACTATCCATTTTAGTCTTCTGTTTTCGAGGAAAAATACATTAGTTTCTGACGAAATAATGGTCGAACAGCGCACTGTTGCTTCGGCACTTTTCCCGAAGTGATTATTAACAGTTATACGAAGAAGACGTTGCCGACCTCACAATGCTATGTGATTCTGATTCCTTATTATGTGCCCTATCACCCCTTAAAGTTTTACCCAAGAGTTTAAATTCACTCTGTTTATGCTGATATTGATTTTAAAATAAATAATCTAAAAATTATGAACAGGCAGCTAAATATTAAATAATTAAATGTGGCTTTGTTTGATAATAAAGTAAACTTTTCAATTTAACATAATTAGGTAAAAAATAGCAAAAGTTGTACAGTAATTTTGATAATTATTTGTCATTTGAGAAATTTTAAATACTTACGCTGTGTGCATGTGGGGATAGGTTGTTCTATATGTATATATATTTTCGCGATTTTAATTGGCTCTATTTTTTTTTTTTTTTTTTTTTTTCGGGCCCCACCACTGAAACAGGTCACAAGCCACGACTGCATGTATCTATTAAAGTAGGATTTAAACTTTAAAATAACGATAAGAGTTTTAATGATTTTAATACATTTTATATGAAGGTACAGCTGCGGGAAAAAAATGTCCCACTTGCTCTTTATTTGGCCGTCGTTCGTCATACAGGAAACTTATATATACCATTCGTTTGCAAATAACGCATAGTTTAATTTGCTATTAATTTAATTTGCATAAAGGGCCGTCTTCATATTTAATTCTGCATCAACTCTGTTTTTCTCAATGGCAACACTGTAATTTGACTTCATTAAACGAAAGAAAACCTTCAAATTACCCTGAATATAAATTTTCGCCAATTTTCTACGATAATTTCCGAGAGATATTGCGAATTATTTTTTGCGCGTTTTTAAGGGACTTTCTGCAAATTGAAAAACCCTATTTGTAGGTTCCGAACTTTTCACCTTTCATTCATTTCGCTCAAGAGAGTTAAAAGAAATAAACATTATTTTCAGGGGAAATATTTTTTCAATCTCTCTTAAAGTTTTTTTGTAGTAAGAATATCAAGGGTACAAATTAGAATATGTAGTCAGTGGTCCAAATGACCCGTGAATTCATAAGTTCCTTGGTGCGTACACATGATTTAAAAGAAAAATGCAAAATGACTGCTCACGATTTTGAAAATCTTTCTAATTTTGAAATTGTTATTGAGTAGTTCCCTTGATGGTTCTCTTAGGTGAAATGTTAACAGGAGTGACAGGCTGCTCTCTGCTCTTCTGACTACAAGCATGAATGTTACTCAGCTACGGTCAAACTTGAAGAATGGTTTCATGATTGAAAATTTATTTGGATTCTATTATTTCTTTGAATTCCATGTAAAAAACGCAATTACTTTTTTGCCAACCCAATATTATCACTGTGTTTGTTATTTCACTTTCTTCAGTGGCGGCCCGTGGTCAAAACTGTTAGTGCAGCTGGAAGCATATGAGACCCCCCCCCCCTTCCTCCGGACAAGAATGGAAAATCTTTGTTACTAAATTCGAAAGCTGGCGGGTTAAGCCCTCACCGAGGAGAAAAAAAAAAGAAATTTCATAAAAAATGTAAGAGATCCTATTTTACTTCCATAAAATGGACATAAATTTCAAGCAGCCGCTCTTATCCTCAAAATTGCATTAATCCGTGTCGGATTCGAAGTTTCCTTAGAATTTTCTTTTGTAACGATAACTTGAGAAGAAAAGAAAAAAAAGAAAACTTAATTATTTTTTATAAGTCAAATCAATCCTCCTTTCTTTTAAACTTGCGAATCAATCAGTGATGCCCTCATAAAAAGGCGTTGTTTTAATTCAGATATTAATAATTTTAAGAGCTCTTTAAAATTTCCCATATTTAAAGAATTTTCTCGCTCGCAATGTCCTCTAAATGCTAGTTCTTGCTTACTTAAAAACAATACTGCTTTGATGGGTAATTGTCCATTCATAAGCGTCTATTCAGGCTTACTTTCTTGATAAATTCAGCAATATAAAGTCGAGAGTTTGCCGAACATATATTCTCCTTACTCCCTCCCTCACTTCTCGAGCCAATCAGTGGGTCGAATTCACCGCGCTCTTTCAAGTGCTGCCGACGTTTGAAAACCTTTGATGAGCTGAGTCTTAGCTGCATATCCCCATTATAGCCTATGCCGGAGGGACTGCTTACGTAATCGTTGTCATGGCAACGGTGCTGCCAATTTTCTTATCAGCGCTCTGGGCTGAACCAGAGATTTTCCCAATTGAATTGCGGGAAGATTAAAAGTGCTTTTTTTTCTGAAGGAGCGATCCGGCACAATACGGTTTTTTTTTTTTTGGAGATTTTTTTTAATTTACCGTAGGAATTCCATAATTCTAAACTGAATTTAGGAAAATTAGTAGAATAAATTATTTTAAAGTATGTGCTGATAATTTCAAGTGCAGCCCGGCTGTACTTGCTGTATCCCACGAGCCGCCACTGACTTTCTTCATTTAATATTTTTGTCTGCAAAGTGCAATATTCTTATAAGACTTTTGGCGGAATTTTAATTTATATTCAGATGAAAATTTAGACAGAAAAACGTGATTTTGAATGTTTGATAAAGTATGGGGAAGTCCAAAGACCCAATGTTTCCAATATTATAAAAGGTCAAATTCATGCCTCGAATATTGAGGATGTTAGTTTTTCAGAAATAGGCAGGGCCCGATTAACCTCTGAAGTGAGGGGAAGCTCAGTCTCATTTCGGGCCCCCCATCACCTTTTTGTTTGGGAAAAGTAAATTTTTAATGATTTTCTTTCATAAAAATATTTTATTCATAAAAAAGAAATTTCATTGATTTAATTAGTTCTAATAATTTCCTTTGAAAAAAGCATTTTATTCATTAATTTGAAAATTTCCTTTGATAAAAATATTTTATTCATTAATCTTCATAATAGTTTAGTTCATTGTAACGAGATTTAGCAGTATTTTTGAAATTACTTTAAACATTAGCAAATAACTAAAAATATTTCATTACCTTACTGGAACATTAAACTTTATTAATTTAGTCCTATTTTTCATTAGGCATGGCTTTTTTCAGGAATTCTTTGTTTGTTTTGATGAGTCATAAAAATCACAAAACAGAAGTTGAGAATTAATTTTGATATTTAGAAGATGTTTAACCATAGGCGCTGGCAGCATAGAGCAAGGGGGGGGGGCAATGCCACCCCCCCCTGGATTTTTGTATGCAGTGTTTTCCCTTGCTTTTTTGCTCTTTCCAACATAGTAACCGTACGTTGTAGTAGTCTTTGCCCCCCCCCCTGGGAAATATTCTGCCGGCGCCCATGTGTTTAACATTACATATTAAAAGTCTACCCCTTTCTGCCGGCCAAATATTCCCCATAACAGAAAAAAACTCTCAACCACAGTAGATGTCCCAGGCAAAGACATCGCAAACAACCAATTTAGAAATGTTGCGACATGAAGTATCAAGACTTCTGAAAAGCACCACTTCTCTTCATTAAAAATGTTTACAATAACTTAAAAGATCATTTAAAAACAAAATTTTGAATTTTTATCGCAGTTTTTCAGTCATTTTCAGGCCCCCCTTCAAATTCCGAGGGGAAGCTCAAGCTTCACGAGCCTTTTCAGTAATCAGGCCCTGGAAAAAGGATGTTGTATTAGAAGACATACATCTACTGAATCTAATTCTATACCTGGAAAATATTTTATTTGGGGGACTATGGTAGCGGACGCAACAATAGACGCTTTATAGAATCACCATCAAACTGTAAAAACCTCTAATTTATTTGCTTCAAAATTTGATATTTTTAAATACCGCCATCTTTTACTGCGTTTTTGCAGAAAAGAAATCTAATTTACTTTTATTTTAAGCAATTTTCAAAAAATTTTCACGTAATAAATTTATATATGGTCCCTTAACTCACGAAAATAACATATTTTATTTAATATTAATTAAACTACCGAACGTAAAAATTTGAAATTTTGCACAGCCATGTAATATTACTTTCTGCATCTATTTCCATCGAATTTTGGCTATGTTTCTATTCATAATTTTTTTGAATATTAATTTAATAATTCATATTAATATTTTATTTAAAATCATAATAACATTAAATTATGTTTGGGTCGTTTAATTCTAATAGTACGAATAAAAATCAGCTTCTTATTATCAATATTATATGAGATATGATTTAAAATATGAAAAAATATTTTAACATATGGGGAGGGGGATTTTGGGTGCTCACCCATTTTCAATTCAAATTTATTGAAAATGGGTATCCGGGGTTAAAATGAGCTAAATTTTTGAAATATGAAGTGAAATCTAGGGTTTGCTATTGGGAAAAAAAAAAGTTGGTGTGAATTTTAATATGTAGAAGACCCCACATGCAATTTTTATGCATAGCAAATTAAAGTGTACGTCAATCGTAAGCGATTGGTATCTGTAACTTTGCTGTTCGACGATCGACGGCCGAAAAAAGTAGAAGTGGGACTTTTTTTTCCCCGAAGCTGTACATAATAGTATTTAACTGAAAATTATGGATTTGCCTATATATATTATACAAAATTTTACTTTAAAATAATTTTAATCGAAAAGTAAATAGGGTATAGATGAAATTAAATTTTATCGTTATATAATAAAACCTGTCTTAAATAGAAAGACATACTTCTGTTTAAGACTTTCCGTTTACTTCATTTAACGTTGAATAAAAATTATATAGAAATGGACTAAGTGTTCACTGGACCAAGAAATGTTTTCTTAAATAATAAGTTTATGCTTAGTTAAGGGTGTCAGATACAACAGAAATGAAATCCGAAAGTGATCCAACAGATGGGAGCACCATTCAGACCCTTGATCTAGTCTTAAGAACTTGACCCACTAACGAGGGGATGGGAGGCCCTGATGGGTTACTTCTGGTTCATCTTTTAGTTTCGCTTCACGTTTGTTGTAGTTTTGATTCATTTTTAAGTTCTAATTCTAGCCTTTTGAGGCGACATTCAGATGCTACATTGTAACAAAGATGTCAACTCACTGGCAGTAATAGTCTGTTCCTAATATGTTAGAATTAAATTCAATATTCACTTATCCATATGCGTATTTCATGCAACTTTAACTCAGTGTCTCACTTATTCATCCTGTTGGATTTCAGAAGTGTCCAGAATCAAGGAAAGGTAAGCAATTACCTTATTCTATTTTCACAAAGATCGAAGCTAAATCATGAAGATAATCATATTCTATAATTATGCACGATATCCTACTTATATTCGATATTATACTAGATATTCTACATATGAATCCAATTCTAAATTCATTCCATACATATTTCTGGTCCGTTCCAGCCTGAGTGACTATCGAAGGATATGAATGACATTTATTAAGTGTATGAAAATAACTCAGTTCATTATTCATGGTATTATTATTACATTTCCATTAAGATATATTATTCTATATTTAGTCAGTTTGAAGTTTCTCAAATATTAAGAGTAATAATGCCTCCTAAGCAAGCTAAGAGTTCTTTCAAATTCGAATTATTATTAAAGGAAATAAGTGCATTTGAGAAAAATGTAGAAAAGGCTGATGAAAGTAATTATCGCGCAATAGGAATTTTAAAAGGCAAAGTAGAAAAGTTTGAAAAGGAATTGGTAGAGAATTTTACAGAATTATCCCAAGATGAAAGCGCTGATTATTTTGATAGTTATATCAAAAGTAAAGATTTACTATTAAAATGGGTCATTGACCTCGAAAATAAAATTCCGATTGAAATAACCAAAAGCGAGAATTCATCAGGAAAAGAATCTTCATTGGCAGTGAAGTTGCCCAAATTAGAAGTTCCACATTTTTTCGGAAATAGTGAAATGTGGTTATCGTTTAAAGAAATATTTAAATCATCTATTCTTGATAACAAATCTTTAAATGATGTTGAAAAGCTGACATATCTTCAGTCGTGTATCCGCGGTGATGCAGCAAAATTAATTCGAGGTTTCGCAATTACGCCAGAAAACCTTACGCATTGCTGGGAGATTTTATGTCAGAGGTATGAGAACAAACGACAGCTGGCAATAAGCCAAATAAATAAAATCTTTAGAATGAAGATAACGAAAGCAAATAATTCAAAGTTACTCTTAGAGGTCATTGACATTTGTAACGAAGCCGTGAGGAATCTGAAAACATTGGGGTTGGAAACTAACTCTCTTACGGATTTAATCATAATAAATTTCCTTACGTCCAAAATCGATGATGCGGTGATACAACGATGGGAATTGGCTTTGGATAATGAGAGCTGTCCGTCTCTCGATACGTTTAAATCATTTATTGAGAAAGAGGCTAGAAGTCTACAAGAAAATAAATTTTCTAAACCGGAATTCAAAAAGGTTCAAGCGAAATCAGTTGTAAATAACGCAGTAAAAAAATCTAATGTACATAATACTGTAGTGAAAAGAGAAAATGTAAGTAGTGAAGTAAAATTTAATAATTGTATGCTATGTAAACAAAATCACGCGTTATTTAAGTGTCCCACATTCCATGCGATGAATATAAATGATAGATGGAAGTGCGTTAATGATAATCATTTGTGTACAAATTGTTTAAGAAGTAATCATTTAATTGATAATTGTAGAATAGGATTCAGTTGCAAAAATTGTGCAGCTAGGCACCATACATTACTGCATAGTTATGTAAATAATGATCAAGTGCCTCAATCTCAGTCAGTAAGCACCGTAGCAAATAGCTACACAAAATCGCAAGAACAGAATCATGTTTTGCTATCAACAGCAATAATTAAAGTTAAGTCTCAGACTGGTAAAACAATAACTTGCCGGGCATTAATCGACAACGGCTCACAAAACACGCTAATTTCAAAATACTGTGCAGAACGACTACAATTGTCGATGAAACCAACTACGCACCGTTTGGTGGGAATAAATGAAATCTATGCTGAAACATGTTTATATTCTACCAATTTCGAATTTTCTCCATATTTCTCAGGAGATACATTTCAAGTGAATGCGTTAGTAGTAAACAAAGTCACAACATCTCTTCCAAATTTCAATATGAAAAAACAGGATTGGCCTCATCTAAATAATTTATGTCTTGCTGATCCATCATATTTTGTGGAAAGTGAGATCGATATTCTGTTAGGTGCGGACATTTTCTTATTCTTAGTCACTGGTTCTCCCATATTGGGACCTAAAGGTACACCCTCCGCATTACCTACCAAGTTAGGACATTTGTTGTCTGGTAGAGTAAATACACCAGCCACTCAAAATTCATCTGTGGTATGTCACACTCTCACAAACATTGAAAATAATCTAAAGGAATTTTGGGAAAGCGAAACAATCCATAAACCTGTTAAACCTAATGATGAAGACGAATTGGCTGACGCGATTTTTGACAAATTTCATACTCGAAACTCCAAGGGTAGATACATCGTAAAGTTACCTTTTAAAGAAGATTCAAACCTTGGGGACAGTAAAGAAGGAGCTTTAATGCGATTTTTTTCTCTTGAAAGGAAATTACAATCAAATGAACAATTAAGGCAAACATATATTCAATTCATGGAAGAGTACCAAAGTCTTGGTCATATGACTCCTCTCATATCTGATGTAGCTTCCCAAAGTTATATGTTACCCCATCACGGTATAATAAATGAAAATAGTTTAACAACGAAATTACGAGTTGTCTTTGATGGATCGTTTAAAACGAGTAACGGCAAATCACTAAATGATGTATTATTGAAAGGGAAAAAACTCCAAACAGACATTTTCGCGGTCTTGTTAAAATTCAGAACTTTCCCTGTGGCATTTTCTGCTGATATTACAAAAATGTACCGCCAAATTCTGATAGCTAGTGAAGACAAGTCATTCCAACAAATTTTCTGGAGAGAATCTCCAAATGAACCTCTCAAAATTTATACATTAAATACGGTCACTTATGGCACAGCATGTGCGCCGTATCTCGCAATCCGTACCATACAACAATTATGCAGCGATGAGAAGGGACGATTTCCACAAGCAGCTAAGCTAGCTCAAGATCATTTTTATGTAGATGACTTGTTAGCTGGTGCTGATTCGGTCGATTCAGCAAAATCCATAATCCAAGCACTCTTAGATCTTATGTCTGCTGGTGGTTTTGAGCTCAGAAAATGGTCATGTAGCCATCCCGAAGTCATCGCACAATTTCCAGATGCCCTAAAGGCTACTACCTTTACACACTCATTTCAAGAAGATTCATCTCAAAAAATTCTAGGTCTCGTTTGGGATTTAACGATGGATTCATTTCAAGTTAGAGCAGTCCCTTCAGATAATGTTTCAACGAAAAGACAGTTATTATCCATCATTGCGCGCACCTTTGACCCTTTAGGGTTTGTCGGACCTTCTACGATAATTTTGAAAATTATTCTGCAAGATTTGTGGAAGGCCAACATCGGTTGGAATGATCGCTTACCATCAGCCATTCTCGATCGATGGAATAACTTCCAAGCCGAAGTTCATTATTTTAAAGAGATAAAGATTCCTCGTTACATCCATGTTGTCAATTCAGTAAAGATAGAAGTTCACGGATTTAGTGATGCATCTTTAAAGGCTTATTCTGCTGTCATTTATCTTAGAGTCATTTGCAATTCATCTCGTATATTCTTAATGGCAGCCAAAACTCGTGTTGCACCTTTGAATGCTATAACTTTGCCCAGATTAGAATTGAGTGGTGCAGTCCTGCTCGCAGAATTAGTGGACACATTCAAAAGGGCTGTAAATTTCCCCATTCATAACACTTATTTATGGTGCGATTCAACAATTGCACTGTGCTGGATTAACAATCCACCAACTAAAGGAAATCAATTCGTCCAGCATCGTGTATGTAAAATTCATTCTCTAACCTCAAAGGATTCATGGCATCACATTCCTGGAAAGTCGAATCCTGTTGATTGCGCAAGCCGAGGCCTTTATCCAAAACAACTTATGGAGCATTCAGAATGGTTAAATGGCCCACAATGGCTCATTGATTTTGATCCTACCTCTGTAGGAGTAAATACCCCAAATCAAGACATGTATGATATATCCTCTGATATTCATTTTAATTCATCGTTCGAAAGCACATCTCTTGTCACTCAACTCAATCCTTTCCTAGATTTATTTGACAGATTTTCATCATACATGAGGCTACTGCGAACTGTAGCATGGGTATTTAGGTTCTACAATAACTCAAAATCAGATCCTAAAACTCAAGGACCTTTGAAAGCCCATGAATTAGATACAGCTACCAAGACAATAGTTAAATTATTACAAAATGATGCATTCCATTCCGATATCACCCAACTTAACTCTAATCAACCCCTTCCAAAATCCAGCAAACTCATAGCATTAAATCCTTTTCTTGATAAGGAAGGAATTCTGCGTGTTGGAGGGCGTCTACGTCACCAACAAGAATTCACTTTTGATCAGAAATATCCCATGTTGCTTCCCAAACATCATCACTTCACAACTCTTGTTATTCGGCACTATCATCATGCAAATCTTCATGCAGGCCAAGAATTGGTCTTATCTCTAATAAGCAGAGCCTGATTATGACTAACAGGGGCCCCGGGCATTGAGGAATTTGGGGGCCCCTATCTATGAAATTTGTTTTATTTTTCATAAAAATTTTCATATAAAAAAGAATATTTCAGAACAACATTTGATATTGGGGGCCCTTTCGAGCCGGGGGCCCTGGGCAAAGTCCCGATTTGCCCATGCGATAATAAGGCTCTGCTAATAAGACAGAAATTTTGGATCCCAGACGGAAAATCAACCGTTCGAAAAGAACTTCGGAAATGCATCGAATGCTTTAAATCATCTGCAAAACCAATTACCCAGATGATGGGTGATCTACCGAGTGCACGAGTCAATCCTTGCCGTGCATTTGAAAAGGTGGGCATGGATTTTGCAGGGACAATTTCCACGAAGTGCCAACACACTCGAAAATCAAGTACCTTCAAATCATATATCTGTTTATTCATCTGTATGAGCACTAAAGCAGTACATCTTGAATTGGTCTCTGCATTATCTTCAGCGGCATTTCTGGCAGCATTTCGAAGATTTGTAGCTTGTCGTGGCTACCCATCGCATGTTTTTAGTGACAATGGAAGCAACTTTGTTGGAGCCTCAGCGTACCTAAAATCATTATTTAGAATTCCTCATGATCCCTTAATACAAGATTATTCATCCCAACGTAATATAAGCTGGCAATCCATTCATTCCTCCATATGCACCAAATTTAGGAGGTATTTGGGAGGCCTCTATTAAATTAACTAAACAGCATTTAATCAAAACATGTAAAACAGCACTCCTCAATTTTGAAGAACTTACCACCCTTCTTTGCCAAATTGAAGCCATCATCAACTCCCGGCCTTTATATCCATTATCAGCTGATCCCAAAGACTTCAGTGTATTAACACCCGGACATTTTCTTATTGGTGGTCCTTTGCTCGAACTCCCTGAACATAAATCTAATCTTATATCTTTAAGTTTTAATTCTAGGTGGTCCCTCCTACTACAACTCAAAGACCAATTCTGGAAGAAATGGAGCACCTCATACCTAAACACATTGCAGCCACGGACAAAATGGATGAGAAACAACCATCTCCTGGCTGTAGGAAGGTTAGTCCTCATCAAGGATCCAATCGCCCCTGCCACCGTGTGGAAATTAGGCCGAATCTCCGCTCTCCATCCAGGCGCTGATGGCATCAGCAGAGTGGTCACCGTCCGGACTGCCAGAGGAACTGTCACACGCCCAGCCTCTCAGATAGCATTCTTGCCACTTCCAGATGTTGATACTGAGTCTGCGCCCCCCCCGGAATCTGTCAGATACAACAGAAATGAAATCCGAAAGTGATCCAACAGATGGGAGCACCATTCAGACCCTTGATCTAGTCTTAAGAACTTGACCCACTAACGAGGGGATGGGAGGCCCTGATGGGTCACTTCTGGTTCATCTTTTAGTTTCGCTTCACGTTTGTTGTAGTTTTGATTCATTTTTAAGTTCTAATTCTAGCCTTTTGAGGCGACATTCAGATGCTACATTGTAACAAAGATGTCAACTCACTGGCAGTAATAGTCTGTTCCTAATATGTTAGAATTAAATTCAATATTCACTTATCCATATGCGTATTTCATGCAACTTTAACTCAGTGTCTCACTTATTCATCCTGTTGGATTTCAGAAGTGTCCAGAATCAAGGAAAGGTAAGCAATTACCTTATTCTATTTTCACAAAGATCGAAGCTAAATCATGAAGATAATCATATTCTATAATTATGCACGATATCCTACTTATATTCGATATTATACTAGATATTCTACATATGAATCCAATTCTAAATTCATTCCATACAAAGGGTTTACTTAAGGCAGGTTTTATTCTGTAAAGGTCCTGCCAGATGGGCGAGTGGATAGCACAGTGAATATGGTAGATGCGTGAAGCTTGAAGAACCAAGGTTCTTGTGTACTCGCGGGTGTCGATCTAACGGCCTACATTTTTTGGGCGGTTTTCACGAAATATAACACGCGGTAACAGAGACCTCGCTCAAAGCATCCTCTCCTAGGATAGACACTCCTAGTGTTCAGACTTCGTGCCGATTACACAGACGTGTAATCGATTACGATTACGATTATTTTTCACTTTTAGACCAGGATTACGATTACCGGAGAAAGTGTAATTCCCGATTATGTTTAGATTACGATTATCATATAAAACCCAATTTCCGATTACGATTAGATTACGATTGTGTAATCTATTAAGACATTCGATTATGATTACATTTGAGTCCGATTACGATTACATTACGATTACAAAACTTTTCTTTTTACCCTTCTGGCATTGATATTGTTACGAATTTTCGGGGCAACCCGCTGCTCTGGGGCTTAAAATGGTTTAAAATTCGTATTCTACGCTTCAAATAGATAAATTTTGCTTTTTGTTGCATCAAAATCGGCCAATTAGAACCGGAGATACGGAGGTTTCGCTTTCCCATATGTTTTTCTATGGGCTTCTAGAAAACTCGAGAAATATTAGTCCTAGAGCTTAGATCTCTTCATTTTTGAGGACTAATTTTTGGCGCCAAATTTGGCGATATTTCGCCAAAAGTCGCCAAGCTTGGCGACTTTTTGGTCATTTGGCGCGATTTTCCCAATGGGGCCTGGAAGTTGTTTTTCCTGCATTAAAAACGCATAATAACCTAACAATTCTCTTCTATGACGTAATCAAAATTCACGCTTTATGTAGAACCCTCGAGAAATTGACTTTTCTGGAAACCTCTTGTACCTCCTGCGTCGGCTATTTATAGAAGCGCGCATCGCCCGGAAGAGTCAGTGCGAGCTGAACGCTCGATGTGCGAATAGCTCTCGGTACGTTTGTGTGAATTGATAGTGCTATAGAAGCTGTGTTTTAGCTTGTTTTGTGAAGCTGTTTTCAAAGTGCTGTGTGTAAATTCTTCATTGCTGTGTCTTAAGGGATTGTGTACTATATCCCTTGAATATTTCTACGGAATTTTTGCCTGTGAAAGTGACTTATTTTGGTGTGAGAAATACAGCATTTGTGAGAGCTTCTGATCCAAGCGGATTGTTAAAAGCACGTTATTGCTAGATTGTGCTTGTGAATTGTGTACAGCTGATTGTACTACGAAGATCTAGAAGCAATAAAGTTTGTGTTCCATCCTGACAAGTGACTTTTTACTTGAACTTTTTACACCAACAGGACTTTAGAACGACGAACCCAAGGAGTAGCAGAGTAATTCCGCAACATTTGGTGTCAGAATCGGGGTTCTAAATAAAGACTTTAATTTTCCAGTTTATGGTTTTGACTAGACAAAAAATGGAAGAACAACTTCAAAAGCTCATGAATATGATGCAAGAAATGAAAGCCGGACAAGACGAGATGAAAGCTGGACAAGAACAGATGAAGGCGGATTTAGAGAAGAAAATTGAAGCAGGACAGACCGATTTAGAAAAGAAAATTGAAGCCGGACAGACCGATTTAGAAAAGAAAATTGAAGCCGGACAAGAACAGATGAAAGCGGATTTAGAGAAGAAAATTGAAGCCGGACAAGAAGGAATGAAATTGGGATTGGAGAAAATGGAGACTGCTTTGGGAAAATTAGAGAAATTCGAAAAGAGTGTGCAGGAAAGTCAAGAGATAATGGAGAAAAGAATGTCGCTCATAGAAGAAACTCAAACGAAATATGAACAAAGAATTGAAGGAAAAATAGAAGAAAATGTTAAGGAATTGCAGCAAGATATTTGCAGAATGCGGGAAGAATTTAAGAATAAAATTGAGGAGAAACTAGACTGGAAAGAAAATATAGTTTCGAAAATACAGGAAGAATGTGAAGCTAAAATGGAAGAAAAATTGGACTCTCTCGTCAAGCTGGGAAAGTTACCGGAAAACATCAGACTGTCGTCACGCCGCCCAGCAGTGAAACTTACCACTTATGACGGAAAGACTCCCTGGGAAGCCTACAAGACCCAATTTTTAATCGTCGCCAAAGCCAATGGTTGGAGCGAGTCCGAGAAAGCGGACCAACTGGCCGCTTCCCTTAGCGGAGATGCAATTAACGTATTGCAAACTATTGGAGCGACGAAGATAGGAGATTTTGACGCCCTCGCAAGTGCCTTGGAGATGAAATTCGGAGAGAAGTGCCAGAAAGAATATAGTAGAATCCAACTTAAGTCAAGGATGCAGAGATCTGGCGAGACCCTCCAAGAGCTGGCTTCCGACATAGATA
This sequence comes from Cheiracanthium punctorium, assembly GCA_038373885.1. Classification (NCBI taxonomy): domain Eukaryota; kingdom Metazoa; phylum Arthropoda; class Arachnida; order Araneae; family Cheiracanthiidae; genus Cheiracanthium; species Cheiracanthium punctorium. The sequence goes on along the minus strand of JAWZYV010001707.1, from coordinate 234,272 downwards.
GGCTGTGTCATCTAGCCTATGGCAGTTATCCTGATAATGTTCGAGAAGAAGTTGCAGTACAACATTTTATTGAAGGCCTCGTGGACTCTGAAATTCAGAAAGCATTGATCTTGGCGGATTATAAAGATCTCAGGTCTGCCCTCGTATTCGCCATGAAGCTAGAGGCAGCTCAGCTGGCCGTAAGAAAAGAGCGGCATAATGTTAGAACTGTGTCATTCCAGGAGCCTACGGATGGAGAAATGGAGAGATTAGAGAATAAATTAAAGACCCTGGAAAATCTGGTGGAACGACAAGAACAGTCAGAGCCAAGAAAAGTGAAATGTTGGAGGTGCAACAGCGAGGGGCATTTACGAAAATACTGCGACGCACAAAAGAACTCTCGTCGTAAAGATCGCAGTTATCAACGCACCAGAGAAGCCCATGAAGGAAGACAGAAAAGAGACGACTTTCAGGAACAGAGGCTGAGGGATATTCAAAAGCCCCGTTTGAAAGTCTTACAGATTTCATCAGTGAATGGCGGCAGTGATGGACTATTCGTACTGGGATACGTTAATGGTTCCCCATGCCACATGGTGATTGATACTGGAGCGAACGTAACCATCATAAGGACGGATCTGGCCAAGAAACTGAACTTGAAGATTATCTGGACTCCGCCCTCGCTGACCCTCCAGACTGTGACAGGTGACAAGATCGAAGTGGGCGGAAAAGCGCAAGTAGAAATCACGTTTGGAAATGCCAGATACGACCATGTGGTATATGTCGCCAATATTACAGACTCTTTTATTCTCGGACTCGACTTTTTAAAATCGCACAAATTTAACTTGGACTTTAAGAATAATGAGCTTCGTTCAGACTCAGAAGAAATAGCTGCGTTCGATATTAGAAACGAAACTGTTTTGCCTGTTCAGCAAATAATAGCCCAGACTGATATCACTCTACCTCCCAGAACTGATTCCATAATTTCTGGAACAGTAAAAGAAAGCAATAAATTCCGCTTTGGATTAATCGAACACCCAAGCAATAGTGATTCCGTCAGAGGAGTACTTGTGGGAGCAACACTTGTGGACTTGTCGAGAACAGAAATTCCAGTTAGAGTAGTAAATGTGACGGACAAGTCGAAGGTGATAAAGAAAAATGAAGTGTTGGCGACATGCACTCCTGTTACCTGCATTAACAAGAACATCAGCCAAACGACAGCTAAATCTTCCGAGTGCCTGACGAAGGAATTAATACAAGACGTGGAGTTAACGGCAGAACAGAGAAGCGCTGCGGAGAAAGTAATAGCTGAATTTGAAGACCTCTTCTCCCGTACTTCGGGTGACTTTGGCCGTACGAGCTTAACTCAACATAGGATAGATACAGGCAGCCATTCTCCCATCAAGCAACATCCTAGGCGGCTGCCGTTTGCTAAGCAAGAAGAGGTGAGCAGACTTTTAGAGGAGATGAAGCGTGATGACGTCATCGAGCCATCGACTAGTCCCTGGGCCTCGCCAATTGTTTTGGTCCGAAAGAAGGATGGTTCCACCCGGTTCTGTGTTGACTACAGACGTCTGAATGACATTACCAAGAAAGACAGCTACCCTCTTCCCAGGATAGACGACACTTTGGACACTTTATCGGGAAACGAATGGTTTTCCACTCTGGATCTGAAAAGTGGTTACTGGCAAGTGGAAATTCATCCCGACGACCGTGAAAAGACTGCGTTCACCACGGGACAAGGATTATGGCAGTTCAAAGTTATGCCTTTTGGACTCTGCAACGCACCTGCTACATTCGAGCGACTAATGGAGACAGTGTTGAGAGGACTTTCCTACGAAGCATGTCTCGTTTATTTGGACGATATCATCATCGTCGGAAGGACTTTCGAAGAGCATCTAGAGAACATCCGAAAAGTGCTGCAGAAATTAAAGGAGGCGAACTTGAAACTGAGTCCATCGAAGTGCAATTTGTTTCGTCGGGAAGTACGTTACCTCGGGCACATAATATCCGCCCACGGAGTCCGAACCGATCCTGAAAAGACGTCCGCAGTCCAGAACTGGAGTCGTCCCGAGAATATCCACGACTTAAGAAGTTTTCTCGGTCTGTGTACTTACTATCGAAAATTCGTGAAGGGCTTTTCTCAAATTGCAAGACCTCTTCACAAATTGACCGAGACTGGACAGAAATTTCTATGGACTGAGGAATGTGAGGACGCATTCAACAAACTGAAGACGGCTTTAACATCTTCGCCGATCTTGTCGTATCCTCACCCTGACAAGCCATTTATCCTGGACACAGACGCAAGTAAGGAGAGTGTCGGAGCAGTTTTGTCCCAGGAGATAGATGGCCAAGAACACGTCATTGCTTACTGGAGCAAATGCCTTTCAAAGGCAGAACGTAACTATTGTGTTACGAGAAAGGAACTCCTTGCTATCATTAAGGCCGTGGAGCACTTCCATCATTACCTGTACGGCCGAAAGTTCCTGCTCCGAACGGACCATGCCTCTTTAACCTGGCTTCTAAATTTCAAGAATCCGGAGGGCCAAATAGCCAGGTGGATACAGCGACTACAAGAATATGACATCGAGATACGTCATCGGAAAGGGTCATCTCATGGAAATGCAGATGCTTTGTCGAGAAGGCCCTGCATAGACAGTTGTCGCTATTGCTCCAGGGCAGAGAAAAATTACCATCTGAAACATCCCGCTGTCCGCCAAGTTACATCATCGGCATCATCTCAAGATCCCTGGAGTGACGAAAATGTTCGGGCGGACCAATTAACAGACAGCGACATCAAACCTATTGTGGAATTTATGGAAAAATCCAGCGCTAAGCCCAGTTGGCAAGAAATATCATCTTACAGTCCGGCAACAAAACAGTACTGGGCTTTATGGGATTCGCTTCGCCTGAGAAATGGAGTCCTGTATCGTAAATGGGAGTCGGACGACGGCAAGATGCTCCGATGGCAGTTGGTACTCCCTCGCTCGAGGATTCCGAAGGTTCTAGAAGAACTTCATAATGGCTTAACTGGGGGCCATTTTGGCGTAATGAAGACCCTGCAGAAAGTTCGCGAGCGCTTTTACTGGGTTAGGGCTCGAGGCGACGTCGAAAAGTGGTGTCAAGCTTGTGACGCCTGTGCCGCCCGCAAAGGCCCGAAGAAACGAAGCCGTGGAAGACTACATCGTTATAATGTAGGAGCGCCTTTTGAGAGGATTGCACTCGACATCCTGGGACCTCTTCCGCGAACTTCGGATGGCAACAAATACATCCTAGTTGTCATTGACTACTTCTCTAAATGGCCCGAAGCGTTTCCTATTCCCGATCAAGAAGCTACGACCGTAGCAGAGGTACTGGTGCAAGAATGGATTTCCAGATATGGAACCCCTCTGCAACTTCATTCCGACCAAGGAACGAACTTTACCTCTGCAGTCTTTAAAGGACTATGCCAACTTCTCGGAATGGACAAAACCCAGACTACGCCTTTACACCCACAATCCGACGGCATGGTGGAGAGGTTCAATCGTACAATTTTGAACAACCTCTCGCTCCTGGTATCTAGGAATCAAGAGGACTGGGACAAGAAACTCCCCCTGTTCCTGCTGGCCTATAGGAGTGCCGTCCATGAGACTACCGGCTACACACCTTCCCAGATGCTGTTCGGCAGAGATCTTCGTCTTCCCGCCGATCTAGTGTTCGGCCGCCCTCCAGATGCGCCTTCATCGCCAGAGGAGTACGTGGAAAACCTTCGGGCACGGTTTGAAGATGTGCATCATTTTGCTCGGGAGCGGATCAACCTGAACACGGAAAAGATGAAGACTCGCTACGACACGAAAGCTACGGGACACGAGTTCAACGCAGGTGACAAAGTTTGGCTATGGAATCCTACTCGACGGAAAGGCCTGTCTCCCAAGCTGCAATCGCCGTGGGACGGTCCTTACACAGTCCTAAACCGGCTGAATGACGTCATCGTACGGATTCGTAAGTCACCAAACTCGAAGCCAAGAGTTGTACATTACGATCGGCTAGCCATCTACCGCGGTTGTAATTAGTTATTTGACTATCAGACCATGTTCACTATGGCGTAATTCCTCCTTTCTTTCAACTGTCATTTCTTTCCTGTCTTTCTCTTCTCTTCCTCTTTCGTCAACTCTCTTTCACTCATTACTTACGCCATGTTTAGTGTATATATTTGTAATATATTGGATTTTATTAATGTGTATTTGTTATTACATTGATTACTTATTACAGTGTAATTATTTATTATGTTGATTATTTATTTATTAATGTGTATTTGCTTATTGTGCTATTGATTACTTGCTTGAATTATGTTGTTAAGATCTTGTTAAGTGTTATACAGTGTAGGTACCTGTGTGACCTCCTAACTAGGGATTGTACTGCCCGGGACGTGCAGTCCTTGGGAAGGGGGCAATGTTACGAATTTTCGGGGCAACCCGCTGCTCTGGGGCTTAAAATGGTTTAAAATTCGTATTCTACGCTTCAAATAGATAAATTTTGCTTTTTGTTGCATCAAAATCGGCCAATTAGAACCGGAGATACGGAGGTTTCGCTTTCCCATATGTTTTTCTATGGGCTTCTAGAAAACTCGAGAAATATTAGTCCTAGAGCTTAGATCTCTTCATTTTTGAGGACTTATTTTTGGCGCCAAATTTGGCGATATTTCGCCAAAAGTCGCCAAGCTTGGCGACTTTTTGGTCATTTGGCGCGATTTTCCCAATGGGGCCTGGAAGTTGTTTTTCCTGCATTAAAAACGCATAATAACCTAACAATTCTCTTCTATGACGTAATCAAAATTCACGCTTTATGTAGAACCCTCGAGAAATTGACTTTTCTGGAAACCTCTTGTACCTCCTGCGTCGGCTATTTATAGAAGCGCGCATCGCCCGGAAGAGTCAGTGCGAGCTGAACGCTCGATGTGCGAATAGCTCTCGGTACGTTTGTGTGAATTGATAGTGCTATAGAAGCTGTGTTTTAGCTTGTTTTGTGAAGCTGTTTTCAAAGTGCTGTGTGTAAATTCTTCATTGCTGTGTCTTAAGGGATTGTGTACTATATCCCTTGAATATTTCTACGGAATTTTTGCCTGTGAAAGTGACTTATTTTGGTGTGAGAAATACAGCATTTGTGAGAGCTTCTGATCCAAGCGGATTGTTAAAAGCACGTTATTGCTAGATTGTGCTTGTGAATTGTGTACAGCTGATTGTACTACGAAGATCTAGAAGCAATAAAGTTTGTGTTCCATCCTGACAAGTGACTTTTTACTTGAACTTTTTACACCAACAGGACTTTAGAACGACGAACCCAAGGAGTAGCAGAGTAATTCCGCAACAATATTATAATGTCTAAATTTTACAATTTTAACTCAAGAACAGAATAATGGGTCCATCTGTTTAGGAAGCTAAATTACAAGAATGCCATACAGCAAGAACTTCCATACTATTAGACGAACCTGGTTGATTTCCTAGGCCCACTTGTGAAAAGTTTTTTAATGCATACGAACCTCTATTTGAACATGGCATTTTCCGATTTTAACTTAGACATATGTCATTTGCAGTGTGCGTGTGGGGTGAGAGGGGGGGACAGGCTTGGTGGTTTAACACATGTTTGAAATGAACCCAGGTTTATCCTAATCAAGCAAAAATTAGTATACAAAAATTGATATTTGATCCCTTCTATGATCGGCGTTGCTTCCTTGCCTATGTCCTGGTTTTCTGGTTTCGAAAGAGGTACTGGCAGACGCATGAAAAGTTAGCCGTGGTTCCTATTCAGCCGTGAAGGAGGAACCTCTGTCATTACGATCTTGCAACGATGTGCTCGAACATATTAAACCAAAGTTTAAGATTTTTTTAATGCATTAAGTAAAATGCTAAAAACAGGGGCTCTCGACAAATGCATTGTTTTCTCCACAATAACCATTAGCCTGAATCTGAATAGATGAGGCTGGACGTACATTGCAGTTATTATTTCACAGAAAACTTCACGCACAGTTTAACTTCTTTTTTTATACTTTCATAACACGTATATGGGCATTAAATATCTAAAACCGGGCCTGCCAAACAAACAAACTTTTAATTGCTAGAATACACACGCCGTTTTAAAAATTCAAAACTAACTACTAACTCAAAACTACATGCATACTATCTATTGAAGAAAGACTTAAGAATACTACTAATAAGAATTACTTAAGAATAGCAGAATAATATAGAATAGAAGATATCTCTAAACACACATCTTAAAAGTGTGGTGGGTCATATATAGTGTATTGGTGCTGGTACGACGTAATAAACAAAACTGGACAGTGATATTGGCGGTGTGAATGGTAAAACCCAACGTAATGCCAATTACAATAAAAAAGGCCTGAATTTACTGTAAAACTATTTTATAAATAATTAATCGTTCAAAGATGCTCACTTTCTAAGCAATTAGCTGTTATATATGCTAAAGAACTGACACACATTTTTGTCTCCGGTCAAGAATTCCTTTTACATATTGAATATTTAATATACACATACGTACATGCATTTGAAATTTAATGAAAATAGTATAGTGGCAAAAGTTGTTTAAACTTTTGAATGTGGTATAAAGGAGCTGACATTTTTATGAGAGATAGAAAATAGGTTAATATAGACGTAGAGATGTCAAAGATTTGCGGATGGGGGGGGGGAGGGATGTGTGTATATGATATATTCAAGAGTGGAAATAGTGAAATTTTTATAGGTTTTGCGTGAGGAAAAGACTTTTGAATCGATGGTATTTTAAACAAAGTAGACGGCAAGCGGAACATGTTGTCCCCTGTCCTACGCCTATGTTGTTTAATGCGAATTCTCGGAGAAATTATAAAAGCTTATAATACACACAATAGAAAAGTTATATATAATTAGTCTCCAGTTTAATTCCAAATTAATAATAAATAGATGCCAACAATTCAAGTTCGAAAGACGTACTATGTTTTAATATAATATGTGTACAGTACAAATTAGATAAAAACAAAATATTTTAAATAATTTTCACACTCATCAGTGAAAAAAACGAAGTATGAATACTTTGTGAATCATATTTTTTAAAAAATGAACTGTTTTCTGGGACTAATCACTAACACTGGCATAAATGAAAATAAATTATTTATCCGTTAAACTTTCAGATAAGTCAAGGCAGCCAATCAAGTCGAAAATAAGACAAAATTCATTTTTAAAACTTCATTATGTATTTTTGCCCATTTTTACTCACCATCAAATTCTATTGAAGGAAAAAAAATGTTAATTCTATTAAAGGGGGAAAAGGGATTTTGTAGATCATTGTCTATGTTCCCTACTCTTTACCTATTTATCCAGAAATTTATCGATCATTAAAAAATATTGATATTTCTAAAGGTCTTTATACATTGTAAAATTATTACATTCTTATGCAATTACATTCTTATTAATAGCACAAAGATATACTAAGTTTTAACGGAAATATATGCGCTCCTACCTGCTTATCCAAACAACACAAGGAACCAAAGTTTATCTGTTGTCCACTAATCCAAACAACACATTCATAGTTTTTAAATGCACATCCTTTTCCATTTTTATTTTTATACTTTTCTAAAACTGAAAAAACATGCTGCACTTTTTCCTGTTTAGGTGTTTTTTATGTTCTTTTTCACGACCGCAAATCAAAATGAAGAAATGAAGGAAAGATCTGACACCACAAGAAATAGTTTTAGCTATTCCCTCCCGTGCAACCCTCACTTTCTTCTGGGAAGTCCATTCTTGTCTCTCACCAGTCCAGACTTGGATGAACAGAAGACGACAGACAACAACAACAAAAGAATGGTCATCTAAATATTTTCCCGGGGGAAAAAAAATAAATACAAGTGAGTTCCTGTCTTCCTCCAAACGTCGGAGCTCCAGGGGAACTTGCTGCCTTCAGGGCATGCCTGTGCCTCCCCGTGAAAATTTTCCCAGCAAGCTGAACAAAAAAAAAAACTGGGCAACTGTAATCGTTTTGTAATCGTCTCGTAATCAAAGCGACTACGATTACAGGCTCTTCGATTACGACTATCTGGCAAATGAAATTTCTAGATTACGATTAGACTACGATTACGCGAAAAAGTAAACTTCTAGATTATGACTAGATTACGATTACACGAAAAATTTAATTGCCAGATTACGATTATATTACGATTACACAAGAAAATGTAATCGATTACAGTCGATTACGATTACACGATTATGATTACACGAAGTCTGCTAGTGTTGATTTTCTTTACACACTATACAATATATTTACTATGCATTATTATTTCATCACATTTCAGAAAATTTGCGTTCATTTTTTTTTTAGTTCCTATCTCTTGAAAAATGTTATTAACGGTGCCCATTATATTAAATATTTCGCTGTGAGAAAATTTAAGACTTTTCTTTGGGGGGGGGCGGAATATAACTCCTTATAAAGTTCTTTACAAATTTCAAAAACAAACTTAGTTAAGTGCGATATTCAAAAGAATACACAATGTTACTATACAAGCTCTTGCTCTACTCTCGGACTCTTATAAAAACAAGCTAATAGGTATATACTGAGTAAGTTTAAGAAAACACTTTGAGAAGCACAGAAATTGCATGACAAATTATCCTGATTCATCTTTCATGACAAACCTTAGACCTTAAAAAATATTACATTTTAAAGATTTTTACTGAATGTTCTTTAGCTCTTACAGGTCTGGTTTTTATAATAATGTTAATACGTCCTATGAGTGGACATTCTCAATTTTTTGTTGTTACTTGATTCTTTTAACCTTTAACAGTCAATGTTCCTAAGTGGGAACATCGAATTAAAAATTTATTCAAAAATGAAATTTTATCAATATTGACTTGAAAAAATTAGCAGATAAAGTTAAAAATTGACTTGACTTTTTAAAAATAGAAGTTGCATTTGGGTAATTCCATACGAAATGAGCAAATCAGCTGCGGCACACATGTCACAGATTTCAATGAAAATCAGTTATTAAGTAAACTATATATAACTAGGTGTAAACGCAAAATATGAAGTTTCACAAACCACTTGTTGTTTTGTTAATTGATATTACAGGTTGATGCAAGCATTAAGCACAATTTTTTTAGTTCAAGGCAGCCAGTTTAAAACTCAGTCATTCAGTAAGTTTTGAATATAAATTTAAAAATAATATCTTGTTATAATCTATAGAAAAAGGTCTCTAAGAAAAGTTCTAAATAAAATTGTGCTTTTACTAAATCTGGGATATTAATAAAAATTTAAAATTTGTCATTTTTTTCAGATTTCAGGTTTTTCTGCAAGCTTTAGAAAAGGAAGGACAGTATTAAAAATGATGTATAATGAAGATTTATTTACAGCTAACTAATTGGTGCAATTTAAAAACTGTTTTTTTAATTCTTTGATTTAAAAAAAAAAGTTTTTAAAAAAGGAAATTTTCATTTTTCCTACTTTTTTAGCTGCTTGTTTGAACATGAAGGAGTGGTCTTAATTTATTCAAATTATTATACATTATAGATTAAAGTATCTATAACATATTTTCAAAATTTTTATCATTGCCTTCAGCTTATTTTTGTCTCTAAAATCATTTAAATTGAAGTAAAATTCAGGATTTTGCTAACATTTGCCACCATGAATCTGATTTTGAATTGAAAGCAGAGTGGCATTTTTTTTTTTTTGCCACAAGCCATGGCAAAAGTGCGTGTGATGGCATTGGTGGAACTGTCAAGCGATTGGAAGCAAGAAGAAGTTTGCATAGACCATTCAGTAATCAGATTTTAACTGCAAGAGATCTTTTCTCTTTTTGCAATGATACAATCACAAATATTAAGTTTTTTTTTGTCCCTTCAGTAAATGTTATCAAAATTTAAAGAAAGCTTCAAGAGCGATTTAATGAAGTGCCAAAAGCTATTTTGGGAACACGTATCTATCATTGTTACATGCCAATTTCCAACTGCACATCAAAAATCCTTGTTTCTTATTTATCACATTCATTAGTAAAAGAAACAAAGGTTTTAAAGAAAGACAATTTTGCTCTGAGCCCAAATCAAATTTCAATTTGTTCATTTGTCTGTTGGTGGTTAGGTAATGTGATTGATATTTCACCAGATAAGAGTGATTTTCTTGTAAAGCTCATGAGTCCGCGTGGACCATCACTTCAGTTTACATGGCCTATTAAAGATGATGTTTGTTGGGTACCACTTAAAAATATATTAATTAAAATGCCTGTTCCATCAACATCATCAACTGGAAGGTCCTACAGAATTGAGCAACGAACCTTAAATCATATTGAAAAAGAGTTCGGAGAGAGAATGAAAAATTGTAAAATTTTAAATGATGTGTCGACTTTTTAATAAAAGCAAATATAACCTATATCATTGTTTTATATTCATCCTCAATAGACTTTGTATTGAGATAAATGCTGGATATATTTGCTTTACTTCATTTAGTTCATTGTATCTCTTTAAAACTAGGAATGTGCTTGGAAAACGAAGAAAATTCTCTAATTTCAATTTAATTTTAAAGCCTTAGGGTTCAAAAGGCAACTTTGAGTTTTTTCATGCATAAAATAGACATTCTGTCCTATATTCTTGGAAAATATTTTAGTTGTATAAAGTTTCCTTCATTTAATTTTTCGTGCCTAAATAAAGGGGGAAATTGACATTTCAGAAAATGTTTTAAAGTTTTAAGACTATTTTGAAGAAGAAGGAAATAAAAGGCAGCTTTAAAACTTGGGTAACATTTTTATGAGACTTAACACTCTATTATATGTTAATTTAAGTAATGCCATTTAATTCCTTAAAGCGTGAGAAAAAAAAATAAAAATGTTCAATTTTGTCAACTACGAAAATTTTAGTTTTTACAATTAATTTCTAGATGAACTATTGCATTAAAAAAATTATTTTGAAATAGACTGATAGTCCATGTTCACAGAATTACAATGATATGAAATTTTTTTGTTTATATTAAGTAGTTGATAAAATATAGAACTTCAAAAATGCAACATTAAGTAGTCATGGAAATGCTGTTCTAAGTGTTAACTTTTCAATTGTTTGTAATTACCAAAATAAATAACATTAAGTCAAAATATTCTAGGTATTTGTATATATGCATAAAATAAGCCTGTGTACCGAATTTCATTAAAATTGGTTGCTATGGGGCCACAGTTTTTTTTTTTTTTCATTTTTGCTCATTTCGCATGGAATGACCCATTTCTATCATGACTGGGAAACTGGAAAAAAAAAAATCATGAAAATAGCCAATTTCATAAATATTTACAGAGCTATCTTGATACATCCTCCCCTCCTTCAAACTTAATTCATATCTTTACTGAAATTTAAAACTAAATCTTTTATTAAGTCTTAGTATTTCATTTATTATTTAAACTACTCATCAGTATATTCAGTTTTTGAAACCAAAATAAATTATAGGCGGAAATGACTCTGATTTTTTCTGTCTACATGTCTGGTTTTCATAAGCGATCTGTTCTGTAGAACGTAAAAGTTAGAAAATACGGCAACACGCACAGTCCCTCTCTTACTTCTATGTTCCATCCCACTCTGGGGTTACAGCGGGTACTGGGACGACAACAGCTCGTAATTGATGACCATACAAATGACCGAAAGACGCACATATTAGGCCCGTTTATATGGGAAAACGGAAAATCCCTGGTAAGAGCCAGAGAAGGCCCTGGTAAAAGCAGAGTATAGGGAAAAACGCGCAAAGCATCATGAGAAAGCGAAGTCATCCCTGCATTCATCCTTCACTGGACTAGGAATCTTTCTACCCCGCATTTTTTCCTTACGTAGGGAAAGCGGGGTAGAAAGCAACGAAAGTTCCGGCATTTAATCCTCACTTTCGCCCATGTAAACGGGCCTATTCTCACCCATAGTTCAGCTGCCTCTTTTCTAAGGAAATGGATGCCAAAAGATAAAATAAAAACCATTAGTTTAATCTCCCGCAAGAGCAGATCCCTCTTTCAAAACTTTTTAATTAGTTCCTCCTGTAACCATCTCTACTTTGAGATTGTGCAGTTACAATAAATGTACACTAATGGCCCGCTTATTTTTTCTTGGAACCTTCAATTAAAAAAATTTTTTTTCATACGTCTACTGTTAAGTTTGATTGGACACCTGCGAGGCGAGTTCAGTAGTGAATCTAGGTGGCTAGAGGTGAATCAGTAGTGAACCTAGAGCTAGGGGCACACTCCCACATAGCAAATATATTATTCCTAAAACAAAATTTTTAGTGTCTTTTTTGTTTGCTTGTGAAAAATCTGAACTATTTATAATATGTATTCTTTTCCTTTTCCGATTTTCTTAACGAATTTGGAGATGTTATATAAAGGCTGTGAAAATAAACATGAATGAGAAAAACACATTAGTGTTGGACAAGGCCGTGACTGGATTGGGGGCCAAACAGAGCCAGTGATAAAGGGGGGCACCAACACCAGTTATTCCAACTTTAGTATTTTCCGTTTTGGTTTCACGTGTTCTACAGGGTCCCATCCATAGAGTTCGAAATAGTAACTATTTCTAACTCTATTGTTCCATCTTTGGGGTGAGGGCGTCCTAATTCGTGTTTGTATCCAGCAGGGACGTAGCTAGGTGATTTTGCGCCCCTGGTAGAACAGTCTAACTTGTGTCCACCCTACACCTGTTGCCCCTACATTCTCGAGTATGTAAGAACGCATATAGTCTGTACTCTTAGTTATTTCATTCCACATGTACTATTTTGATAAAGAAAACATAAAATAGTAAAGCTTTATTCAAACCTCTTACAGTATAACTGATTTTACGCTCCCTCTTCTGCTTGCGGCTCTAGTTTCCATTTTGAGCTCTGATTTGAAGAGTATCAAAAAGGAGCCATTCCTTTTTAAACACTTGGATCTTATACAATGACATCCCATAGTAATTATCGGAGGGACTACCCCCTCCCTGGTTCACGGAAGAAAGTAATTTAGCATCCCCTGCCCGTAACGTGAACCGAAATGAACACCTTGAGGAGTTTCAGGAAGGAAAAAGGAAACGATTCAAAGAAAAGTACCCATGACAAACAATACTGAATGTATCCGTGGCAATGACAATGTTTGAAAACTTGATTATGAGATGATGGGAGTCAGTTAATAACATTATTATGCCCATTAAAATACTTTTTGTTTAAAAAAACGACAATTTTTAAACATGAAAAAATCTTAAAATTTGGCGCCTCTCTCCTGAAACAGACGCGTAGGCAGCCGCCCGCTTCGCCTACGCCTAAAGCCGGCCCTGGGGAAGATCATTCACAGAGAGAGGGCGGCATTTATGATAATTTTCTAGTTAACTAAGCTCATTTATGTGGGTGTGGCGTTTCTTCCATAAATTACGGGATATGGTTAACCTGCTTGTAAGATCACTTTTCTACATTCACAACTTCTACAAAAGCTCTACAGCAGATTTCCTGCCAAAGCTGCCTCAGTCAGTAGATCTAGAATCAAACAGTCCCCACAGGTGACCTCATAACATGGTTTGACTGTACTTAATATAGTTGATTATGTATCCATCTTCCTAGAATTGGTGGTATATACCAGGTGATTATCTTTTAAATTAAATGATTTAACCATACTTTGGCAATTTTTTTACAAGGGGCTGTATAGTATTAAAATGCAAAATTTAATTTTTATTTGGTTCCACCTTTCCTATCACTTATATTAGGAAAAAAGTTGGTCCGTGTGTCTAAGGTTAAAAAAAAACAAAACAACCTACCTGTTTCTAAGTGGAATAGTTACCAAGCATGAAGCTCGGGAGGAGAAACATCGACTTGTTATCCAACTTGGACCAACTACGCAGTATGAGAATTGCCGACGAAACTGCGGCTACCATTGATTGCGCCATCTATTGACGGTAGCGGAAAACAACATCGCGCGCGCGCGCTTTCCGATTTAATGCTTCTCTAATTGGGATTTATTCATTTATGCTGAAATTTCATGAAGTATACACTAACATTTGAATAAATAAATATGATAATTAATATGCATATATAATAATTTTGTTTCTATATTACTTAGTTACAACGATGCAACATCAGTTTGAAAATTTAATAAATTAATTAATAATTTAAATAAATTCTCTTTAAAACTGCATGCGAACGATATAATAGATCAGTTTTTGACAAATATTTTTGGTAGCAATTCGCTAAAAATTAAAAAATATTCCCTGCCTTCTTTCAGGCTATAAATTCCTCTTATATACCCGCTCTTCCACATTATGTTTTATTTTTTTTTTTTTTTTTTTTGTCTTTAGTCTTAAATTTGGTTAGTTAAACCAAAAAACAAAAACAAATATGGAAAGAGAAAAACATTTAACGCCGTTTTTCAGCACCACCAGAGCCTGATTATAACCAACAAGGGCCCCAGGAATTGATGAATTTGGGGGGGGGGCATCTATGAAATTTGTTTTATTTTTCATAAAATTTTGATATAAAGAAGGATGTTTCAGAACAAGATTTGAAATTGGGGGGCCCTGGGCAAAGTCCCGATTTGCCCGTGCGATAATAAGGACCTGATTACCACAAAAAATTACATAAAAATCAATGTCTTTTCAGTATCAGTATCATTTTTCAGTACTACAAAAAATTTCATAAAAAGCATAAAGGAAAAAAAATATTAATTCAATAAATACACGTATATTCAGTGATTGACTCTTTTGCATCAGTTTTGCAAGCTTTCACATATCAGAAAAAATCTAATATTTCTTTAATTTTGAAAAATTTTGTATTTAAAAAAAAAACAGACTTTGAATTGAAAATATTTGTTTCTGTATAAGTTTTGCAGACTTATGTCAAAAATATCTATTCATTTGTGTATCTCTTATATATTATAAAATCCCCTCCCCCACCCTAATTAAATTAATAAACAGAAAAATATTATTCATAAAACTGTTATTATTTTTTTAAAAATGGACAATTTCAAAGTATTATACTGCTGTTTCAATTTGATTATTGGGTCAAATGCCAATTTTAAAGTGTTCATATTAGCATTATACTACTACTAACATGTACAAAAGGTTTCTATTTACATAGTGTTACTTTTTATGTTATACATTTATAAGGGGCCATATTAAAGAAATATTATGGTGATGCTGTAATGATGCTGTTTGGAGCTTTAAATAACGTTGGATTTTTCTTCCCGAGCGATACATTTCTTTTTCTGGCTTCTGGATATCCACTGTCACATCCAGATGCAAAGCAGTGACTCGCTCGACCCATATTCTATCAAAATAATTTATTTTATTAAAAAAATATAGCTCGTTCACAATCAAAACAACGATAAATCCCTATTGAAGCGGTGCGCTGCGTCTCCTGCCGGTGAAAATGGATCCTGGTCCGTTTTCCCGCCTGATCGCCCCTCCTTAGAGCTTCATGTTACCAAGCTATCGCAAGTTAAAATTTTTAACATTTGTTGCCAGATACTAAGGGGATGTCTCAAAAGTGAGAAAAATAAAATTACTTTTCAACTGACATTACTAGTCATTAGATAGCTACATTTGACTCCTGGAAATCCTATTTTAGCTCTAAATTTTCCTGTAACGCATGTTTGGCAGTTTCTAGGGAAAGTTAACCCGCACCATTACTTTGTCCTTCTCTAGAAGCATGACGTAATTAATGAATGACCCCATAAGACTAAATTATATAATTTCATAATGCAGTGGCGGCTCGTGATAAAAAAAACAGGTGAAGAGCTTGATACCAAAATATTATGAAAAACACCTGATGCAGCCATTAACATGGGCGTCGGCAGAATATTTCCCAGGGGGGGCAAAGACTACTCAAGGGGGGCAAAGACTACTTTAACGTATAGTTACCATGTTGAAAAGAGCAAAAAAGCAAGGGAAAACACTGCATACAAAAATCCAGAGGGGGCCATAGCCCCCCTTGCCCTATGGTGCCGTTGCCCATGTCCATTAAGCATGGTAATTAGGCGGTGGCACAGGCCTTTCTGCGGAAAGAAATTTTTAATCTTTCAGCGATGCATTAATTCCTAATGCCTCCACTGGTCGACCCAGGGCCCGATTAACCTTTGAAGTGAGGGGAAGCTCAGTCTCATTTCGGGCCTCCTATCCCCTTTTTGTTTGGATTAAGTAAAGTTTTTAATGATTTTCTTAGTTAAAGGGATATTTAATTGATTTAATTAGTTCTAATGATTTTATTTGAAAAAAAATTTTTTTTAATTAATTTGAAATTTACCTTAGATAAAAATATATTATTCATTATCTTCGCAATACTTTACTTAATTGTAATGAGATTTTACAGTATTTTTAAAATTACTGTAAAAAGTAAACTAAAAACATTTCCTTACTACTGAAACAATAAACTTTATTTATTTAGTCATATATTTTTCATGAGACATGGGGCTTTTTTCGGGAATTCTTTGTTCGTTTTGGTGACATCATAAAAATCACAACATGGAAGTTCAGAATTAATTTTGACCTTTAGACGATTTTTAACATTACATATTGAAAGTTTACCCCTTTCTACCGACCAAATGTTCCTGATAATAGAAAATTCTGTCTCAACTGGAACAAATATCCCAAGTATAGACATCGCATACTGAACTAATTTAGAAATGTTGCTGCATGGAGTATCAAGACTTCTAAAATACCTTAAAAATAGCTTTCCACTTCTCTTCATTAAAAATCTTTACAATAACTTAGAAGATCATTTAAAAACAAAATTTTGATTTTTTATCCGTTTTGTAGTCATTTTTGAGCCCCCTTCAAATTATGACGGGAAGGTTCAGCTTCTCGAGCCTTTTCGCTAATCAGGCTCTATGTCGACCACGAGAAAGAACATCTCTTTTATCGTCATCATTCCACCGACCAAACGGTGTTTGTAATACATTACAGACAATATCATTTACAGGAAACATAATGAAGGTGAATAAACAGAAAAGAAACTAACTATTATTATCATTAAAATTAACACAAGAAGAAACTCTAAAATTTTCAAAAGACAGCAGTAAAAATCTCATGTGCCAAAATCTCAAACAAATCACGTGGTTTCATTTTCCAACACAAATCGCCAGAGAGCACTTTAATCCGGCCTGCCCAGCGTCTCGTATGCACTACGCTGGGTTTTCTCTCACTTGAAGAGACAGACCGTTTTCTGAGGGATCTCTTCACCTGATAGAAAGTGAAGCTGTAAAACTGAATGGAGCGTTTGGGGTTACCATGGCACCCCCCCCAATAAGTGCAGTAGAAGAGATAATTTTTCCTTAGCACTTCACAACTCACCCCGTCAGAACCCGCGTACCACGTGACTCTAACAATGGACCAATCGTGACACAAGTCTTTGAAGCTTTCTTTGACCGCGCGGTTTCTATGCGGGGTTTCTATTCAAGGGGAGGAGAGGGAAGAGAGTTTGGCTTCACTGATAGTAAGAGCATGATTTAGCACATAGTCTTATGGCAATTGGGCTTTCATCAGAAATTTAAGTGTATTCTTACAGACTAAATTTGAAAAAGGATTATGGCTTGCTTACGTTACACAATTTTTTGTTACTTACAATACTTGGTGAAGAGGCACTTCACCTACTTCACCTGAAAAGCCGCCACTGTCATAATGCAGTACCAGTTAGTTCAGGTTAATTACACACATTTGAATGTGTTTTATTGCTATTTTCCAACAAAGGGATTATCATTTAACTTTTATCTGCTCATAGCTGGTCCCCTAAAGTAACGTTTTTTTTCACCTGAAAACTGACCAGGTAATGAATGTTGTCATTTTTAACATTAAATATCTTGCTAAGTATTTCACATAGAGAGATGGGATTTTTTTAACCCATTTGTGTCCAGATATTTTTGCAACTTTCTTCGATTTTTGCGAATACCAGCAATAATAAATAAATTTCTGATATCAATTTCTTGCACAAGGAACGATTTCTTTTAAAATCATTATGCATAAAAATTGAAATGTCAACTTCTTACTTGGTCATGTCAAAATATTTTGTGGAGTTGAGGTTCAGTACTTATGAATAAAGGCTAGAAAAAATAACATTTTTGATAGATAGCAAAAATGCCATCCAAAAAAGGGACACTAGGCATAAATGGGTTAAAATTAATTTTCTTAAACACAGAGAAACATTTTTCTAAATATAAGTGATAGGAAAGCGGGGGGGGGGGGGACTACATAAAAATTAAATTTTGTATTTTAATATGTTTACAGACACTTGTAAAAAAAATGTCATATGTTAAAGCTACTATTGTACTTGACGAACTTTTCTAATTGAAAGTATGTTTTGATCACTTATAGTTTATGAGATAATCACTTTGACATCTATTTTTTGAATCACCCAGTATATCACACACAACAAAAATAAATTAATAAAATAAATATGTGCAGAGAGAAAGAATGTCCTTGCAAGAAATGTATGTTTGGTGCAAAGAAAAATGTAAGGTATACTAATTGCTGATAATTTTTAGCCACTTCTTTGTGTTGGTGGTACTGTATATGAAATAGTTAACTCACCAATACAATTCAAATTAAAACTGCACGAATGCTCTGCTATTCACATAAATTTATTCCTACTATGGAACAAAATGAATTCGTAAAATTCATAAATGAATTAAAACCATAGATAAGACTAGACTCAATTTTAAAATGTGGATAAAACCTTAAATTGGTTAAATTTTAAGCAAGCCCAAGAAATTAAACCCTGAAAGAAGCTAAGGCTATGAAGTAGCAAATGTTGGTGCTATTCTCAGCTATTTTGTTGTTGTGGGATTATGGCCAATTATCTGCACAAGGGATCTAAGCCAAGAGGTGGGGGTCTTTCTAAGGGGTCCCCAACCCGTATTTATGCAATGTTTTGGAGGAAACCATGGAAAACTCCAAAAGGTTAGCAGACGCGACCTGGTTTTGAACCAGGCACCTTCTGTCTCCCAGTTCAAAGCGCTAAGCCACTGATCAGGCCTTCAGCTATTTTACACTATAACTATTGATCACACCGAATCTTTCACAAAATTTTCCAAATAATAACTGTTTTCACAAAAATTCCAACACATTCTATAAAAATATTGCTTCCTCAATGAGAGCAGAACTTTTTATTCATGATTTCAAAGCCTGGAAAGACTTCAATGCATTAATTTACTGCTAAAAATGCTTGAATTAAGAGAAAATCTACAATAGATGTTGCTATAGAAATCGAGAAAAAAAAGTTCCCTGGTATCTTTGTCAAATTTTTATAACTAATTATTGCATGATATTCTCTCATTTATGAATCATCCTTGCCTAACATGCTTATCAGACAGATAAAAAAAAAAAATAAAAAATTGTTCAATATTAATGTATATTGGTTCCCAATTTCATTAAAAAAAAAAAAAAAAAAAAAAAAAAAAGACTGGCAACTGCTACATGCATGTAATTTTTTCTAGAAAAAGTGTTGACATAAATGTCTTGTCCAGATTCCACTTTCAAGCAAATGACATCTACTCTTGGTTATTATTCATCTGCTTGGGAATAAAATTGTCATGTTGTCAAGGCAAAAATGAGAAGTTCCCTAATTTGGGGATATTTTTACAAATTTCCCTAACTTTTCAGATTGGTACAGTTCTTTTAACTTTTCACTGATCTATAGCCACCCTGAACATAAACTTTCTTCACAATTTTTAGAAACAGAAGGTAGAAGAGGCATGGTGTTTCTTTTGTTAGATAGAGATAGACTATGGGACGAACATTAATATTCTTCAAGTTCGTTTACCATGCTTTGGGACTACGCAAACGCATGATTAAACTATTCTAAATGTTAAATTTTATCTTAAATCTTAATGTTCCCACGCTTAAAGGTGCACGTTTTATATAAAATAACAACTCTATCGCGAACTATATTTTTGTCTTGTTTGCAGCCATACATGGAATAGCCACCAGATGGCGTGTGCAAATTTTTTTACTAAATTAAATAAATAACATTGTAAACTCAAAATGCTAGTTTTTAATTCATTTCATGTCATTAAAATAATTAATACTATGTAAATATAGTAAAATTACACATCTTTATTTTATTTATACAGCATTTCTTTTTACGTATCACTCCGCCGTTTGTTTGTGTACATTCGTTTGTTGACATCCCATCGTTCTTACGCTATAATAGTAACGCTCGTTGAAATGGGTGCTACTGCCGCCCCATTTTGCTGCATTCATCTTTTCGAAGATATAAATGATGATCTAATTCTTTTATCGGACAAAAGCTTTGAAAAATTAAGACAGTGGGGGTTGTTTCTAGATGGCAAAGAAAAAGAAATATCTGAGCATTTAAAAGGTTTCAAGGACGATTAGAACTTCGGAAAATGGGCTGAAACGATGTAATTATCAATGTAATATTTATCGTAGGTGTTTGGAAAATTGTATTAATGCTCCAAGCCCACCTGAACATGGATGAATTATAAATGACTGCATTTCTGTTCAGTGGGGTAACTTGCCTATTGCAGCAGATTTCTTACTGAAACACATCTCATGTGCATGCCTTAAAACTGCATGTATGTCAAAGAAATGTACTTGCCAGTTGAATAATTCAGCATGTTCAGAGTTTTGCTCTTATGAGAGTAACTGTTAAAACTCTAACAATGAAAGATGTGTTTTAGATTGTATTGATGATTTAAGCGAATGTTCAGAATAAATTAATGTAAGTTACGGAATGCAATCCCGCTTTTGCGGGATTAAAATGTCATGGCTATAAGTTTCATATTTATGTAAGGTATTGTTTTAATCATGAATTAAGATAAAGTATTAATCCTGATATTGCTTATAAACTTACTTTTTCGTACTTTTCTCTATTAAAATTAATTTTTATTTGAATAAAATGTCAATCCCGCACGAGATTGCGGGATCCCGCGGGATTGACATTTCATTCAAATAAAACTTAATTTTAATAGAGAAAAGTGGGAAAAAGTAAGTTTATAAGCACAGTCAGGTTTAATACTTTATCTTAATTCATAACTAAAACAATACCTTACATAAATATGAAAATTATAGCCATGATATTGTAATCCCGCAAAAGCGGGATTACAATATCCCGCAATATATGCAATGTAATCTCGCAAAAGCGGGATTGCATTCCCTAATGCAAGTAATACTTTTTAATTGAAAAAATATGCCCTTTAAAGTGCTATGTCTGCAGTCTCTGATCTTGGACGGGTTACCACCTCGCTCACTGCCAAGCTTTATCCAAACATTCTCTCGTGGGCCTATATGGGAGGCTAGGGGGTCTTCTGGATACATAGACTATTTGATAGAGCTGTTCTCTGTATTTTTTCATATCTATTCTTTCCTGTATTTGTCTTTTTATCTGTGCCATTAGAAATAGAAAAAAAAAAGTACTATTATACTTTTAGGTATGCCCCTAGTGTAGTATTTTTATTGATTTATGACAACTTGTAGCTAGTATTGCTTATGTAGAAGTATTTTTTTATTTAAATTACTTTTTCCAATTTACATTTCATATTTCTCTGACATTGATGTTCGTTATTAATGCAAATAAAATACATTTGCTGAAATTTGCTTTCTGTCCCATATTATTTGTTCCTAGAGTGTTATTGTTTTCCTGATATGTGGGGTAAAATGCAACACTGTCAGGTGTTTACCTTCTGTCATTTTCTATTGAAAATAAATGCTATGAAGATTAATTTAAATGAAGAAAATAGCTGGTTGAAAGTGTACATTATATATATTTTTGTAGAAGCAAAGTTGTGGGGAAAAAAAAGTAGTTTTTTTATGTACACACCATGTGCCTATACTGAACTTGTGGTGTAGTACTTCCAACAAGTCAGGACGAATATGATTTAATAAAGAAAAATATATAAATACAGCATATGAATTTTATAAGTAACTAAAACATTATGTGGAACAATTATTTGAAAAAAAAAAAAAAAAAAAAAAAAAAAAAAAAAAAACTCTACCTAGAGTGTAAAATTTATTTTTAGGTGTTTGAATTTAATTCATAGTTTAAAAATCTTTAGAAAAGTTTTTTATTTTTTTAATGCAAATAAATATGAAAAATGAAGAAGTGCATGTAAAATAAAAAAATTACTAATTAAATATTCGGTATGCCGTAGAATCCCTGTTGGGCAACTAGTACTAATCAAAATATTTGTCACTTAGATTCAGATATGAATCCTTAATAAATCTAGTAATATTTTTGTAAGTAAATTAAATATTATTAATTTTTTCAACTTCCTAAAAAAATTTATACTAGTGAAAATATAAAAATGTATATTTCAAGATCAATATTCTAAAAAAAAAAAAAAAAATTGGAAAATTTCAAAATTAAAACGTAGGACTTCGTAAGATGTCTGTTTACGTTCGTCTGCTCAACCGCCAGTCGAAATGTAAAACAGCGGAAGGTTACAATGGCCATTTATTGGTGATGAAATAAAACCGAAATGAAAATACGAACTGTATTTATTGGCATATTAATGCTTTTTTTGACATAATGTGAAATAAAAAGAAGTGTATTATTAGTTAGCACCTTTTAAAAAAAAATTAATGAGATTATCGATGCGCCATCTCGTGGTGATTTCTAAGATTAGTTGCAAATAGGACAGAAATATAGTTCCAGGTATATTTGACTTATTTTAAAACAATGTGCAAGATTAAGTGTGGGAACATTGCAATTAATAATAAATTGCACCAAATAGAAGGTTTTAATAACAAATTTGTGCAGTCCCAAGTTATGGCAAACGGAATTTAAATTCCATGTGTTTATTGGGCGAGCGTCCCATGGTCTAAGAGAAGTTTTATGAATTAAATATATTGTTTACCAACTCTGGTTTCTATGCAGTCGAATAAATGCTACATAAGTGGTTAGTAATCAGCACCAACTAAGTTACTTTTGTTTTAAAAAACCATCTTTGCAGCTTTTTTTGCTTGTTAAAATTGTGAGTGCATCCAGGTTTTTAGTTTTCTTAAGCAAACACACATGAAAAAACATTTATGCCCTTATTCACCAACTAGGTGTCAACAAGATTAGAACGTGGATTACCTGTAAAGGGTACTCTCCAAAAACTTTGCACCCGGGTTAGCTTAATCCATAAACTGTCAGTCTTTTTATAAGCTTGTCTGCGATTGATTGGTCTGATAAATTAGATTTTTTTTTGGCAACACTGAAGAGATCCAAGGACTTTCAAATTTGTTCTTTCTACGCAATGGCCGATTGGAATATGTTCTCCCCCACAAAAAAAATTTTCACACAATATGAAATGGAATTGTTACTGGCAAAGCCGTGCTTAGGGTATGAAAAACTGGGCAACTACCCTGGACCACTAAAAAACTGTTGAATTTATGTATATCAAGTAGTCAAATTAACTTCCTGACCTAAAACTGAAAACTGCACATCAGTAAGCCTAGCTGACAAAAAATACAGTTTGAAATTTTGTGTATAGCTTTCTTTTTCAAATTTACAACATGGTAAGTAGCTAGAAAGCAGCTTTTACAATATGGAAACTTATTGCAGTAAAATCATAATTAATCAAATTTACTTAATTAGTCAGTAGCAGCAGGGTGGTTTTAAGGGGGGAGGGGATTGTGGATCTTTTAATCAAGATCCACAATTTATTAAGTAGACAAATTTGTACGCTGCAGTTTTTTTGTTCTGGGCCACTAATACCCTAAGCATGCCCCTGATTACAGGCTTAAGTGGATAAATGTAAAGAAATCATAAATAATAAAATAATGAATGCCATAACAAATAGCAAAAACAGGATGTGTTGATTTCAATAGGCAGTCACAGGTAAGTAAAATAACGATCACACAGCTTTTAAATCTGTATAATCAGTGTCCACTCTATTTCAGATGGTTTTTCCACTGCACTTTTATTTAAACAGTACATATGTTTGAAATAAACTTCATCCATAAATCGTCTAAATCATCTGGTCTTCCTGGACATACACATCTTTTATGTCTTTCAAGGTATTCCAAATTTCCAAGTCACTGTTCACCATGCTTAATTCTAAAGTCAGTAGTACAGTAAATAAATAAGGCTAAGATACAGCTTTGCTGAGCCCATAACTGCAGTTCACTGTGCATCAATAGCACTATTTTGGATGTTAATTCCCCGAATTCAGTGGATCTTATTTCGCATGCTAGATTAGGCTGAGATCTGGTGCTAATCCTATTGTTTGGCTTGGTGTGAATACGATTTTCAATAACCTTTGATGCAGCTTGTGCAGACATAGTAGCATATACATCAAATGTTTGGTGAATAAAGGGGTTAATGTATTTTACAAGAGAAAATTCATATCCACTTACAATGCTAGATAGATAATAGAAGTCTCACCCCTAAGTGAACAAATATAATTGCCATGAAATTGCACTTTAAAAAATAGTTTAATTTTAAATCTTAAATTAAAATATCCAAATTGGATGCTAAAGGTAGAAAACTGGGCTAGTATGCTATCCTGTTTTCTATAATGGCATTGTACAAGGATTTCTTGAACTTCTAAAATTGTCACTTATAAAACTTTTTATTCAGTTTATTTTTGAAAAGCTGTGCAATATTTTAAACATTAAACTAATTTGGACCCTGGTGTGAAAACTGGTAGGCATATAATTTTGACAGATCCATCAATTATTGTTGTTTCCCTATCTATCTATCTATATATATATATATTGCACTTAAACATGGCTAAACCAATCAGTTTTTGAAAAAAAAAAAAAAATTCTGAAGGAAAGCATAAGGATGACAAATTTACATAATTTTTTAATACTACCGATAAAACATCAATACTAAAGATTCTTCATTTGAACATTAAACTTGACTTCCTCAAACAAGGGGTTACTAAACTATCATTTGCAAATTCTCAGATATTTATCTGTACAAGTTTGAACTGATCTTTCAGATAAACTAGGAAATCCATCAATTTGATCTGTTTGAATTCAAACATGTAGATTTATATATAGAATAAATAGCCATTTAATGTTTTCCTGGGTAAACGTACAATATGAATGATAATTAAATAATTAATTTTTTTAATGCAATAATTTAGAAGAAAATTATGTGAATGTTCAAAAATAATGATAAATTTTGATAGCTGAATAACATCGTAACACTAAGGGGAAAAAAAAAAAAAAAAAGCTTTTCTATTTTATGAGGTAAACTTTCAAAGGCTGGTATTAAAGAAACTTTTAAACACGTTTTAAAGGGGGTTACACAATTTTCTTCCGAATTATTAAATTAAAAATAATATTCAATTATCATTTATATTGTATGTTTACACAGGAAAACATTTAAGCATTTATTGTAATAATTGTTTGAAGTCCATTCACCATTAGGTAGCACTGCAAAATCAGATTTCAGATAGTAGATTGTTTCCCCCCACTCAAAATCTTGCTAGTCATAATTCCAATCTGTCTTTCTGAGTAATTTGGGGGGAACTACTGCAAGAAAGACAATTGGACACAGGAACACCGTTTAATTCTTTATCTATTAAAGTGGGTACTGAAAAAATGTTCAAAATAAGGTAGGAAAAACATATAAAGAAAAAATTTCCCCCTCTCTAATTTTTAAAAAGTTACACTTTTTAAATTTGTGTACGACCTCAAAAAAATTTCCTAGTTAGTAAAATGTGTCCCATAACGAGGCGATGTGCAAAATTTCACCATTCCATCATAAAACATCCAATATTTGTAAACAAAGATAGTCAGGGACTATACATGAATTTGAAAGCAAACATTTATTGCTAGAGAGCAAAAAAAAAAATAAAAAAAAAAATCCTTTCACAGTTTATGTACAACCCCTGAAAGGTAATCATTTACGATTTTTCCCCTTTAAGAGCCACTGAAAAGTGATTGAGTCAGCATATATTAAACTTCGTATCTCTGAACGTTCTGGGATATAATTCTCAAATTTTGTCCATCACCTCATTAGTGTATGGGACACCTTTTGCTGAGAATTTTTTTGTATGGGGGGGGGGGGGTATAAAAATTAAAAAGTGTTACTGTTTGAATATTAAGGACAGGAATTTTTTCCTGATGTCTCTTTTCCTACCTTATTTTGAACATTTTTTTCAATTTACATTGCCCACTTATCTCTAATAGATAAATAATTAAAGCAGATTACCACCTTTAAGAGACATGCATATCCCCTTAAAACATGAACTTTTTTTTGCTACACCCATGTAAAAAAGTAAAGAAACTGATTTTACACTCTTAGTTATTCACCAAAATGAAATATTAAATTTTTTGAATAATAGAACTCTAAAGAAATATAAAAAATTACTATTTTATATATGGTTCACTTATGAAAAATATTTTATATATGAAATTTGGCATATACTTGTGGTTTTTTATGATGGTTCTGATCTACTTTAATAACTCTGGTTCTAGTAGAGCCAGAGCAAGATCCACATAGGTGGTCGTGGCCCCGGGGCAAGAGGTTATTTTGGGGCCCCTATACTATCACCACAAGCATTTTAACTTATTTTTCTTTGCTGTTGCATTTTCACGAAATAAAAATAAAACATTTTTAAAGAATACCAAAATTGAATTAAAAATTACCTATTTATTTATACTTATTTAGAACAAGACTATGTATTTAAAAGTGATTGCAATATTTTTTTAGTCCGTTTGTATTATTAGTGCATGGGTGTGCAAATTCCAGGAATGGCAATTATGAGGCATTTGAGCAAAGTTTCTCACTCCAAAAAATTTTCTTGATACACCAAAAAGTTTGAAATTTTCTTTCCTTCATCACAAAATAAAAAATGTTAACTAATGGATATTTTGTGATAAGCATATATATGACCATACCATAAGTTTTCAAAAACTCCTAACTTCTTGTTTATTGATCCATGAGTCTTAAAGACCATTGAATTAGAACAGAAAATAAATCTCCAAGTCCATTTATTATTAAAAGTTATGTAGATATTATAAAGGAAATTTAGTTGCAAAAAAATTATCATTGCAGCATATATGAATATGTAATAAATCATGATAACAATAAATCGGGAGATTTGGGGGCCCTTATTTTTCCGGGGCACCGGGCTATTGCCTCACATGCCCGTGTGATAATCAGGCTCTGAGTAGAGCTCAATTGTTTTACCTTGTATAAAATTGGTAGTTTTGAAACATCTAATGCTGTCTAATATTTGGCTCAGTACTGCTGAATATGAAGTTGTATCCAATGAGACATAGATCATCATTAACCTTTTGCATGCCTATGTTGACATGGAAGTTATAATTTAAAAGATAACAAAATTGTCTTGAATTTTAATTTTAAAAATCTGGTTATAATTTAAAAAAAAATCTGGTTATAATTTAAAAAAATCTGGTTAAGTCCAAGAACTTTTTCCCCAGAAAATGAGTTCAATCCCTGATCATGCATGAATTGAAGATAAATTTTTATCTGTGAAGTTAGTGAAGCATTGCTTGAGTGAACTAATATAATAATTGCTTATATATTTTAATAGCCTTAGCTGAAATTTTTGAGTACATAATAGATAACAAATAAGACAAAATATATAGCATAAGAATCTTTAATACAATAAACAACTTTAAACACGAAATAACAAATATACATGGCAACGAGTTATACAGACGAGAGCCGCAGCTCATGAAACTTATTTCTATTTTTCCGACTAGTTTGTTTCAATTTTCACTGGCCACCACCCACTTTCACTCATCATCTAAAAGGAAATCTTATGATAGATAATATTAATATCTTAATTACTTCACAGATCTGTGGCTGCTCAATGAAAAAATATCTACATCTACTCATTCTTCCCCAAACAGAAGAAATAATTTCCTGTGTGATCAATATAATATTTATGGCTCTTATTTAATTTAATTGAAATAATCCATGCTAAAATATATCTATTAGATTAAGGCATGGTATAACCACAAACACTTTATGAAGTCCCTTCCTGCCCAAGGAAAACACATAAGGAGAGTGCAGGATCACATCACAATTAATGCTACCATACTAAGCACTGACATTAGCCTGTTCTATAAAATGAACATAAGAAAACACTAGAAAGGACCTGAGGGAAATTTTCAAGGCAATAAATCACAAGGCAATTGAACACAGAATCTTGATATTAAAAACTTCATCTATAGCATGAACTTAAACTATATACAGCAGCTAATGAAGAAATGTGCTTTTCAGCAATGGGAAGATAATAGAACCACCATCTGTGCCAGCACTAACAATCTGTGGAAGATGAACAAAAGTACTGTCGTCTTTATGTCACATACCAATCCCCAAGATTCTTGGTTTCATATATTGTGTTTTTACACCACACTTTAATACAAAACTCCTAAAGCTACAAAATAAAGTGTTCATTCTGCCCAAAATGTTTGTTGCAATAGGCAAGACACAAATATACAGCTGTCTTCTCAACTGGGCACATGGATGGAACGCAAAGTTTCAGTTCAGTCTATTATCCTAAAATCTGATGCCAATGCTGTACACTATACACAGAGACACTGATGTTACTCTGCATTTTAAAGCATGATAATAGCATCCAAACAGATGATAAGTTCAACAACATTAAAAATAAATGTAAGATAATGCCAAGCTTTGCTTTTATTCGGAATGATAAAGCAATCACCAAGACAAACTATAGCAATATGTATCAAACCTATGCACTGACAACAAAACATCACTATACAAATCATGCGTTTAACAGGTCAATTCTTATTTTCATTATAAATAATAATCTTTGGTTACGTCAAAATTATGAGAAAATCATGTGTCTTCATTTTAAACTTTTTAGGCATCCATTCAGCACAGGAGCAGTCATGAAATGTTGCAATACTTCATGCACAATGATGACACTGGTTTAGTACGGGATTTGGTAAGCATCTTTATTGTAATTTTGTTTCGTGCATTACTTTTAAAGGCTCTATCACTGATAACACAATTTCCCCTCTTTCTTGAAAATTTGATTTATGCCCAGCTGAAAAGGGCTACAATGTAAACTCCACAAAAGGGAGTATAAAACATATGTAAAACACTAGAAATCGGCAAATTCCTTGGCACACTTTTCTGTTGATGATATGCGTAACTGCTCTTCTTCATATTCATCAAAATTACTGGTATCACCAGGTCCTTTACATTTTGGAATGAAAGGTGCTTCGACCTAAACAATAAATATATACATTAGTATTATAAGAAACACATTTCATACAATACAGACATATATACACAGGTATATTTAGGTTCATTAAAATCTAAACAAGCCGAGAAATTTCCAAAATGAGGGATTTATTCAAGTAATTTTAAAGATTGTATGAACTACGAATATTTTAAAATACTAGTCTAGCCTATAAATATACATAATGATCAGAGTTACATGAGAAACAACCATCCTAATACACGATTCTTTAATTTTATAAATTAATGATTTACTCTCTTTATAAAAATTACAAGAGTACATTTTGTTTACAGTACTGCATTAGTTAAAGTACAGTTTTTGTCATTTTAGGCATTAAAAAAACAATGAATGACTTTCAGTAACAATCCCCCCCCCCCCCCCCCTGGATGGTGGGTGTCTTGTTAACTAGATTCTGATATGTTAAAAACAACTGTTTTTTAAATATTTAACTAAATGTTTAAAAACAATTTGTGTCTTCAGGACTTTGCAAGCTAAAATAAAGCATTCACAGTTAACTGTTTCTCTTCATTAACAAACTGAATTTTTTAAAACTATTTCATCAAGAAAGCTACAATTGATAAAAATGAAAGAAAAAAAAGGTATTGCAGGTATGCAATAACTATTTAAGCTTAATACACAATACTGTTAGTTAAGATGACATTTTGCAAAGTTAATAATCTTTAAATTTATAAAATTGTTATCAAATATTTTCATGAAAATAATACAGAATACTGAAATTTAGTATATTTTATGAAGAATTAGTAGTGCAGACACTCATTCTCATGAATGTAATGACACAACTCTATGCAATATAAAACAATTTATGAGTTAGTATAATGAAAAATGCACACAGATTCCCAATAGAATTGAATAGTTAAATACTCATAAGAGAGAGACTTTATCTTCTTTGATATAAACATTTAAATACTTCTTTATTAAAAATAACTGTTCAGATCACAAATTTTTAAATTGCAGCTAATTGCTTCAAATTATATTTTTGATGACAAGACATTGGGAATCTTAACTACATTTATTATTTTAATTTAAAACAATAAAATATGCACAGTTAAATTCATAACATAATAAAAAAAAAGCAATTTGAAAAATGAACTAAATAACCTCAAGCTTTTGATGATTCTAGGAGAACTAGAAGCCTTGAAATTCACAACTAAAATGATCAGTAAGGGTTTTCCGGAAGGTATTTTTATCTTCAGGATAGTTATCAAATTGCCGAGTATCTCCTTTTGAAGTTAGTTTAGGTATTAGAGGGGCTTTCTCCTAAAATAAACATGCAAGGAAGAAGAAAGGCATGCAAATGATAAAAAAGTACCAGGATAAAACATAAAACCATACCAAAAAAGATCTAGTGGATTATAAGAAAAAGCATAAAGTAAAACATGCATGAACAGAAAAAGGTAAGTAAAGATGCTTAAATCTTGTAATAAAATAAGTGAAAATGAATACATTATTTTTTCTGTCAGGATAAAAGTCTCATGCAAATTAAGCTCTAATAATAATTTAGCTACTTTTAAATTATAAAAAAATATTTTAATGAAATTAGATCATGCAGCTAAGGACTAAAAGTGTGTATGTGCAAAAGCAACATTATGAAAGATTTTAAAAATAGTGCGTTAAAATGTTTAAAATCATACAACTGGCAAAAAAATGTCATTGGCACATATTCAGGACTATCATGAATTCCTTTGTTTATTCAGTAACTTATGGAGATAGAAATATATAATACTCCATAGATAAATTTGATTTTTTATACAGCTCGGGGGGGGGGGGGATGATTGATGAAAAGGGATGATACTAATTCCTTACTCAGTGCACCATTACTATTATTTGTCATTTACCTTTTTTTTTTTTTTGCACTGTTTTTAGCCAAGATCTTTTGAGGTCAAGCTATCTGCCTCCTCTTCAGGACCAACTGATGCTTATTTCGCTTGAATTTCCCTCCTTAAAATTAAAGGTATTAAAATATTTTGTGTGCATGCAAATGCACCGACAGAAAGTGTTTTATCTAGTTTGAAAGACTTTTTTGAGCAAGTTTGTCATCATGCAGTTTTTTTTACTAGCATTTTTCAGCTAATATCATTAGTGTTTTTTGATAAGCGTCAATATCCCATCATCATGTGAGTATTGTGCAAGTGGCCAGGGGAGCTTACCCCTAAAGAGAGTACACCTAGGAACTCAGCAGTCAATCACCATCAAGCAACTGTTGATTAAAACTCAAATCAGAATGACATCATAATACCAAACTCCAACATTTAAAATCATGTGTAGTGAGAATGTCCCAAATAAAGGATGTAACCGCAGCAAAGGTAATATCACCATATACTAACAAGGGAAGAAGAACACGACCATAGAAATTCAGTATAATAATCAGGCCGGGCCGGCTCTTTTGGGGGCCCTCGGCTAGAGATTGAAAAGGGGACCCTTACTGGGAAATTAAAGAGAATAGAATATTAGAGTACGTAATATTCAAAAATTAAGCTTGAACGTCTAAAATCCACATTTAACTACTTTAAAGCTTTTGGGGCCCCCTGGAGATGCGGGGTTTCTGGGGTTATTTAATTTTTACAATTAAATAAAGCTTATGTTTTAAGTGTCAATCATTTTATCACTATAGTAATTTACTTTTTAAAATAAAAAAATTACAAGTTATGATAATCATATTAAAGTGTCATATGTAAAAACTTTAAATTGGGTTATTTAATTTCACATACATTTTTGATTACAAAAAAGAACCTGCATAACAATTGCCAGAAAAATATTTAAAAAAAAGAGCAAAAATTTTGACATTAGCATGGTTAATAAAATAGGAATTTTCACGAGAAAAATGTTCTTTAAGAAGTTCAGAGGGAAAACAAACATCATTTACATTCAAGATTTCTCTCTCTTCAGAAAGTTTAGATATTGTATTATTTTATCAGAAATTCACAGATTGAATTGAATATAGATTTCTCATGAATATATTTCCCTAATTCTGTTCGATTAAGTATACTGAATTTTGCATAAATGCTCAACTATACTTTTTACCCACCTTTAAAAATAAAACAAGTACAGGGTTGATACTCATTTTTCAAAAAGAAATTTAAGGAGTATTTAAGGACCCCAAAATTTTATTTAAGGAGTCCATTCTTGGGACTGCCAATATAATTATTTGTAATAATTGTTATTTTTACTCTGCCACCACAAAAAACTGAAACACAGTAAAGTTTCCACTACTACAGGGATGAGAGTGACAAAATAGAAAAAGTCTGAAAGAGAACAAAATTTGAGCAATAATTCTTATGAATTTCAAGTTCAATAAATATTGCAATTGCTACTGATATCCTACTCATATACTATTTTGCCTTAGTAAAAAAAAAAAAAAAATCCGAATAATTTTGAAAAATTGAAAAAACTGATTTTTTTTGAAATACTGAAAAGTCAGAAAACCAGACTGAAGTCTGGAGAATCTTATCCCTGCTACTACAAGAAATCTTAGGTTAGCAGGAGAATTTGTACATAACTATCATTGTGCGCTACAAACATGTTTTAACAAAAATTTTAATCCAAACTGAATATGGAAAAATATAGATTTTTAAAGCCACAGCTCAAAAAAAAAAAAAAAAATATATATATATATATATATGAAAAAAATTAAACTTCACACCAGTTTTATTCTGTTATTACATGGTTTTCTGTAAATAACAAACTGTAAATTGGTTAAAGAAACAAATTCTTAAAACTAACTCGGGGCTGCCAACCTCTTGTAGTACAAAGAATAAAAATGTGTAGTTTTCAATGTTTTATGTGTAGTTGCGCACTTTTGTTATACTAGATGTGCCTTGGGACCATGATATTTTGTATCACATACATTAAAACACCCTGAAGTTAGTTTTTAAGGGCAATAATGCAATAACTAAAAAAATGTTACATTGAGAAAATAAAAATATGATACTTATTAATTAACAGCACAAATGCTACAAATAGATTTATTTTCTACATTATCAATTGCTAATTGGCCCACATTCAATATACATCCTACCTTGATTTTTGGTGCCAAAGAAACAAAGTAGCTGTGAGCATTTTCAAACGTGTTTTCCAACTGGATACACTACTAAAATTTGAATATTTGTTATAAGAATTTAGGGTAAAGAATCTAAACAACACAAATTTCAAAAATATTAACTAACAATTGATTTTTATGTGTGTGTGTGTGTGTGGGGGGGGGGGGGCTCCGCAACCCTCAACCCATCATTTCATTTTAACGATAAAAATTATCAAAAAACTAAAAAATAACAACAAAACGAATTTAAAAATGTTAAGAAAACGTTGTGAAAAAGAATAAAAACGGAATGTAGTACAGAATTTATTCGCATTTCCAGAAAAACGTCAAATACATTTATTGCTAATTTTGGAGCCAAAAAAAAGTAGGATGTATATTGAAGCTTAGCCCTTTTGGCCCGCAATCTTTTTTTTTCGCGCCTCAACTGATATTGCAAACGTTTAATCAACGTTAATTCCGTTATTTTAACATAGCAATAAACCACGGAGTTCTATAAAGTAGCAATGATAGTTCAATCCGTTCGCGTGCAATTTATATTTATTTCCCTACAGCACAAAGTAGAGAGGGAGCCAAGAAGTTTGAGCGCACGCACGACCAAGGAAAATAGATGATGTGCGCACCCTGTATTTCTGTTGCCCAAGCCCAAAGCGTAGGAACGGAAGCTTTCGTTGATGTCAAGAAAGCCGTCTAAGCAAAGTCATCCCATTGGTCAAGATCCGCTAGCGAAAGTTTCCATGGCTGGTGAGAGAGCCAAGGAGTCGAAAAATCTTACGGCCAGCTAACTCCCACCAACGTCAAGTCGATTACTTGGCAGGCGTGCGCTGATATCTTTCTATCCATATCCACGTACAAAACATAAAATAAAATAGGGATATTGAAATATAAAAAATACCAAATTCACATAAGATGGTACATTTTTGGCTGTAGATTTCTTTACCTTGAAAAAGAAGGGAAAAACCGTAGTTCTCAACATGCGTTGCGTAGAGCATAGAAAAAGTAAACAATGCGTAGTTACTATGCCAAATGCATAATAGTTGGCAGCCCTGCTAACTCTCATTGCACTTCAGCTAAACAAGCCAAGGTCATTGCAATCTGAAAGATTGCAGATGGTGCACATTTCGTTAATTGCAGTTGTTACTGTGAATGCACAATTTAGGTGTTTTAAGGAGTTTATGAACCCTGATGTACTTAGTAGTATATAAGCTGGGTTTCAATTTTCAAAGGCTTTTTTCTCCAAATCGAGCCTCCATTGGTATATTAATGGGTTAACACTCTAAAGGAGTACTTTTATTACATGGAGTTTCATCACAAAATGAATTTCTGAGGTCGTGCTCTCCTCCTGTAAAATTATTTTCATGAGATTTTCATTAAATGTAAATATTACTTTTACACAAAAAACAAGATAAGTCTATGTAATATGTTATTTTTATGACATAAATAGAATAGCCACATAAATAAAAAATACAAAAAAGTGAGTATTGCCATTAATAATTTGGCACCACACACATATACTGCATTTATCTATCTATATTTATTTATTCCTTAAATATCGATCATAGATATATACAATAAATTACAAAGTTACTTAAAAAAAGGTACAGAATTTTATGGTACCCATTACATTTTCACGAAATTAAATCTAAATAAATACAAAATTTTAATTATTGTATCGCCCCTACAAAAAATTTCTTAATTAGTAAAATGTGTGCCATACATTAATTGGGAGATATACACAATTATTAGTTAGTAAAATGTTAAAACAAAGTTGACAAGGGGCTATTCAATACCAATAATAGCATAAGTATGTATTTAAACAAGCATTGTTTTTTTTTTTCGTTTTCATAAATAGCATACAGCCCCTGAAACACTATCTTCTGATGTGACTTTTTTTTTTCACTTTGAGAGCCATTAAAAAGTGGTTTAAGTCAGCATACATTAATTTTCCCATCTCTGAGCCTTTTTATGGTGAAAGGCTGAAATTTTGATCATCACATATTAATGTATAGGGAATGTGTAAACATTTAAATTTTGTATGCATTCAGAGTTAATCTCTGGAAAATTTTTAATCAATATCATAAAATTCTGCAACTTTTTTTTACATAACATTGTAATTTATTAGATATGGTCCATATCCATATTTAAGGAATAAAAGCCTAGGTCAGTATTTGGGATACTTTGTATATGTATGAGCATGAAATACTATACAATATTTAGACACACACAAAAAAAGAATGCATATTTAAATGCTTTTTTGACTATAATTTTAACAACAGTCACAAGATAAGAACTGCTACAAAGCATTAACAAAATTAGGTACAAGTTTTTGAAAAAGGTCCTTGCCCAGATTTTAATTTTGTGAATTTTGGCCCTAGACATACTTCTAGTTGCAAAAAATATTTCAAATGTTAAATACTCATGCTGCAGTAGTTCCAGATAACCAAATTACTTTTTGTAAAAAAAAATTGCAAAATTTTGCTGTAACCCTTTATTATAGGCGCCTTCTACAGTTGCTAGAGTGAAATATTTTTTTAATTGAAAGATATTAGGTGTGCTGGAAAGTAATTTTTTTTTAAACATTATATTCAAATAAATTTTCAACAGTTAATTATAAGGAAGCTGGGCCTAAACATATATAAGCCTTCAGGTTACAAAATAGTAGCCTTTATGGTAAAAATAGTATCCTTTTTAACAATCTAAACAGACTGAAAATGTTAAATACACCTTTTTGTTTTCTGAAAGAAGTTTATATAATATTTGTGAAGATTAAATTCATTATATATTACTCCGTAGCAGATGATGCAGTAGTAGTAGCAGTTTAGTTCTGTTTCCATAGATGCAGAAGTTCATAGAACATGACACTTTAAAGTAGACAGTTTTCAACATCTTTCCAAGTATTTTTAGTTAAACATAAAATGCAAAACACAGTAACTCTTTCAAAACTACATACACCACAATCAATAAACATGCAGATTATAGAATTTTTGATCATGGAATTGGTAACATAGCTTTTTATTGAATTATTATGTGAATTAATAAAATAAATATTAAAAAAAGTCATTAGTTTTAATAACTTTTTTAAAATTAAGAAAAAAAGAAAATTCTTTTTAAAATGAAAAAAAAAATGCACACTTTAAAAACAAGCAGCAGGTGTATTTATTTTCGTGAAGCATACATTACCACTAATAAAAGTTAATAGTGTTACTAAAATTAAATTTTACGTTTTGTTGCATGTAAATCGGTTAACTAGAACAACAGATAGGAACATTTAATATTCACATAGGAAAGTGACAGAATTGGGGGTTTCTTGATAAATATTGGCAATATTGCTTGTCTGGGTTAAGTTTTGGGGGTTTATTTTTTGCACTAATTTTTTCAGTATTTTGCCAAAAAAATCGCCAAGCCTGGTGGCATCTAACATGACTTTTCTTTAAAAAAAAAAAGGACCTGCAATGTTTAATTACCCCGCTTAGCATAACACAAATGATGCAAGGAAAATGATAGAGAATTTACTTGACACATGTTGCCAGAACTTTTCTGAGAAAACTCCCCCCACAAAGAATAAATATGTTAGTAAGGCATCCCACTGTTTCAGTCTTAATTTGCTTTTCTACCAAACGCTAGCTATTAAGAACATATCGCTTCGCATACTTTTGATGCCAGAGGCACTGTTGTTTTGGCAAGCTGTATTTTTAAATTTGTATACTTGTATGCTGTAGAGCAGTCAAGGGTTTGGCTCGAGTATTCTGATATTTTAGCAAATGTAACATTTTTATTTACAGTAAAGAAATTGCAGCGTTTGAGGAAGTTGCTCCGATTGACGACTAGTTATCAATAGAATTACTGCTTGTAAATTCCTATAAATTGTGAAGATTGTTTGACAAGTTTCTGGAAACAATTATGTTTGTGTTTCATTCTGGCATCTTGACTGGCTACTGAAACTTTCTACAAGCCCCAGACTTTAAAGCATACGGATACGACAAATCAGCAGTTTCTGCAACAAAGTTAATAATATACCACTGTGACGTTTCGAAAGGTGGCTGCATTATGTTTTTGGAATTTTGTCAATTTTTTGTTTATGAAAACACATCTTTTACTGTAGTGAACTACAATGGAATGACACAGGTGGTATGAATCTAGCTTATCTGTTTTTGCCAGATATTTCTCAAAATCTACAGGCGGACACTGTTGCACTATGCTCAGTGTTTATCATGTCGTTAGTAGTGTGGTAACATGCTCTAAACTAAAACATTCTAGGTGAAAAACAGAAATTGCATTGATACTCGTAGAAAAATAGTTGCCATAGTCGCCTATTCTCGAATATAGTAGCAAATAGTCTCCTTTTAGTGGCCAGTGGGCACTCTGAGTTAGCATTTATCCTAAAAGCAGTATCATATGCTAAAAATATGAATGAAATGTAAATTTTATTTTAATGTATTATAATACTTATTAATGTTTTTGTTGATATTAATGATTCATTTTTTTTTAATAATAAATACATGTTTTCCTTTCAAAGGCCAATGTGAGAGTCAAATTTGATTTTCCTTTCTGTTCTGATCAATAATGATTAAAACAATACAAATTACTTTTAAAATACCAGTTGTAAATCTAGTAATTATTTGTTTGATGCTTTAGTGTAAATTTATGCACTATTTATTAACCGAAAAGTCAAATAGTTTTAAAAATACTGTAAAAATACACTGGGCCTGATAGATCCGGTGCTCCCACTCCTGTTACTGAGAGTCATGAACGTCCTGCTGGGTTAACCTTTTTTTCTCCCATTGTTGCTTCCAGTCATGGGCCATTGAAAGCCCTGCTGCAGCCCAGTGCATGCGCTGAGAGAGGGCACTGTTTTGTTAGCTGCTATGAGCATCACTGACTACCACACTGAAACAAAACTTGATACCCCCCCTCCCAAATTTTTTCCCTGGCTATGGCTTTGCTGCTGGTCATTTCTACATATTAATTGGAGGTGATTGTGACCTTCTTTAGAAGTATTGTTCTTCAGAGGTTTAGATTAAATGCTAATTTAACTGACTCAATTCTGTCTAATCATACACTGCGTAAAAAAAGTAGAAGGGCATTTGGGTTTTTTTAGAAAAATAAGGAACCTTTTACAGATCATTTAATAAGAAAAAATCAATATCATAACCATGATATTCAAAAATAAAACATTAATGACAACAGAAATAATTTCTACCTTTTGAAACTGTAAAAAATGTAGAAGGACAGTAAGTAACCCAATGAATAAAATACAAGCAATGTTAGTAAGGAATACTCTTCCCATTAGATTTTATAATTACGAATATTCTATTTAGCAGTGAATCATACAAAGATTGGATGTCTGTCTGGCAAAAATAATCCCATGAGCTATTCAATGCCTCTCGAAACTCAGTGATGGATTCAAACTGTTTTCCACCAGCATATGCATGACGAACAAGCATTGCCCAGATGTTTTCTACTATGTTAAGATCAGGGCTTTTAGCTGGCCAGGGTAAAACTTGCACATTATTTGAAATGAACCAGTTTTCAACTCCGTTAGCGGTGGCCCCGTCACTGCTAATGGTGAATGGAGGCCCCGTCTTGTTGAAAGAGCCACTCTTCTCCTCCTAATTCGGAGCCATAAGGAAGAACTTCAGAGTTTAGCAGCTGAATATAGTCTGTATGCTTCTGCCTACCCCTCAGAAAGACCAGACATGTTCTTCCTCCATATCCAACTGCTAACCAGACCATCAAACTTCCTCCCCCATTTGTCGAGTTTAGTAAAATTGTTCTTCGTTCTTCATACAATCCAGTAGTACTGGTAACCATCTGGACTGTCTAAATTGAATTTCTTCTCATCTGAAAATATCACAGAAGTCTATTCTGTAGTCCATGACATGTGTTCCTTAGCCCAAGATAAACGGTTATCAATATGTGTTTGTTTCCACTTTGGATGATGCTTCCACTTTTTGAAAATGAATTTTTTGGATCTTTTAATGTAGTTGTAAACTGTTTGCCGTGACACATAAGTTAGTCCTGCTTGAATTCGAGCCTTTGCAATACTTCCATTGCACTTTTTAAGTTCGTGAGCAACTTTTCTTTCATCGCGAGGTGTTAACTTTTTAGGTCTGCCAGTCTTCTTTCTGTTTCCGTTACTGTCTGGATTTCTGATAAAGTTAGAAACTGTATTGGGGCTGACGTGCACTATGCGAGCAATCTCTCTAACACCTTTACTATCGTTAACTTAATTAAAAACTCTACCATTTTCCTCCGGAGATATATTTCGGTTGCCGGCCCATGGGCCGGCAACCGAAATATATCTCCGGAGGAAAATGGTAGAGTTTTTAATTAAGTTAACTATGGGAATCCTCCGTATTACCTTTTAGCAGTGGCGGCTTTTCAGGTGAAGTAGGTGAAGTGCCTCTTCACCAAGTATTGTAAGTAACAAAAAATTGTGTAACGTAAGCAAGCCATAATCCTTTTTCAAATTTAGTCTGTAAGAATACACTTAAATTACTGATGAAAGCCCAATTGCCATAAGACTATGTGCTAAATCATGCTCTTACTATCAGTGAAGCCAAACTCTCTTCCCTCTCCTCCCCTTGCCGCGCGCATAGAAATAATATACCGCGCGGCCAAAGAAAGCTTCAAAGACTTGTGTCACGATTGGTCCATTGTGAAGTGCTAAGGAAAAATTATCTCTTCTACTGCACTTATTGGGGGGGGGGGTTGCCATGGTAACCACAAACGCTTCATTCAGTTTTACAGCTTTACTTTCTATCAGGTGAAGAGATACCTCAGAAAACGGTCTGTCTCTTCAAGTGAGAGAAAACCCAGCGTAGTGCATCTCCAAGCACAAATTTGTGTAGGAAAATGAAACCACGTGATTTGTTAGAGATTTTGGCACATGAGATTTTTAATGCTGTCTTTGAAAATTTTAGAGTTTCTTCTTGTGTTAATTTTAATGATAATAATAGTTAGTTTCTTTTCTGTTTATTCACCTTCATTATGTTTCCTGTAAATGATATAGTCTGTAATGTATTACAAACAGCCTCTCACCGTTTAGTCGGTGGAATGATGACGATAAAAGAGATGTTCTTTCTCGTGGTCGACATAGAGCCTGATTAGCGAAAAGGCTCGAGAAGCTTAACCTTCCCGTCATAATTTGAAGGGGGCTCAAAAATTACTACAAAACGGATAAAAATTCAAAATTTTGTTTTTAAATGATCTTCTAAGTTATTGTAAAGATTTTTAATGAAGAGAAGTGGAAAGCTATTTTTAAGGTATTTTAGAAGTCTTGATACTCCATGCAGCAACATTTCTAAATTAGTTCATTATGCGATGTCTATACTTGGGATATTTGTTCCAGTTGAGACAAAATTTTCTATTATCAGGAACATTTTGTCGGTAGAAAGGGGTAAACTTTCAATATGTAATGTTAAAAATCGTCTAAAGGTCAAAATTAATTCTGAACTTCCATGTTGTGATTTTTATGATGTCACCAAAACGAACAAAGAATTCCCGAAAAAAGCCCATGTCTCATGAAAAATATATGACTAAATAAATAAAGTTTATTGTTTCAGTAGTAAGGAAATGTTTTTAGTTTACTTTTTACAGTAATTTTAAAAATACTGTAAAATCTCATTACAATTAAGTAAAGTATTGCGAAGATAATGAATAATATATTTTTATCTAAGGTAAATTTCAAATTAATTAAAAAAATATTTTTTTCAAATAAAATCATTAGAACTAATTAAATCAATTAAATATCCCTTTAACAAAGAAAATCATTAAAAACTTTACTTAATCCAAACAAAAAGGGGATAGGAGGCCCGAAATGAGACTGAGCTTCCCCTCACTTCAAAGGTTAATCGGGCCCTGGGTCGACCAGTGGAGGCATTAGGAATTAATGCATCGCTGAAAGATTAAAAATTTCTTTCCGCAGAAAGGCCTGTGCCACCGCCTAATTACCATGCTTAATGGACATGGGCACCGGCACCATAGGGCAAGGGGGGCTATGGCCCCCTCTGGATTTTTGTATGCAGTGTTTTCCTTTGCTTTTTTGCTCTTTTCAACATGGTAACTATACGTTAAAGTAGTCTTTGCCCCCCTTGAGTAGTCTTTGCCCCCCTGGAGTAGCCTTTGCCCCCCCCGGGAAATATTCTGCTGACGCCCATGTTAATGGCTGCATCAGATGTTTTTCATAATATTTTGGTATCAAGCTCTTCAC
The DNA here is from genome assembly GCA_038373885.1 of Cheiracanthium punctorium. Classification (NCBI taxonomy): domain Eukaryota; kingdom Metazoa; phylum Arthropoda; class Arachnida; order Araneae; family Cheiracanthiidae; genus Cheiracanthium; species Cheiracanthium punctorium. The sequence continues at coordinate 192,905 of JAWZYV010001707.1, read as the reverse complement.
CTATTTTTTTGATCACGAGCCGCCACTGCCTTTTAATACCTTTACCATCATTTTGATATATATATACATTATCTTGAATGGTAGTGTACCTTGGACCAGTCCGAGGTACGCCCAAAATAGATCATTTTTGCCAAACAGACATCCAATCTTTGTATGATTCACTGCTAAATAGAATATTCGTAATTATAAAATCTAATGAGAAGAGTATTCCTTACTAACATCACTTTTATTTTATTCATTGGGTTACTGTCCTACTTTTTTTTACAGAGTTTCAAAAGGTGGAAATTATTTCTGTTGTCATTAATGTTTTATTTTTGAATATCATGGTTATGATATTGATATTTTCTTATTAAATGATCTGTAAAATGTTGCTTAGAAAAAAAAAAAATCAGTAAAAACAAAAGGTTCCTTATTTTTCTAAAAAAATCTAAATGTCCTACTTTTTTTACGCAGTGTAATATGTCCTCTGAAGCGGTAACCACAAGTAGAGGTTTTACAATTACAAATACCATTATGTGTATGGTTTTTTGTGTATCATTAGGAAAGAAAGAACCAAAGATCTTTCTTGCTATCTTTAATTTTCACATGTTACATTCATGAACATAGGGGCCCAAAATGACTCTTTACACTATCAAAAAGAGATATATAAACAACAGTACGTACTTAATATTTTATAAAAATTCCATAAATAAAAAAAGATTTTTGCAATGTTTGACTACACGTATGTTGCATGTAGTCAGTTGTTGCTACTGCATTTGAAGCCATAGGGTAGCAAGGGGGTGGGCAATAAGATGGCAAGCTAAAAACAAAAATAGAGGGCAACAGAATGCCAAAACTTACACAGTGGGGTAGCAAACTTAAGGATCATCTTGGGTACCAATAGCCCTCACTACACTGCTGTGTTGAAGTGTTAAAAGTAATAAATTGTCCATCTTCAAAGATTGCAGATAGTTTTATTACCTATTAGGTGATCTAAAAGGCCTGTTTTGGTTTCCATTTCGATGCAGAATATCAAAATAAAATTTTAATGTTAAAAATAATTAACTAATAATGTACAAAATAAGCCTCTTTGAAAATCAAAATTTGAGGATGTATAAACTCAAATATAAAAGTAGGGGAACATCATAATCCCACAAGTAGTGCTATGCTTAAAGAAAATAATAAAAAGGACAGACTCGTGAGAAATAAGGCTCTGTCTTGTCTCGCAAAAGACTGTCTTGTATCTCATTTTGCACAAAAATTGCCTGTCTCAACTCATGTCTTGTTTCTGTTTGCGAGACGAGAAGTCTCGTGTCCATCCCTATAAGTCAAGGGGTACTAAAGGTCCTCCTTTAAAAATTACAGTTTAAGATGTTGTATGTTCAGTTAGAGATTTTTTACTACATTCTCTAATGATTCCAGGCTCGTGGTCACCCAACAACCAGGAAAATAAAGGTTTTCCTGTGGATTTATACTAATTTACTATAGATTCAAAATATACTTAAAACAAATTTTGTAAGAGAGGTGAAAAAAAATCAGTTTAATTTTATGTATCATTAAACAGAGAAAACAGCAAAATAGTAGATTGTTTTGCGCACTTGTTTATGTTACTAAAAGCTTTAATTATACTTATTTATAGCACAAGGTCTTAAAATCTTAATTTCAAGTACTCAATGATGTAAATAAACAAATCAGTGAAGGAAACGCAGAATGCACAAGAATAGAAAAACATGTTACCTTCTTTTGAAATATTGTAATCCAATCTGTTGTACCGAACCACTTGTGATTTTTGATATCATTCACACCATTTTTCAGATTTCCATATCTTTTAGTGAGGTCCACTTGTAGTAAATTTTTCAATAGGTCTTTCAAATCTGAAGTAAAGTGTGATGGAAAGCGTACCTATTTAAAAAAAAAAAAGGGAGTTTTATTGTGCTCCAAAAGATAATAAATACATAATAAAATAAATAAAATTTGCAATATATAAATTACCTTCCCTGAGACTATTTTTTCATAAATTTGAATAGGTTGGTCTGCAAAGAAAGGAGGATAACCAGCTGCCATTTCATAAACAAGCACACCCAATGCCCACCAGTCAACTGCCTTGTTATAACCCTAAAACAAAATATTTGAAAATTAAGCAACTAATAATAATTTTTAAACATATAGATCAATTAATATTACAAATGTTTATCGCATTTACTATCAATCAAGTTATAAAATAAATGCAAGAACAAAACTGAGTTAGGTTGGTAAGAAAATTTTCAATGCTGCCACAGTAGCGAGGGAGAAAAGAAGGCAAGAAAAACTATTTAAGATTACATCAGGAGATAATAAATAATCATGCGTCTAGTACTGTTTTACCAACTAGAAGAATATTAAAAATTAAATTATTTACAGTAATTTTCTAGAACAATTCAAAAGTTTATGGAATTTTCCACAAAATATTACTTTGAAAATAGATTTAAAGTATTCAAAGCTTATAGCTATTTCATTGTTGCCAGTCTTATAAATCATTTACACTATGAACTATATAAAAAATATTAATATAAACAGATAGAGATTTTACTCTTTTAAAGCTCTTTAACAAACAGAAAAGTAATTTTAAAAAATAGACTATATTCTTAAAAATAGAAGTATCATGAAAAAAAAAAAAATTAAACATCGGGAGTAGAGAGGAATAGGACATCAATTATTTCTTAAGGAAACGTTTTTAATTTCTGATATTTCAAAATTTTTAGTAACATATTTTTAGTACATTAAACATATTTTTAGCAATAATTTATTGACATATTTTTAGTAATAATTTATTGACATGTTGTGTAAAGGGAGGGATGGGACACTAACTTAGGAAGGAAAAATGATGGGGGAAATTTTTTTTTCTTTCCACAAGAAACTAACAGTTCCATCATTGATAAAAAAGATTACACTTGCCAACATACAAAAACATTTATCAGGAGCAAAACTTTGGAAAATCTCTGGAGTTTGAAAGAACTTCATGAGCAGGTATTGTCACAGTTTTTAAAATGTTGCAACTTAATTATTCACAATAAAGGTATTGAAAAATTATGGGAAACAGGGTAGATAAAAATAAAATATAGAAAAAACAAATAAAATATACAAAAAATAAACAAAAAGAAAAAAATGCATAAAATAGAAACATGTGAAAAACAATAGAAAACAGAACAACAAAAGAACAGCAACAACAAACGAAAACTTTTTAAAAAATAAACAGGACAACATATTTTTTTTTCTATTGAAGGAGTTTATTTCTTGAGTGTTTGTGTTAAACAAACAGCTCTCATTTTTAATGGTTCATTTTATAAACAAACCAATGGTCTTGCAATGAATGATCCTTTCTCACCTCTTATGTGATATTTATATGCATTATTTTCAAGAGAAGCTTTAAGGTCTGCAATTTTTTATGCTGGGTCAGGTATGTGGATGATACTTGTGGATTACAACTGTGATATTTTTAATTTACATTTGAATGTTAATTTAGTTGATTCGTGTATCCAGTTTACTTTAGATGAGGAGTGCAACAATTTTTAACTTTTTCTGGATGTTCTCGTTTCTAAGAATCCCAACGGTTTCCCTACTTCTGTTTTCTGCATACCCTTGCCTATCTCTTTACCTCCTCATGCTCTCTTCAATCATCCTTACTAAAAGAAACTTTGTGCTTTTTACACTCATGAGTTCCATGCTATCAAAATTTGTTCTGACTCATGATCTCTTAATACAGTAGCCCCTCATTATATCATGCATGTCAGGAGACAAGAAAAATAGATCTAGATTATTTTGGAAGGTTTTTCTATTACTTTTATCAATTCTGCTTCGAAAAAGTTGTTTTAAGGCTCTTCTTACTTCATTAAAAAATGAAAAACTTTGTCCTGTTTATTAAAAAATTTTTAACATGTTTCTATTTTATGCACTTTTTATTTATTAATTTTTTTTTTGTATTTTCGTTATGTTTTTTCATTATTTATTTTATCTGACCACCTTCTTTTATTTTCCTTCTTCTGAATGGCAACTTGTCGCTTTTGCTTTTTGTTAACTTTTTTCAACTGCGGAAGGACACAACTTTTTTGTCCGAAATTGTAAAATAACACATAACATTATGTATACACAAGTTTTAATTATTTCATCCCTATTTCTCATTTTTCTGGCCAAATGCTGCATTTGGAATTTATAAAATGTTTCATTACTGGATTTTTACTTTGATATTTCTCAATCATCAATTACCAGAGAAATCAAGAGCAAGAACCCTTGCAACCCTATTATGGTCAATACATTTTAGTCAATGTATAAAAATAAAAAATATCGTCTTTAAGCATTACACATATTACTGTAAAAATACCTTGCTTAAAATTATTTCAGGTGCAAGATATTCTGGTGTACCACAGAGAGTCCATGTCCTGCCTTTGACACGTTTGGCAAAGCCAAAGTCAGTAACCTATAATTACAATGCAAGTTATATTAAACCAAACCAGTTTACAGTTTTCATACAAATTAATTCATTAACTATAATAAATAAAAACTCACTTTAATATACCCTTGTTGATCAATTAATAGATTTTCTGGTTTTAAATCTCGATAAATCAAATCCAAGCTATGCAAATATTCAAATGCAAGAACTATTTGTGCAGCATAAAATCTTGAATGTGGTTCACTGTAAATAAAAGACTCAATTAAACATATAGAAAATAATGATTAACGTGCATCAAATACACCCATGGCTAAAACTATTTTCTAGCCCCTTTAAGTGAATTTCTTTTGATTCTGGTCGACTATGTTGCATATTGATACGTATTGACATGCTTAAATGAATAATCTAAACAAAACATCAGATCATAAACATGCAAGAACAAGTTGTGATGCACTTATAACAGTAAACTTTAATTTTGCAAGTATTTGGTTTAATTAGATGCTCTAAGTATATATGTCACTTAATAAAAATTAAAATATAATGTTTTTCAACAAAAACATAAAAAATTTCTGAATTGAATTTTGATAAATGTTTAAAAATAGTTACTCGTAAACCCTTTCAGGACAGGTGGCCCACATAAGCGACAGTGTGAAATTATCACAAAAAATGATGAACACGCGTATGTGGCATCATGCAGAAAATAAATAACGTGGAACACTGTATGATTTTAGAGACTTTAATGTAAATAAGCTTGATGTTGAAAAATCTGCTGCCCTCCTAGGTAACTCATGCAGGGGCTGTTTTCATACTCACTAGCTTCTGTGAAATTCAACTGCTATCCAGAAAGAGTCAAGAAAGGAAAAATTTAAACACAATTTGCAAAATTAGAGAAATGCCTTCATAGCACTGTAAGATACATCATAAATTGTTATAGACTCAAAATGAAGAAAATTTATGGAAAAAAAGAGAAAATGTCATTATACAAATGCCAGGGAAAATCAGCAATTGGTATATACATTTTTCTTTTCCTTTCCATTTAGAAGTGCTAAAAAATGAGAAGGCTTCAAAATACCAGGGCTTAAGGGTCTTCATCAGACAGAAGTTTTTTACTGAGTAGCATATGAAATAACCCCCCCCCCCCAACCTCACAAAAACTATCGTGAAATGTGAAAGCTTGTATGTCAGTTCATGATCAAAAATTTATGACCCATGAACTCCTTCTACATAGCCAGAAAAAGTTCAGTGGTCTAAATTTGCTTTTCAATCAGGTGAATTCATACTAGGTCTAGTGGAACATTATTATAATTATAGATTAACTTGTAATCAGGGTGTAAAAATAATCAAGAAAATAAAAGCAATCCGATTTTCTTGATTTAAATTTCATTTTTTAAAAATTTAAATTGGATTTTTAAAAATCAGTTTAACTAGGATGTAATGATGCAATTCCAAATATGTATTTATAGGTTTCTTTGCAAATTTAAGTTGTTGAAAATATGAGGACAGGAATAGGAAAGCCAACTAGGTGATTCCACAGTATTGCGAGCATTTATATCATGTCTGCAACAAGTTCAATTGATTGTAACTAATTAAAAAAAATTGAGTTAGGTAATTTGTTTTTCATTTTCTGTAAATAATACATTACACTTTTTTTTTTTTTTTTAACTGTTCATCTAACTCAAATTTTGTGTAGTTATCACCAGTCAAAGTTATTGTGAACATAAACACTCACAATGTGAAAGCACCCAATTATCAAATAAAAGTTTTTGAAAATATGATGGCACATATTAGTAAAAGTCAATTATTAAATTGTAACTGAACATTTTCTAGTGCCATGTTTATGCAATTCAAAACAAGTTTGAAAATTAAATTTTCACAATCAATTCCTTTCATTAAAAATTGAATTGATGGATTCTTATTTGTGTTTTTCAATGTGCAACTGGGTTGGCAGGTGAATGGAATAGGTGTCAGGAGCCAATAATGGCCCGTGGGCTAGAGCTTGTGCATCCCTGATTTAAATCGCTGACACATTGCTTGTAATATTAATTCAGATCTAAATACCAGAATATTGAATGATAAATTATAGAGGCAATAAAAAATTAATTTAATTTGGGTTTTTTAAGGAGATTAAAATTATATAAAATGTTATTAAAGAATAAACTTTTACAAGAAAATATTGAAGTGCATATAAGAAGTGTCATTTCATAATTATTTGACTAGTCAAAATGAGGAATGAGAGAGATAAAAGTGATACAATTTTCTAAAACTCTTATAAATAATTATTTTAAATTTACACTTTGAAAAATAAATTTAATTAGAAAATATGATGTTACAGCAAATCAAAATATACATAATAGTTTATACGATTAATTCATGTAAAACATTTTCATGCATAATCTAAATTTTCCTACTTAGTCCTTGACATTTTTTTTCTATATTTATTTTTTTCATTAAAATATTCATTTGAATGAAATTATAATTCACCCGTTTATACATATATGCATATATATACAGGGTGTTCAGTGCTAACGGTGCTCAATGGCCATTTTCTAAACCATTAGAGACACATAGTTCCAGTTGCAAAAATGCTTTACATTGTATAATTTATTATATCAGAAACAATTGATGTCAATAAATCAATTCCTATAAAAATTATGAAATTTAAATTTTTATACATTCCCCCGGTCGTATCAGTTATACATAGAAAAATTTTCTTTACACAATTTCAAGCACACCAACAAAAAACTCGTCCATCTACAACCAAAATTCAGCGAGTTACAGCTGCTTAAAGTTAGAGCCCTTTTTGAGCTGCGAAATAGGGGCTGTATACAAAATGAATGAGAAAAATTAATGTACATGGTTTTGAGCCTTGTAATACATATTAGCAGTTTCAATAACTATATTAATGATTGCAGATTGCAATAAAGAAGATTAACATTTAACTATGTGTATCCAATGAATTAACATAAAGATATACCTTATACTGAAAACAGAATTTTTTAACACCTTAACCGTTTATTTTCAAGAAAACGGTCATAAAAGTGCTTATTTCTTTTATTCCAGAAAATTGTATAAAACAAGTGCATATATAGTATATTTATTCATTTTAAGGTTTGGGACATTTTAAGCACTAGAGAAAAAAAATAATTTTTAGGAAAAGCCAACATTCAGGGTCATTGTGACTGAATGTGTGTTTTGTAGTAAGCAGGGAATCATTAAAAATATACGTTTTAAACACTAGAAAATTTTATTAAACTTACTACGTAAAATAAGTAAACATTTCTAAAATTTTCTTTTGAAAAAAAAAAAAAAAAAAAAAAAAAAAGTAAGCTAAGATTGCATAATGCATATCGCAAATACACGTGTGTTTGAGTACCGCTACCATGTATTTAAAAATAAACTATCTCCGAATTAAGTTAAAAACACTCTGGTATTGTCATCTGTTGTGTAAAATTATATATTACAAAAAAATACGTGCATCAGAATTTGAACGCTCTTATCTTTCAGGCGCATTTTTTTTTAATAGTATTGCCCGGAAATTTGACGGGCACGAGAAATAGTGGGAGAAAGCTTAGCCCGTGATTTTGACGGGAGCGAAGGTTAAGTGGTTAAAGAGTTTTTTTTTTTTTTAAATGAACCAGTGTTAAATAACTTACAAAAAAAAAGGCAAGAAAATAAAACACTACATTAAACATTAAATTAGAAAATGAAACAGGCTGCAATGCACCCATTTAGATATCTTCCTGTACTTTGCATAGCATTACTTGATGATGCTACACACTTACAATTTAGTCAATCTGACCCTGGTTAATTTTAATAGAGTCTGACCATAATCCTCTGCTTAAAGATTAGTATTCTAAAATTAGTTTTGCTTCTTTTTCTGCATATGCCAGAAAATGAAATTAAAACCTATAATTTAAAATTTCAATATTTATATGGTCCCTTACCGGTTTACCTTAACAGGGCATTTTTAAAAAGTGACTTAAGTCAAAATGTTTGCTGCTTCAGAACTCTGAATTTTGGTCATAGGACATTTTTTTTTAAAAATTGTGCATGAAATTGTATAAAGAAATGTTTTCTAAAATAACTGATTGGACTGGAGGACCGTATAAAAATTAAAATTTTGTAGTTTTTATAAGAATTGATTTATTGACTTTTATTGTTTCTGATATAATAGATTATATAATTTAAAGCATTTTTACAACTGGTACTAAGTGTCTCTGACTTACAGTTTAGGAAATAGCCATTGGGCACAATTAGCACTCTACACTCTATATATACACTGATTGTTTGACGAGTTCTATAGTAGAAAAATAACTAGAAAGCTTGATATTTTGTGTGGAAGTACTAGACATCAGCAGTCACAATAGTGAACACTTTCTGACAGTGGTGGATTCAAACCAGGGAGGCGGAGATTTGAAACTAATTATTTTTAACTACATTTCTGGGGCATTCACAAATCAGCATTCATTTAATAAAATCAGAAATGGTCTAGATGGTAATATAGAACTTGCTAAATTAGAGGAAAATTAAAAATTTCTTTCATAAACGAACAAAAATAAAATTTTGAAACTAACTGAATGAGAGAGGAAACAGTTTCATCTCCCAGTCTACATCTATTTATGTGGACTAGTTGTCTGCCAGTGGTTGAAATTCGATCATAAAGCATTAATTTTTTAAATATGAACATGAATAAAGTTATTCTGTCAAAGAGGAGTCTCACCATTCCATATACATTGGAACCTACTTAAGTGACCACCTTGGCTAACAGACTATCTGTCTTTGTGACCATTTTTGTACAATTTCACTTTACAACCAATACACTTTTTCTGTGAAGACTGTTTTTTGTAAAAACAGTATCATATTTTGCTAAATGCGAAGGCAACTCCAGCGAGTGGGTCATACGGTCATCTCCCTCTACCGACCTTGGATTTCACACATTAACTTAGCATTTTGAACAATTTAGGCTAATTAAAAAAGTCTAGTGCCCCCTCCGAAAATTGAGCCTGGAGCCGTCCTCGGCTAAAGAACCATTATGTTTGGACTTATAAAATCTTAAACCATCAAATGATTGAACTCTACTCATTGAGGCGTACCCTGACCATATCTAAAAACTTGCTTCCTCAATAAATTTGAGCTTTTCTCGAATGATTGTCCTTCAGATTTATTTACCATTATCACAAATGCAGGCATATTTGGAAATTTAGTTTTTTGAAAGGATATGGTAAAATAGTACCAGAATATTTTATAAGTGGAATTAAAATTCCTTTATTGCCAGCGGTTCCAGTTCAAACTTCGCAATCAATAGCATTATGATGTATAAACTTGATGAACATTCTTGTTCCATTGACTAATGCTTCCTTTGTATTTTTCTTATTGGTATAACGATGCAATTAACTTTCAATACTAACTAATGTGGTGGCAAACTGTGGTATTTTTCGGTTAGCCAGGTGCAAATCCCGCCAACTGTTTTTTCTGGGAAATGTTTAAAGACTACTTCTGAAACACCATTGTTCCCTTCATAAAAAGCTGGAAATTTTAATCCGTATACAAAATAGTATTTAGATACAGAATTCAATATATACAAAAATATCAATATACCAAAAAGAAATTTGTATGCTTATTGGCTACATAATGCAGATTTGGGGAAAATGCATGGAACTGAATTAAAATATGAAAGTAAATTAAACTTCCAAAATATGGAAAGGGATAAACAACTATGTACTGGAAATTGCTTTAGGTTTATAAGCATTTGGCACAGATTACAATTATTTGGCAATTTTTCAAATGCTTACGGATAACCGAAAAAACCCCCCAACCTACTCACAATCAAAGAATTTAAAAACTCTACTGGATAGTTATTGATTTCATTGTCATCATAGCAAATTATTTTATCATAGCTACAGTGATATGTTCTCTATTCATCAGTTATTCGATAACTTAGCATTAATAAATGTTCAATCATCATTTTCAGGTTCTATTATAACCGACTTCAAAATGTTATGTGAAAGTATGTTTTCGGAAATATTTTCATACACTTCATTAAAAATATTATTTTCATTCCCTATTAATTGCTGAGGTATTTCTTCAATAATATTTTTGGAGAAAATTTGCTTTAGCATACTGCATGGCCGGATATTATGAAGAAATTGTCGAATTGGCACTTTTCTGTGGATCGTCTCTTGGATTTATTTCAACTTGCCCTGTTCGATTCGTTTTTCCACAGCTTTAAAACATGGAATTTACAATACTTCATGTACTTATCGACAGTCTAAAAAGAATCACCAATCACAGTGCTAAAGCACATTTTAGTCATTGGCATTTCGGTAAACTGTAGAATAATTTCATTTTTTTGCAAATTTTGTTGGTGCAAAATACTGTATGCCAAATTACTTCTCTAATTTTTTATTCTACATTAGCATACTACACAAAAATTTTAACATTCGCACAACCACCTCCATACGAACTTTAACTGTGCTGAATTTCACAGTCATCCGTTTGCACAATGTGCTGAAAAAGGGACACAAAGGTTTTTCTTAGCATATTTATATATACATAGATATATAAACATACCAAAATAACTAAACACTGAATATTAAGCTCATGACAATTTAAAAATGAAAGTAACATCACTTTTTTGTTATGAAAGTAGTGAAAAACAAGGTTCATACTCATTTTTTCAAAATTAAATTTAAAGAGTTTTTAAGGAGTATTTAAGACCCCAAATTTTTCTAAGGAGTCCATTTTTCTGGACTACCAATGTAATTATTTGTAATAATTGTTATTTTAAATATCTTGCCACAAAAAACTGAAACCCAATAAAACAGTCTCTGAAAACATCAAGAATATATATATCTCACAATTTTATATTGAATTGCAAATTTTTCGACACTATTTTTAATCATGGTAAAAATAAATGATTGGCACTCATGCTTCAATTCCATCACTTATTTATCTGAAGCTTTTTTAAAAACAGTTTGCCTTCAAGAGATTCGGTATAAATTTTATTTATAGGAGAATAAGTTTTCGCATTGTGCTTTCCATTAATCGCGATTGTTACTGCGAATGTGAAATTATGAGTTTTAAAGGAGTCCCACATAATATTAAGGACTTTCAAGGGCCTTAAATTTTGTAAAATGAATTTTAAGGAATTTTGAAGGAGTGTATGAAACCGAAAAATTGAAAGTATCATGAAAACCAAGTTTCACAATTCTGATTCATCAATCAAAATCTGACAGTGTTGAATGTAGCACATAAAGAGTTACATACACTAACCATAATGGAAGACCTTGGCAGAAAAAGCAGAAAGATCTGAAAAGTACATTTTATCTTCCATACAAGCAATAACACTGATATATTTATACAACCAAACACATGAATGAAATTATCAAGCAAACTGCAGTTGAACAAAGTTAAATTTATAATAACATTCACTGAAACTTTTTAATTACATAATCAAAGCCTGCAAAATAATTTTAGAATAAATAGTAGAAAGTAAATTTTTTATGTTCATTCAAGAGAGGAAAAAGCCAATCTCGTAAAAATTCTGTACTTAAGATACTATCAGTACACTTCTATTTTTTAAATTCTACACAGCAGATTTATATTTTTAAAACATACGGAATTAAAAATATATAAGAAAACACATTAATGCTTAAGATTTTTAATACTTCACACATTAATAAAAATGCTGAACTGAACAAGTAAAATTACAGAAAGTTTATACAAAAGCAATAAAAATCATGCTTAATATACTGAAACATATGGCTAATCATGCATAAACAAAGAAATATAGTATAAGGATGAAAGAAAAAGAAAAAAAAAAACACAACCCACTAAGACTATTTGAAACCAAACTGCAAGATATGAAAGTATTCTAGCAGAGGATAAAAAACGAACAAAAAAAAAAAAAAAAAACATCGCTCAAAGGATTTTAAACCTTTAACTGCATGCAAAATGAAGATTTTCTTAAAGAACTCCAGTACCATCAACACCACTCGCATTCTCTGAAAAGAGAACAGAAAAAAAAGGTGCATGCATTAACTGAATTCTTTTGAACTTGCATACACTTTACCTAAACCTTCCACTTTTCCGAAGATGCGAAAACATTTCTCCACCTGGCACATATTCTAATACCATATATAAGTTAGAAAAATCCTGTAAAAGAGAGACATATTATAATAAATAAACTCCTGTGTTAAAATATTAACTCACCTGAAACGACCTATTCGCCGAAGGTGAGAAAACATTTCACCCCCAGGTACATACTCAAGTACCATATACAAATTTGAACAGTCCTGAAAATTAAAAGCATAAACTATCTAAAACTAATGAAAATAAAACTTTAGATAATGAATAATCAGAATAATGTTTTCTGCCATGAAACTATTAATGGCAAAGAAGATCAGGTTTCATATTATTTAATACTTTTTAACCTTCCTCGCACCTTCATTTTGGAAAAAAATTACAGTATTCGAATTTTCAAGAGTGATTTTTTAAAAATTTAATTGACTTCTAATAATTTCTGTTTTGTTTAACCCAAAATAAAGTAAGAAATGACACACAATTTCAAAATAAAGTAAACTGGAAAAACTATTAGATTTCAGCAATTATGTTAAATTGTATAAATTTTAATACTACATAATTATACTAGAAGATAAAGCCCATTGTGGAGGCAATTACAACAAGCTCTAGAAAAATCATTTACAAAATGTGTCTACACTAAATATTTAAATTTCGTCCACTTAAAATGAAAATAATTTCATATTCAACTTTTACTACTATACATAATTATGAAAATTTTCAAGCGGATTGTACAAACAGTGTAGATGTTACTGTGCTTTTTGTGCTTAACTTTTTAATCTTTTTGGAGTAATGGTAGTAAAACCTTTATCTTGCATTGGTTATCCAGAATTGTTACAGAATTTGAATCCCTGAGCCAGGGATCAATGCAAATATATAGTAACATACTGTGGTACTGTGGAAATATAGAATTATTCTTACGAGCATGTTTCGTATTTAGATAACAATTCTTCAAATAAAAGTTTTACTATATACGATATGCCTATCAATGTCATGTCTGATTTTGTTTCAGAAGGGACAGGTGGGGGAAATGGGTGGGGAAATCGTGCAGTTTTTTTTCTTTTACAAAGGTACTAAAATCAAGCTTTGAAATTTATGTTAATTAAACTATTGATGTACATTACATACATTATTGAAAATATAGCATTATTTTAAAATTTTATCAAAATACTTTTCTATGGTTTCAATTTTAATTAGTTAAATATTGATACCCCCCCCCATTGTGGGAGAAAATGGAGGTAGGACAAAAGCACTAAATTTAAATGTAACTGAAAGAAAAGAGTGCACAGAAAAGGATTATTTCCCAAAATATTTAGCTAAAGAAATAATGTCCATTATCAAATTCAGGTTTACTTAGTATGTGTCAAATGTTACTTGGTTTCCCACAGGGCCATAAGACAGGGAATGGCTGATGGAGCTGCAGCTAACCTCAAAATGAGTAAACATAAGATAAAGAAAAACTATTTTCGTGGATAAATTTCAAAGTTTCTCTTGAAAAACTTGAGGTTCAGCCATGGACCCAAGTCAATTTTAATACTTTCTCTAATGCATGTTTTTTCAATCGCAAAGATTTCAAATTCGATTAATGAATTTTTTTTCTCTTTTCTTTAATTCATTTTTATACGCAAACACTTGTAGGCGAAATAAAGGGGTTGTTCATCCTCCTTAAAAAAGATACATCCATTTTTATAAGTTACAATTGCATTCTAGTTTTGTGAGTTTTCATTCTCCCTCGAAAAAATTTCCTGGCTACACTACTGGTTCCACAAAATTAATTTTTGATAATAAACAGTAAATTAATACATTATACGTAATTTATACCTGATAATTGTAAGTCATCATTGTTTTAGGAATATTTACTGAAGGAGTAATGGAAATGTCAGTAAAATATGTAGCTTTGCTAAGTCTAACCATACCTACATTTTGCCCCAACTCAGGAAAAAAAAAAATTAATAATAGACATTATAATTTTACTCTTATTTATTTTTATTTTATGTAATCCAGTTCTCTGGCAGCTTTTCTACTAATGTGTATCAAAATATAAATGCTTTCGCTAATTATAAAGAATCTAGAAGAGAAAGTTTTTCAATATCACATGTTAACAGGCAATATGTTTAGAGCAAAAACAAAGTTCTGCATACATTAATGTTGTTAAAAATTTCTAAAAACCAAACAAGTATTTCATGAAAAATACTTGTTATGTTCCTAAAATATATCTCTATAGAAAAGAATAATGAAAAATCTAAATTTTTATGGTGAAAAAAAGGTATTTTTTAATATACCCTCATTTCTGACCCCTCCCCCCATACAGTAGCCCCTTCTTATATCGTGCTTGTCTGGAGACAAGAAAAATCCGTGATATATCCAGTTGTGTGGGCGGTGAAGCATAGCACAAGATATGATGAAATTTTACTTCTATAATCACATGCACTTTAACTGTAATAAAATTAACAGTATAAGTACTGCAATAAAAGATAATCAATCACACTTAAGCTATAAACAAAGTTTAATTTACCTTTATAAATATGTGTACAATTACATATTTCCTGCTGAAGAAACTATACAAAGCCTTTTTGATTTGATTTTTCTCCCACAGCTTGTTTTTTAGCAAAGATCAGTGAGAGAAAATTAATTTATTCCATCTCTTATGTGATTGAAGTTGTATTGTTTAGATGTACTGTATGCTTCTCATGTAAAGTAATGAAGCAGAGTACACACACACACACACACACACACACACACACACAAAAAAAAAAAAAAAAAAAAAAAAGGGAGACATAGAAAAAATGCGATACTGACATGTATATTGAGACACGATATAACAAGGGGTACTCTACCACCTGACCTTATGTATTTTAGTGCTTTTGCTGAACCTGTTTCTTCTCTCACTTTTCTCCTGACATAAATCGACCACGAAACCGAATGCTAGAAGCTGTTTTAATACTTCATCAGGAAAATCTGATACATAAATTCTTTGGTCATTATTTATGATTAATGCAACATAAGAAGTATTGATTCTAACAATTTCCATATACCCTGGCTTAAATACAGGAAACTAAAAACTAAACAAATTTCATACCTCAATTTAAACTGTTCTTACAATCATAAAATTTAACAGCAATATATAACCAATTTTCTCCTTTTAAGTTATATATAATTAAAATAAAAAACCTTATGTTTTTAAAACCTTAAATATCTTGCTATCATCAAAGTGTAGGTATTGCTATTTTTCACAAAATAATACATGATAATAAATAAATAAATAAAAGTACTTACTTTAAAATGATATTCTAGCTTCACAAGAAATGGAAAACTCACTGCTTGCAGAATTTTTTTCTCATTCAAAGTATGCTCTACTTGTTTTAGCTTCACAACCTACAGAGGAAGAAAGAAAAAATATATTTGTTTATATATATATATAAATTTAAACAATTGCTAAATATTCCTAAATATGACAAGGAGTAAATTACACCCCAAAAATAAAGTTTTTATTAAATGAAATTTAATAACTTAAACACACAGGTATCATAAAACATCTTTTAATTTTAAAGCTTGTTAGTAATTCAGGTGCTTATTTTTCCTAATTACAAATGTTCCACACATTTTTTTTTCCATAATTTTAAAGCTGCATGAAATATTTTACTGTGAAAACAGCTTTACATTATTTGTCCATAAGGTAACTTTTTCCTACTTTCATACTGCTAAGTGCAAGGACGTACCCAGAAAAAAATTTTGGGGGTCCAAACGGTGAAAAAGGCAGAATTTTTCACAAAAAGATGTCATCATTCTTATTTTGTTAACAAAAACCGAAATTTCAGGGGGGGGGGGGTAGACCCCCTGGGTACGTCCTTGGCTAAGTGATATATATAGTTAGCTCTGAACAAACAAGAGGATTATTGTACAGCTGCGGAAAAAAAAAAGTCCCACTTGCTCTTTATTTCGCCATCTTTCGTCATATAGCAACGTTATATATACCATTCGTTTGCAAATAACGCGTACTTTAATTTACTATTAATTTAATTTGCATAAGTGGCCGTCTTCATATTTAATTCTGCATCAACTTTGTTTTTCTCAATCGCAACCCCATATTTTGACTTTATTAAACGAAAGAAAACCTTCAAATTACCCTAAATATAAATTTTCACCAATTCCGGAATTATTGCGAATTCATTTTTGCGCAATTTTAAGGGACTTTCTGCAAATTGAAAAACGCTATTTGTAGGTTCCGAACTTTTCGCCTTTCATTTATTTCACTCGCGAGAATTAAAAGAAATTAATATTATTTTCAAGGAAAAGATTGTTTCCATCTCTCTTAGTTTTTTGTACTGAGGGGTAGAATAGAATATTTAGTCTGTGGTCCAAATGACCCTTGAGTTCATAACTTCCTTGGTTCGTACACATGATTTAAGGGAAAAATGCAAAATGACTGCTAAGGATTTTGAAAATCTTTGTAATTTTGAAATTGTTATTATTCGGTGTTTCCCTTGATGCTTCTCTTAGACAGCTAAAATGTTGGCAGGAGTTAGAGGCTGCTCCCTGCTCTTCTGACTACAAGCATGAATATTGCTCGACTCAGCTATGGTCGAACTTAAAGAATGGTTTCATGATTGAAAATTTATTTGTTTGAATTTCATGTAAAAAACACAATTACTTTTTTGCCGACCCAATATTATCACTGTGTTTTTTATTTCACTTTCTTCATTTAATACTATCGCCTGCAATGTGCAATATTCTTAAGACTTTTGGCGGTATTTTAATTTATACTTAGATGAAATTTTTTTTACAGAAAAACGTGATTTTGAATGTTTGATAAAGTATGGGGAATTCCAAAGGCCTAATGTTTCCGATATTAAAAAAAGTCACATTCATGCCTTGAAAGTTGAGGATGTTAGTTTTTCAGAAATAGGACGTTGTATTAGAAGACATACATCTACTTCATGTAATTCTATAGCTGGAAAATATTTTATTTGGGGAATATGGTAGCGGACGCAACAATACACGCTTTATAGAATTCCCAACAAACTGTAAAAACCTCCAATTCATTTGCTTCAAAATTTGATATTTTTAATACTGGTATCTTTTACTGTGTTTTTGCACAAAATAAATCTAATTTACATTTATTTTATGCAATTTTCAAAAAATTTTCACTTAATAAATTTATATATGGTCCCTTAACTCATGAAAATTACACATTTTATTTAATATAAATTAAACTACTGAACGTAAAAATTTAAAATGAGCTAAATTTTTGAAATATGAAGTGAAATCTAGGGGTTGCTATTGAGAAAAAAAAAGTTGGTGCGAATTTTAATATGTAGATGGCCCCTTATGCAATTTTTATGCATAGCAAATTAAAGTGTGCGTCAATCGTAAACGATTGGTATCTGTAACTTTGCTGTGCAACGAACGACGGCCGAAAAATGTACAAGTGGGACTTTTTTTCCGCAGCTGTACCTATTGAAATATATGCAAAAATTTATTGGCAACTGCAGAAATTCATACCCGATTTGTTTATATCATTTTAAATGGTGAAATGCAGTTGAATTCTCAACATGTAGGCTCTCAGCAAACCTGTAGTCATCCACAGATTATTATTATCAATTATGGATAAAGATACTATGAATTCCAGATTATCACCCTGAGGGAAGTTATCATTCAGCATCACAATTTCAAAATCAACTAAACTATTTTTTTTTTTTTTTTTTAATCCTGTGAGTAAGAGCTCTAACAAAATATGCATATTATCATTTTTTTTTGGTTGCAGTTCAAACTCACTCTTTGTTTAAAAACTCCGTGACATAATCAAAATGCCTCATCAGAAAAGTAATGACTCAAACAAGTAATAATGTTTTAGATAGGGAATGTAAAGTATTCTTCAAGCATTTGTTTTTCTTAAATTTAGTAAACGAATAAATGCAGGACACTTTTACTTCTCCTTAACTTTACTCCCACTTTACTTTACTTAAGTCTCCTGCTAGAAACTTTATTACTTGTTTTGGCTATTCTTCCTCTCAAGAGGCTCGACTCTTCTTTTTATATTTACTGTGTATATATATTCTACAGCTGAAATGGGTGAGCAGATTGTCACCAAATTTGCCATAAGGACTGTTTGTTCACAAGATGTGCTAAAGGGATTTTTTTTGAAAAACTTAGTTAAAATAAATATCCACTAGGTCACACTTTGCATGTGAAATTTGCTCGAAAAATAACCTAATTAGTTAATAAATGCTGAAAAAACTATTGAATATGTGTTGAAATTGTGTGTACATTTTAATTACTTTTTCTGTTGTTAAATTTACTATTTGTTCATGAAAAATGCTACCTAGTAGACCTTTTTGAATTAAAATTTTATTTCAGTAAGCTTAAGCGCATCCTCCTAAGTGTATGATGTTCAAATATTTTTCTCTTCAGATTAATACAACAGCTTCCATGGCCCTTTGAGTAGTAAAACTTTAATTTTGCTAGTCCTGTATGTGTGTGCATATATTATATATTTATAAACAACATAAACAACTTAAGTACTAAAATCAGCAAATTATTTAATAATTGAAAAGCAGAATAAATAACAATGAATAACCAATACCATCCAGAAACAGAACAAAGTAAACATACAAATATATGAAGATAAATCTCATATATAAAAATGCTGTGTCTGCATTTGTATAATATGTGATATAAAAAGTAAAATTCATGAAATCATAATTAGCATGCATGAGGGGAAAAACTGGAAAAAAGGAATATTTTAATAAATTATCCCAAAACAAAAAATATTTTGAGCAATATTACTGGTTCAGTTTTCTTAAGCTTCCTATCTAAATTTTAATTTTTGAAAGACAATCTCAATACATAGCTGCCAACTTTCAATTTTAGAAATTAGTACAATTTTACTGTGTCATGTTTTTTTACGCACTACCGTTGTTTTGGGAATTTTTCAAAATAAGAACTATAATGTACTTACTGTAAAAAAAAAATTACTTCTTTCTAAAATTCTACAGTAAACACTTTTTCATACAAAATGGTTCCATAAATTTAATTTGTTCAATTAAAAAAAAAGTTTCTATTCAAAGAACTGCTTCAGCAGGAAAATAATCAACATACTAAAATTAACTTTACATAATGATATTTCAACTTGTCATCTTTTGACAAAGTCACCAATGTGTTTTTAATAAAAAATCCATGCATATCTTCTGGTAATGTAGATTAAATAATATTTAGTATACTGAGCTAAATTATATATATCAATTATAACAAGTGAGTGTTTTAACTGCATTCACCAGATGTATAATCAACAAATCAAAAGTAAAAGAAATAATAAAAAGAGTAAAAAATAACAAACAACATATATAGAAATGAAAAACATTGTAATGTACTATCTAGCTACTTCAATAATCTATAAACTGCATAAATAACAGAATGAACAGTTTATACATCTAAAGTCATTAAACAACCCTTTCAGAAATTTTGACTCACTACTGGTTGCACAAATTATAGTACATAATATGTTAAATATTTCAAATTTCACTCAGTAGAATTTTAAGTCCCTGCCAAAGACTCCCAATGTTTTTCACTATCTGCATAGTATACCAACAATGTAATACTTAATAGAACATAGAGGAGTCATTAAAAAAGTTTTGAGCAATTGACAAAAAATAATTAAAAAAAATAAGAACTGAATTTCATAATATATAATAAAAGGAAGAATGAGACACAGACAAAAAAAGAGGATACTTCTTGCATTCAATTTAATATCTCTTCTGTTCACTTAAGTTGTAAAATTATGAAAAAAAGTTAATTATTTAAATTAACCATTTTTAAACTGTTAAATGTAGCAGACTTAGCTTTTTGTAAAAAAAAATCTTATACTTTTGTTTACAACATGAGCCTGTTTGGTTACTTTTAATAAGCAATAAATTTTCCAGTTGATGGTTAGAAAGTGTACTCTGCAATTCAGTTCTTGTTTTTTCTTACCTGGCTAAAAATCCGCTCGCATTCAGCATTGCTGAGTGAGATAGTTAAAACTGACAGCATGACAGAGGTTAACGATTTATATTTGTAAGCCTATCCACATCCTTCATATTCCCAATTATAACCCACTGTTCATCTAATCTATCTACTTTAAGTACATTTTCAGGAATCTCTTCTATTTGGATACTGCAGAACTTGACTGTAATTTGTCTACTTGACTATTTATGTTACCAGAAGATAAGATGCACGGAAATTTGTTAACAAAAGACAAAATATCAGAGAATTTTATTTTATTAAGTTTGGTAACATCTGCTACTTGTGCATGTTCTGAAAGTTCACTGTTAAGGGGAAACTTATGAATGATATAATTATAGCAAGCAGTAAAGTATTTCCTCACTGCATCATAAAAAGAGGTTTTGTCAGCTAATTTTAATTTATCAACAATATTTTGAGCTGCAGAGCCAATGATCAAGTCTTCATTCTCTTTTTGATGTATTTCTTGCCAATATGGCACATCTAGCATTAATTTGAAACTCTTAATAGATTGGGGTTTTACAAATTTCAAAAGTAAATCCCTAAACAGATCAAAGAAAAGGGGTTTCAGGACATGAATTTTTGGTGCATTTGACTGCAACACTACTGTTTTTGTTTCAAAAAGAGGAATAATTACATCTAAAAATAAGCATTGTGCCCTGTTGACTTCAGATGATAAAAACATTAAAAGTCTTTTCCTCACGTGTGAGATATATTGAAGTATGTTGGTCATCTGGCTTTTTGACATCAAATTTTCTTTATTTTTACAGGCTGGTTAGGAGATTTACGAAACAATTTGTTCTTCATGACCGAGCCTGTTGCCTTGGGAATTTTATAATCTATTAAAGAGTCACTTATTTTTGTTTTTGATTATTTAATTTGATCTTCAAAAAAACTCGACAAAGGGTCCCATTGTTCCAGCAATCTTGAGGCTATGTCCGAGTGATAACCACCTGGTGCAAAAATGTTTAAGGATTTTGTGAGATTCCACATCCCATTATTCTTGAATTTCCTTCAAATGCTCTTTTCTCTTGGAGCTATCTCCAGATAGTTGTAAATGTCAATTAAAATTCCATCCGCTGCCACTGGTAACATTTCAGCTCCTTTTTCAGCAGCTAAATGAATTAAATGACATGTACAGCCAACTACTAACATCTGATCATATTCCTTTAACAGAACAGAAGCACCACCATTTTTTGAACCAATCATAACAGGTGCATTGTCTGCACTCAAAGCAATGCAGTTTTTCATGGATAATCCATGAGACTCCAAAGTATTTAACAATAAATTGCCAATATTCAATCCTGTTGCAGCACACAACAAGGCAGGCACACTAAGCGAAGTATTAACAACTTTATTTACGCCTGAATCAAAATAAGTTACCGCAACAGATATAATTTATAGACACTAACTTTTGGTTCATTGGTCATAACTGTAAAAGACACTTGCTGAATTTGTTCACAAATATCACTTCATGCTTTCTCAGCCACTGCTCCAATAATGGCCGTTGTTTTCGTCCGCACAGTCATACTTCTTTGCGACATTACTTTTTGGGTACATGCATCGAAAGAGAGGTCCCACGTGATCGGCAAAGGAGATTGGGGTATTGTGTTCTATAATAAATGCAGTAAACAGACATTCTGCATTTTCATCCAAATCACTACTTTTGAAGAACTTGCGTATGTCCACTGATGCTCCAGCAGATTTCACTTAAGTGCTGTGTTTTTTCGATTTCGCTAAGTCCGATGTGAGCAATATTAACCCATTAACGCCCAGCGATCTATTTTTAGACCAACGCGAAATTTGTAAGTCACTCAAATATTTAAGCATTAGTTTATTTTCCTAGTTTAATTTCTTGAATTAAAAAAATCTGATTTCCACAAAATACTCAGCGATAACAAGTTTAAATGAGAATATTTCCCTGCCTTATTCACATTTTTAGAAAAAGATTTACGTTCTTCAGACCTTCCGACACTTGTGTAGTGTCGGAAATTTATCACTTCTGGCATCAACGTAAATTTGAGAATATGCTGAAAAAAGTTGGGCGCTAACAGGTTAATATCACAAGTGCACACAGTGCAAAATGCAAAACATTGGCCTTTTGACAATTTAGTAATAAAATTATACTTTAGTGTACAATTCCAAAAATACTTGATTATATTGCCTCTTTTTTTTTTTGAGAATCACCCACGCGGTCAGATATGATGCTAGTCAAGAGAAACTACCATACAACTGATCTGCACAACACAAGAATAAACAGTTCACATGTATCCTGCCCATGCATTAGTCGATTTACGTACCTGCAGAGCGGGGGGGAAATGTCTCTTTAGAAAGGAAATGCAGAAATCCCTGCAAATTTGGATTTAGGGAGAGACTGTTTCTCCCCTCTGAAAAGTAGAGTAGGGATTTTTTTTCTTATTGTGCCGATTCCCTAGCGACATCGTGCAGTAATAGGCAAAAGAACATGGGAGCAAGGGATTACGAAAAAAACATAGACTGCATCGAAAGAAAAAAATACATGAAATTTTGTAGAATATTTGAAAGTTATATTAAAAATTTATACAATTACTCAGTCATTCGTATAATCGTACATTCGGAATAAAATTTGTACATTGTATGAAAAAAACTGTACAAGTTGGCAGCAATGCAAATACTTATTTTAGCCTTAATCCTGGCAGCAGAATTTTGTGTCAATCTGCAGCACCAGCATCACAGCTAAAGTTTATCTATGGATCTTAATGATGTTTCATTAAGCTTATTATTACAGAAAAGTGTAGTAATTCATAATTAAATTTACATAAACAAATAACTGACAGATATAAGCAATGTGCATAAAACATTTTCCATTAGTTTAAAATTTAATTTAATGCACTTACGAGAAATCAAAATAAACTTGTATACAGAAAAATAATCCAATAGTTTTTAAAAACACATTATTCCTTTTTATCCTTTTTTTCCAACTGAAATTTTATTGTAAGCATAGCATAGACATTTTCAACAAATTTTGGCATACAGCAAGAACTGGATGGCAATATTAAATCCAAAAAACAAAGCTAATTATTTTTTTCAAAATTGAGTAAATCCGCAAGTCTTAAAATAGTACAGTATCTCTCACTTATACGTGTTTTAAGGGACTGATTTAAAAGCGTGTATAACTGAGAGCCGCGTATAGCTGAAAGGGTCTTATTTTTGAACTCTTGATCTAAATTATGAGAGAGAAAACAATTAAAAAATATGCTTGGTAATAAGTTAAAAGAGTAATATTATATTTTGAAATATTTAATAATACAATTAAGTTCAACTTTCAATTCAAAAATAGAATGAACGTGTAATTTCATTTTACATAGAAAATTTAATTGAACTAACATTCCTTTATCAAAATGTTTTCAATGCTGTAGTTTATTTTTGTTTAGGCCGCGTCTGCAATACAATCTCTCCTAACTCATAAAAAAGTGTTATTGTATTTGAAGTTAAGTCATAATTTTACAGATAACATTCGAATTTTTCTACAGCTTCTAAAACAGTAACATAAGGTGGGACAGAAAGTTTAGTTGCATCATTATCATTTTATTTATCATCAACTTCACCCATAATTCATCAAAAACAATATCTTGGTTTGCTTGATATTATATTTTTGTCAACATTTATGTTTTTTAAACACTGTCTTCGACACCAATGGAGAAAAGTACACCTGTACAGGATTTGTGAAATGCCCTGTTTATTTTCACATAACTGAGCGAGACAATTCAAAGTGGAGCTTATAAGTGAGAGACCTATATCATTATTTTCCTATTTCTCGTGATAGGACTTTCCAAAATTTGCATATAAAGGACAGACGCATAAGTGAGAGGTCACTGTATGCAGGCCCTATCATTTATAATAATAAATGCTTACACAGTGCCTGAGCTGCCTTATAACAGGGTTGCTGTTAGTGGGTCTTAAATTCAGAACAAACTATGCATTTGATTCAATAATTCAATTTACTGAAATATTAAAATTCATCAAATCACAATGGAAACTGAGCGAGTTAGCATTATATATATATTTCAAAACTTACAGACAGATGGAAACAATATACATTTGAAATAATCATAACTATTAACTCATAAAAAAAAAAGAGCTATAACCAAAAATAAGCATTATCATTATACATTTTTTTTTGGATGGGGAGAGAGTGAGAAATACAGCAATGGAGCTGTAGCTCAAAGTTTGAATTTCCCCACTAACATTAGAAGGTCCAGTTTTTAGAACTTAATTACTTATTGACAGTTAAAAACTAGTGAAAGAAATAGTGCTATCATTGACTCAACTTTTACTCTGTTGTAAAGTAAAGACCTCGTAACATAAAATTAAAGTATGAAAAATATTTACTCTCTTTCTCTCTGGAATAAAGAATATATCTAGTCAATGCATTAAGTCAACAATATTTTTTCAATATAGAATATTTTTATATACAAAAACTGAGAGTAGACAAATATGTATTAAGGTTTCAGTTGGTTTTGTCACTACAAATTACAGCATGCAGATGTATACAGAAATTTGTGGTACTGTTTCTCATACTGATGAAAAAGAATAGATTGAAAGTGTACATGATGCGTACAGATTTCCAAGTACAGAATTTTAAAGCCATTATACAGGATGTCCAGTGCTAACGGTGCACAATGGCTATTTCCTAAACCGTAAGTCAAGCGACACATAGTTCCAGTTGCAAAAATGCTCTAAATTGTATAATCTATTATATCAGAAACAATCAAAGTCAATAAATCAATTCCCATAAAAATTACAAAACTTAAATTGCCCTTCTACTACCAAAATCATGAATATTAAATTTTAAATTATAGGTTTAATTTCATTTTCTGGCATAATGCGGAGAAAGAAGCAAAACTAATTTTAGAATACTGACCTTTAAGCAGAGGGTTAGAGTCAGGCTCTGTAAAAATCTATCCATGATAAGACTTACTAAATTGTATATATGCGCAGCATGATGTATAATACAGAGTATGCTACGCAAAGTACAAGAAGAGTTTTCTACACAGGTGCACATTTGCATTGCAGCCAAAGAAAGCTATACATTGAGCAAATGTTACGCTAACAGGGTTTGTTACATTATTTTAAGTTTCTAAAATGCATACATTTGTACTTTAAAATGTTTCATTTTCTAATTTAATGTTTAATGAAGTGTTTTATTCTCTTGTTTTTGTATTTTAGGTTATTTAACACTGGTTCATTTTAAAAAACTAAAAAATTAGATTTTCAGTATAAGCTACATTTTTATGTTAATTTATTGGATACAGATAATTAAATGTTAATCTTCTTTATTGCAATCTACAATTGTGAAATAGTTGATGAAATTCCCAATAAATATTACAAGGCTCAAAACCATGTACATTTACTTTTCTCAAATTCATTTTGTATAAAACCCCTATTTTGCATCTTGAAAAGTGCTCTAACTTTTGTCGTAGTAGGGCAAATTTTTTTTTAATTGTATGTGAAATTATATTTAGAAAATTTTTCCTTATGCAACTGATAGGACTGGGGGACTGTATGAAAATTTAAATTTCGAAATTTTTCATAGCAAATGATTTATTGACTTCGATTGTTTCCGATATAATAGATTATGCAATTTAAAGCATTTTTGCAATTGGAACTATTGCCTAAATGTCTATTATAGTGTCTAACTAATGGTTTAGGAAGTAGCCATTGGGCACTGTTAGCACTGGACACCCTGTACACACTAAAATCATTATGCCACATTCAACATCAAATATTTAAAATTTCACACTAGTTAGAAACAAATACTTGTGTAACACAAAACACTTACATGTCTTGATTTTATTTATTTATTTTTTAAGGAAAGACCATTAGACCAAATGAGAAAAACTATAACATTTTTGATTAAAAAATCCAGGCATGTAATTTTGTTTTGGTAAAGTACAGAATTAAAATTTTATTTGCACACATATAATAGTCTAATATCTGATAAATTGTCTTCAAATAGTGGCCCCACTTTCTTATTTTTGAAATACCAGGTTATTGTAAATATTACTTAGCAAACAGTATATTCTGGAATGAAAATGCTAAAAATGAGCCAATACTGACCTTTTGTTTATCAAGAATTTTCATGGCATAATAATCTTTCGATGACTTATGTTGTACAAGCATCACACGACCAAAAGATCCTGTACCTAATGTTTTTATTCGGTCAAAATCATCTAAACCGGCAGTGTTCTGTAAAAAAAAAAAAAAAAAAACATTACTTGAAAGCTATTCTAATATAATCAAAAAGCAGACATACAATTTTGCGATACAACACTGCATGAAAAACATTGCCCATATTCTGGTTATTTTATAAGATTACTGGAAATTATTTGAGTCTTATGATTGGTATTTCCATATGTGCAGTAAGCTAATTTTTATAAATAAATATGCAGATAAAGCAAAATGTTGAATATCTAGAAAGTTTGCAAAATATCAAATTCAAATTTGCGAAAATTATATATAATAGTTGAGTATGCACAAAATGAAGTTTGCAAGAAAAAGGCATGGAGCATGAGAGGTACAGGAAATCTGATTGATGGGCATGAAATTTTACATGAAGCATTCAAAATTTCATGCAATAAAGTATCAGACCTTATATTCAGCATTTCAATGATTAAAAAAAAAACTAAGAAAAATGCCACATTTTTAAAGTCAAGACATTTAAAAATTCTGAAGTGAGAGAATGCATGCCAAGTCTAAGCAAATTTCTAGTGTACTTTGCTTTTTTTTTGGAAAGTTAATTAAACCATACTTCAAAGCAGGGCTTGAAATAAGTCATGGCAACCATAGCAAATGCTGTGTGATGAGACAGCAGTGGCATTCCCAAGGGGGGGATGGGGGGGTCACCCCCCCATGAGGAATTTTTTGCCATATAAAATGTATTTTTTACTCCCTTGTCACACACACACATACATTTATGCGCGTTACAGTAGTCGCATACCTGCCAACATGCAATTTTTGAAAATCTTACAATACCACGGTGTCACGCAGTAACGCAATAAATATGCCTACTAAAGATAAAATGTAAGCAAATACAATTTTTAAAATTACTATTCAGATTTAGTACACTATTTTTAATACATATGCAAATATAGGAAAGGAGGGGCATTTATTTGGTATCTTTAGAGTACAAATGTTCATAAGTAGCTGATTTGGCTGCTTTTAAAAAATACTTATCAAAGTCTTGCTCATAGCAATGGCCTTTGAGTTTACTTTTTGCAATTAAAATGTCTTCCAAAGTTTCATTAGACAAAAAACTATGAAATAGTGTTCTATTTTTCTTAACACTGCTAAACAAACGTTCACAAGCAGCATTACTGTGTGGTACAGTCAATATGCTTAGCATAACATTCAATCATATTTAAATTTCCCACTAGCAGCTGTTAATTTTCTCAATTTCAATTTTTAGCCCATTTTTTGTCCATTCTTTTTTCTGATTGAACTTCCTCGGGCAAATTATCAATTTGCAAAATTGAGATTGAAGCTCATCCCTGACTTCATCTACTGGCTTGCAAATATCATTTCCACATACTTCATGTGAGCACATATTTGGAAATAAATTTAAAAAATAAACTATATCTGAAAATGATTTGGCCTCACCATGGCACAAGTGGTTCTGCCACTGAAAATGGTAGATGGCTGAAGTGTGAAGGTCCCAGGTTCGGGTCGCATCGCGCGGCTGTCGATCCGGAGTTTTGGTAGGTTTTCTCCAGATGTAACGTGAATACGCGTTAGAACCCCTTAGAAAGTCCTCCTGCAAAGGCACCCAACCCCCCCGGCAGATCGCCCTAGTGTAGCGTTGCCATAATCACACACAACAACAACAACTGAAAATTATTTGTCTGCAAGATTATTTATGTTTGCTACTTAGCAAGATTATTCATGTTTGATACGCAATTTTGATGTCGGTCCTATACACTGAGCAAAAAGCAAAATTGCATCCCCTTTGCGATTTGACGATACACGGATATTCCTTTGTAAAAGAATCAAGGAAAACTTTATTATATTGTTTATGTTTAATTTTCGACATTTCAAATTAATATTTCACAACTTCAAACTACACTGGACAATTTCATCAACACGTGTTTGTGATTGAAAGTTGTTCTTGCGCTTATGGATGGGAGCCAAGCGGTATTGGGAGGGAGATATTTCTAAACAAATGCGCATCCACCTCCATGCATGCGCAGCAGCAAACTTTGACAAAGCATGGACACTCGGCATATCGATTACGAACGCTCCCATCTCACTTCTCCTAACACGTCACAAGCAAGTAGGCGGGTGGGAGGGGAAAAAAAAATCTGTGAACCAATCATAGCTTTCGGAGATCGGAGGGAATTCCTATTTTCCCTCTCGGGTTAACAGTAACACAGCGTATCAGTGGAAGAACGCAGAAGAGGTAGGAGAGGGAGGGGAGTTAGCGTAAATATGGGAAATAAAACGATCTAGTGTTTTTACGTTCGACGTAACGTCAATTGGTGATTTAAATTTTAAAATACTCCACAAAACCACTAAATTTTGAAACATAGTAAATAAAATCACATTAGCCAAAACTTTGCCAAAAAATCGTACAATTTTGCCTTGCGGCCGTATAACCGTACAACTAAGCTAAAATCCGTACATTGTACGGCCAAACCGTACAAGTTGGCAGGTATGTAGTCGTAACCCGCCTCCCACCCATGAAAAATTTCAGGCTACACCACTGGCTGACAGTATTTAAATTTTATTACTTAAATGTTTCTATTTCAGATGTATTTTAAGGTTACACATGAGAAATACAAGAAAAAGTAAGCTTTTTTTGCTCCCCCCTTGTTCTTATTGCATTATTCAATTATTTTAAAGTTCAGAAAAAAATAATTTTATATATATAAACTGCAACTGCAATTTACCATAGTAACAATTGAAAAATAAAAAAATAAAAAATTATATTGCCATGAAATGAATAGTTTTTGCTGCCAGCTTATAAAAAGCTCACAGCGTTTGTTTCTGCAAGTTTAAAAATTTCATTTCAATTACTGCAAAGCTTACTTAACACAAGTTTAAAATTTTAACAAAACGACAATAAGAATTAATTCCATTTGCATGATGCAAGGGAAAACATAATGGCAGAAAGAATCATATAAACAAAACCCCTGTAGTCAGAGATTTCAATAGTTTGAAGGATCCTTATAATTAGTAACTTTTTCTAATGCTTAGAACTTTCAAATGAATTTATTCTTTTGTAGATTTTTTAAACCCGTATCTTAATAACACTTCAAAGATAATTTTTTTTATATTTTCAACTGAGTACATGAATAACATGAGAAAATATTGGGAAAAAAAAACTCAAAATACTAGTGTTAAACGATAAATTAAATAAAATGTGAAAAAACACACATAAGATATTACTTGTACCTTTCAAGTTACAAGTAACATCTTAGTGTGTTTTTTCACAAAGTTTTTTATTTAATTTAACGAGAAAATATTTTTCTTTGTATTGTAAATGTTTCATTCAACATGAGTAGATGCTAATACTATTAAACTAGTCTGTATGAAAAAAAAATTGCTTTTTCCTTTAATTGCATAAACAAGGAATTTACTTTCTGGCAAATCCTGCCCTCTTTAATTAGGTTAATTTTGTGGGTCATTTTGTTAGGTATTTATGTAAGTATAAATATCATTAAAAAAATTAAACAATTTTTTATATATATAAACACATTAGTAAATTGAAATAGATACTTAAAGGAAAGAAATACAAATAAAAATGAAGAGACACCGATATTTTCTATCGGTTTTACCTGTTTATATCCTCAGCAATTGAATTATTAGAATGTAAAGAGTTAAAAAGTAGATCACTGTCCGATAGATACAATATTTTAAGTAATTAAGAAATTAATTCTAATATTTATGTTTCAGTTTACACTTTCTATTTGTACAGTGGCTTGCACCTAGAGATACTTTAATATATTTAAATAAATTACTCACAGTTCTTGATAAAAATAAATGTTAGAATAATCAAAATTCATATTAAATTTGAAAAAATCATATATTGAATATATTGATTTGTTAAGAATTATTGAATTTTTTCATCTATACATATCTTAAAGTAACACTCCCATAAGGTTCAATTCTAGAATTTACACATTAGTGACTTTTATGAATGGTACATAAAAATCCTTTGAACGCCCATTTTATAGATGCCCAGGTGGTGTAGTGGCTAATATGTCATTTACCACACCTTGGGGATCTAGGTTTGATTTTTGGCATGATGTTTGGTATTTATTATGTCCTTTTTAGGGGTAATGATAGCTGCCCATTGAGTGCCCCTTCATAAATGGACAGCCATCACACTTGGCGACCCCCTGTCCAAGGCTTGGTGTGTGTGTTGCACCATTAGAAGAAAAAAAAAAGAAAAGAAAGACTACATCCTTGCAATGTGTTACTCACCAATTCTTAATTTTATTTGCTGAAAGTTATTGTCTGAAAAAGTTGCCTAAAATACCTCCAAATGAAGTAATGGGATGCACCTAGAGAATTCTTATGATAAATTGCTAATGCAAACTACGAGGTTGATTTAACAGATCATAATTATTGTTATTAGAAAGTTTGGGCATATTTTGAGCAAAGCATACTAAAATTCCTACTCATTTCTTTGTTTCAAAGACTTTGGGTTTTAAGGTCCTCATTTGGTACAGATTTAATACATACATTTTTTTAGCTTTCTTTTCTTCCTGTAGGAGTAATTCATTAATGTTACAAAGCTTATAGCACACATATTTTTTTATGCACACATGCAGAATCTCATTTTAATTGATTTTATGAATGAAGAGAAAGTGTGTTTATTTTAACACATTGAAATTTTTACAAGTTCATGTATTTTCTGGTTTTAAAATTGAATAATCACAACTGAATGTTTTCTCTGAGAAGAATTACTTTTAGTTAAGTAACAGCACCTGTGAGAAAGAAATTAATGTTTACCAACAGCACATATCTTTGCTCAACTGAGCTTGTCATAGTTTCCATGTTCTAAGGAAAAAATGTTTTCATCACACCTGTTTTTGTGGGCAATTTTTTTTCTCTTCTTCCTTCCAGGAGAAATTAAAAGTGAAAAGTTACTTTATGGTCATTTAGCAAAAACCAGACTTTTCACAAACTTGTAAAAATTTTCAAGGACTCTTCAGGATACCAATTTCCTAAAATGAAGTTTAAGACTGTTCTCTTGGGGAAAAAAAAAAAAAAAAAAAACATGTAGCTTTAGACTAGTTTTAAGACTAAACAAACCACTTCAGGAACACAAAAAATTCAGATCTACTAACAGGCTTTATTGTGTACCCTGCTAACAGTTAACCTATGAAAATTATGAGCAATTCAGAAAAAAGAAATTAAAAACTTTTCTATTTAAGAAATTTATTTTGAAAGTTTCACTGCTTGCATAAATTTTCCTGTTAGTAAGGGTGCACAATACAGCTTGTGAAGAAATAATCTGAATTTGCCAAGAAATCATAATAGATTGTACATACATAAAGACATCACACAGGTAAAATGGAAATTTTAGTTAAAATCTGAATATCAGACTCAAACAGTTACAATACTTCCTTCACTTTGTATAAAGAAATAAAAAAAAGATAAAGGTTACTTTTAGAGAGGATACACCTTAGCTCTGATTCACCACAAAATATACAGAAATTTCTAGAACTAGGTGTAGCTGCTAGAGATTCTTGATAAAATTTATTCTGATGTTAATGAGTCACTAAATTATATAATTCATAATTTCAGTTTGTATTCAATGTACTTTTGACTGATATTCATTCAAAGAAGAAAATTAAGAAAAAGCATTTTAATTACCTTACTAGGATTGCTCCATTTCTCTTCAAACTCTTTTCTTGCTTCTTCAAGGAATATTTTTACTGAAATTATTAGTAGCAAATTAATATGCATACAGTTACTACAACAAACAACATTACACTATAAAAACTGTAAATATTCTTTATCACATTTATTGGAAGTAATCCGATTAAACTTATCCTGAGTACTATGGGTTATTTTTCTTTCAACGACAGTACTTGTGCAGGCACTGGACACTACAAAGGGCAGAAATATTAGGCTTTATTCAGGGGGTACCCAATAGGTGGGCCAACGTTGCCCCCTACAGGGTCTCCTAAGTTTGAATAAATTTCAGATAAGAGACCTGCACCTGAATTGGCTACCCCCCCATAGGTATTTCAACAACATCGAAAATATTAGAGCCATGACAAATTTTACGTGCAGCTTTTTTAAGTATAGTCCTATTGCAGCCCAGTTGAGAAAGGTTGTTACCTTACCAAGTGCTAACCAAGGTCAGCGCTGTTTAACTTTCAGTGTTTTGATAGGTACTTGATCTGTTGAAGCTCTAATCACTGCAGGCAGGTAATACAGGTAGTTGAAATTTTTATTGAAAGATGATAAAGAAATTTTGAAGGCTTTCTTTTTATCTTCATGCAAAATTTTAATCAATTAAAATGGTACACTCATAATGATTTGACAGCATTACATAATTAAAAATCAAATGAAAATCAACTATTTTTAACAGTTCTTTTGTTCATTCAAAATTACATGTAGCTATTGGGAGAAAAAAAAAGAATCGGACTATGCCATATTTTTGAAAAAACTATCACTTTAAAAGATAAATGTTTAAATTTTTTTTTTTTAATTATGGGTAAAAAGACATTACTTATTCAATGCTTGAGATCTTAAGAGTGAATTGTGAATTTTATAAACACAGAATTTCCTTGTAAGCTTTTTTTTTTCCTTCCATGTGATGTGAAAGAATGTGCCGATGTGCTTTTACTCTTTCACAAGATGAAAAAATTAAAAACTACTAGGAAACTTGGGGGGGGGGGGTTTAATGACAGAAAGTAACTAATGAAATTTTATTCTAAAAAATAAAAAAATTAAGATTATTTTAATTCTACATTCGAGAAGTTTTCTGATAGAAAATTATCTAGATATTTAAATAATAATAATAGCTTTAAACAGCACAGAAACACTTTACAGAAGTGATCCAGGTTACACTGTTGCTAATTTTGAAAAGCAAAACCAGAAACCGTGAACCTGTGTATAACGATATTGTAGGGGCCTAAATGAAATATCATACCTGCCAACCTGGGAAAATTAACATGAGTAAAATTTTGTGCTCATTTCAATAAAATTTCCCCTCACATCACTAAAACTAATTTCATTTTTATTAATAACTAGTGCTCTTGTTACTACTTGTTAAATAAAGTTTATTTGTTGTCAAAATGTTCTTTAATTTATATATTTTTAAAAATATTTTTATTCACAATTAAACCTGCTCTACTTAGTGAGGTTTTTTTTTACCTTCCTGGTTTCCTGGGGGGAGGGGGGGGGGGGAGGTTAAAAAAATTTAAAATAGGAGTAAGTTTTTATTCTTGCAGAATTGGAGCTTAAAATGACAAGAGTACCAAACGAAAAATATTTACTCTCAAGAAGCATGGAAAGATTGAATTGAGAATTGAACCTGCCTTACTCAATGAAGTTTTTTTTTTTCCTTTATTGGCTTCTTTAAGAGAGGGGGGTGGAAGCAAAAAAATTAAACTTGAATTCAAAATAGGAATCAATTTTTACTCTTATGGCATTGGACATTTAAATAAACAAGTGTTGAAGGGGAAGCATACATTCTCTGGACGGATGGAATGATTACATGGAAAGTGAGAACTTCAAAAATTACTAAACCATCCATAAAATTACCATATCCGTACATTAGTAAATTAACACTTAAATCCAAATATTTTATGGATAATCCCTAAAAGTTGGCAGGTAAGACATATCATTACAGACAGTTTATTGTTGTAGACAGGTTAAGCTTTGCACATTACTTGCACATTAAAGGTGTTTTCTAATCATGAAAATAAAGATAAAATACAGTAGAAGACCCAATACCTGCAAGGCTCTAAAATCCACACTTTTCAACATAAACAATGAAATCTGCCTTTCCAGTTGCAATTGAAAAAACTGCAGTGAAGCCACAAAGTAAAAGTTAAATAAACAGTTCCGACTTGAAAAACAAATATTTTAGAATTTGTGAGCTCTGATGATAACATTGATAACCTTCAGATGACTGACAGTAACATAATTAACAATGAATTACATTCACATGATACAGACTAACAAAGTAACAACTCTGAGGATGATCAAAAGATTGATAAAATAACATTTAATGACGGTTTTACTTTGAGAAAGAAATATCTCAGAGTTGTAGAGCAGCAAAGCTGCATTACTGAATAGGAAATAATGACAGTATATGTCAAAAAACTATAGTTACAACATCCCAAAGTCTTAAACCACCATTCAACACATGTTTAAATAAGTTATACATAAATAATTTTGTATATTGTATTATTCTGTATTTTTATATCATGATCCTGATTATAATATTAGTAATAAGATTTGTTTTCTTGTTTTTTACTGTATTTTATTATTTTATGGGTGGGAGTGGAGGGAAATAGAATAAATTTCCTATTATGACCCAAAATCTGCACAAGGTCTGGAACCAAGCTGTGTGGATTTAAGGTCTTCTACTGAATATTTCGCGAGCTGAAATAACATTTCATTCATTAATATGTACAACGAAGAAGTTCAGGGAATGAATCTACAATATAAAAGTGAAGCTCAACGTATATAATTAATGTATTGATTACCTTCTTTTGATTTTGAATTTACTATATTGCACTTCTACAATTCAATAAGTTGTGGAAATGTTAGATACAATTTTACTCAGGCCTGGACTGGCTCCTTTGGGGGTCTTCAGCTAGAGATTGAAAAGAGGTCCCTTATTGATCAATTTAGAGGGAATAGAATATTGGAATATGTAATAATTGGAATTTAGTCTTACATGCCTAAAAACCTCATTTAACTATGAGGCATATTCAGAAAGTAAGTTCCATTTTGAAAAAAAAAATTAGTAAAAAATTTTTTTTCAAGACAATTTTATTTTTAAATGAAAGAGCACACCTTAAACTATTTTTTGACAATTTCCGCCAATGTTCAAACACTTGTCATAGTGAGTTACCAGCTTTTCTATACCTTCTTCATAAAAACTTCCTGCCAGTGACAATAACCACGACTCCACATCATTTTTCACTTCATCGTCGGATATAAAGTGCTTGTCCTTTAGCTCGTGCTTCATGCTCAGGTACAAGTGGTAGTCGGCACCAAGTCTGGGATATACGGCGGTTGATCGAACTGCTCCCAACAAAATTGTCTAATCATTGTTTGAGTGTCACCAGCAGTATGGGGCCGAGCTGTGTCATGGAGTCCTGTACATAAGTGCCAGCTAGGCAGCAAGCACTTTGGATCCAATGATGAGGTGAAAAATGAAGTGCAGTCATGATTATCATCATTGGTGTGAAGTTTCTATACAGAAGTTATAGAAAAGCTGGTAACCTGCTACAAGTGTTTGAATATTGGCGGAAACTATGTAGAAAAATAGTTTAAGGTATGCTCTTTCATTTGAAACTAAAATTGGCTTGAAAAAATTTTTTTACTAATTTTTTTTTTCAAAATGGAGCTTACTTTCCAAATATGCCTTGTATTTTAGAGCTTTTGGAGACCCCCCCCCCCCCTCAAGACGTGGGGTTCCAGGGGTCCTCTGCTGCCCACTGTAAAGATGTAAGATTACTGGGAAATAAATAATCCAATTATTCTGATATACATTAAATAACTTTAATTATAAAATAGTATATCCATTTCTTTTTTTGGGGGGGGGGACACTCTCTGGGACCCCCAGCAATCGCCAACCAGCTGACCTGGCAAGTCCGGGCCTGATTTTACTAACAGTATACATGAAAATATGTATAAAAAGGTACAGCAGTTTATTTCTTTATAGTATAACCAAAAAAAAAAAAAAAAAAACTTTTCCACAAGACACCAATGTTTTAAGCAACACCACAGATTAAAGGCTTTAGCTCATCAAAATCCAAGATGAACAAAGCACTTTGACTGAAAAGGCTTATGTTTTCCACTCCCATACTGCAATCTTATTATTGTACATTCCAGGATATTGGTAGTGTTAAAATTGTCATAGACAGGTGCTTGTAAAAAGTGAATATCACTGTAGACAAGTTCAAAATACACTGGTTATCATTAATTAAGGAAAAAATAACAAAAATGACGATTACTTAAAAACTTACATATAGAATTTAATGAAATTCACTCAGTGTCTAAAAGATAGTAAGCTATAAAATAACATGAAAAGCAATTACCTGACACTTGTGGTATTATAGAAATTAGCATATGTATAAAATCAACAAATTGGATGTATCAGTTTGGTATAGGAAAAGTACCTTCAATATGGAATATAACCCTCCCTAAAAGCAATGTGTAATGCTGTCAATTATGCAGTCTATGAGTTCTGCTAGAAGAGAGCCATTGCTCTTGCAAGGCAGTTGCAAGAATTCACAGTCACAGGAGGAGGATTGGGAGCAGCTATCTGTCTTTCTAAAGCATCCCAGACATGCTTGATGGGATTTAGGTCCGGGGATCAAGCTTGCCAATCCATGCGCTGAATTGTTTGCTGCTGAAGATAATCATCCATGATACCAGACCTGTGTGATCTAGCAACGTTGTCCTGCAGCAGGAAATCGTCGCCTATTGCCCCGGCATAAAGGCACACATAAACATCGTCATCGTCGTCTGAGCACTGACGGTTCTACGTGGAAAGACACGATGGTCTGTGCAGCCACCGAAAGATATTCCACCCAAACACAGACACTGCCTCCTGCAAATGCATCTCTTTCGAGGATGTTTGATGAATGATAATGGGTTCCAGTTTTCTCCAAATCAAACCTACTATCGTTTTGGAGGCTGAACCTGGATTCATCCGTAAACAGAACAGCCCTTCATTGATCAGCCGTCCAGTGGACATGTTGATGTGCCCACTTCAAACATTCCCTTCTGTGACGCAGTGAGAGGGGCATGCAAATGGCTGGTCGCCTCGACCTATGTAAAGCCTTCTATGCAAGATTGAAGTTGACACCAATCTTCCAAGGGCTACAGCAAGGGAGTATCTGAGTTGAGCTGAAGTTTCAGTTCTATTCCTTCGTGCACACAACAAAAAATATCCGTCATCGGCACTGGTCGTAACAGTTGGCCGTCCTTGGCTGAACCTACTGGATCCGAATCTGTTGTTAGAAATTGTTGTCAAAGTCTATGAACCACAGATGGACTGACATTTAGCCACCTGGCCACTTCTGTCTGACTTTGTCCTGCCTCCAGTTTTCTAATAGCTCTCCATAGCAGCTCTTCTGGTAAATGATGACTGGAGGTTATTGCTAAGAATTGGCTATCCCCAATTTCTTACCTTACAGTCACAGCAAAAGCTGCAGACTAGATCTCAAAGATGCAGTTTTAAGCTACTAGTAATTAATTTAGTCTGGTTGCAATGCAAGTAATTTGCATATTGCAGCTTTACTCAGTAACATTTATTCACCAACATATTCAAATTTCATAAGGATTGGCTTATTTTTGTGCGAGTTATCACTATTTTGGTGTTTTTTCCTTAATTTTTGGAAACCAGTGTACATTAAGCAAATAGGAATTTCAGCAGGAGCAAAGAAATTATCATTATAAGCAGCCTGATAGGCATATGAAGCCTGTCTAAAAAGTATTCAACCTTTGGCTGGGGAAATAGTACTTGCATGATGTTACTAATACCCTTCAAACAAAATCATAGCCAGGGGGGGGGGGGGGGAGAGGGCGTTTCATGTTTTAATGCGATTTTTTTCAATACATTTGAACAAATAGTAATGTATACACTTAGAAGTGTTTTTTTTCTGGTTAGGGGGAAAGGAGGGTTGGAACTCTCCTTGGTTATAGCTTTGCTTTCAAAAGTTGACTACTAGCACTTCCACACACTTAGTCTACCAATTCTTCCACTATCAAAAACACTTCAAGAAGCTCTTCTTTTTGGAATGATGCTCATCTTCACCATTGCATTTTGCATTATCTATTCTCTACTCTGGAGAGTAGTTAGTTTAATGAAATCAGATTTTCTTGTAAAATCATTGAGTTTCTGTCATTCCCCAATAGCAAAATTCTATGCTATTCTCGAGGCATGGCTTTTTGTGACTTCTAGTCATTTCTAAAATTGGAAATGCCATTGAAAAAATTTCTTTTAAAGTAGAAAAAAAGATAATGCAGAATAGGATGATAAAGATAAATGTCGTAAAAAAAAAGTTGTTTTTTAATTTAAAGCTTCCAGAATTTTTTTTCAGCAGTGGAAGGGTTGGTGGGAAAAGTGTGTGAGGCACAAAGAGTCTACACTGAAGGGGATTAGGGTCCCAATCCCATTACATAAGTAAAACATTTTTTCATAGTAGATGTTCAGATAATTTTCAGATGG
Organism: Cheiracanthium punctorium; assembly: GCA_038373885.1. Classification (NCBI taxonomy): domain Eukaryota; kingdom Metazoa; phylum Arthropoda; class Arachnida; order Araneae; family Cheiracanthiidae; genus Cheiracanthium; species Cheiracanthium punctorium. Next base: position 154,011 of record JAWZYV010001707.1, on the reverse strand, counting down.
TCCTTGTACAGTAGAAGGTGATTTTTGAATAACCTCTAATTAATAATTAGTAATTGTGCATATAAAAAACACAGTAATAATATTGAAATGCCAGGTCCTTTTGCCTTATATATGAGGTCTTAGGTTTTATTCTTGTCAATCCTGCTAATACTCTAACAAGTTGCATTATAATAAAGTAATAATCCACATATTAACATTAACACAAGGACAGATTAATGAAGCATGGGACACCCCCCCCAATCTCCCCAGAGAACAAACAAATTAATGTAAAAGATCCTATTTTACTTCCATAGTGGATGTACATGCAAATCTTCAAACTAACAGCCCCACCCGCAAACTTGTATTAATCTGTCACTGCATTAACAATATAATTTGGATTGCAATTTGAATTTTAGTTAATTGGATGTCAATAAAGCATTTCTGTGAGAAATTATACCTTTTCACTTTTTGGGTATGCTCCTAAATTTTTGTTCTCGCTATGTGCCTGTTCCATTGATCTCTCCCTCCCCCACAAACCGGAGGTCGGATGACTTCGTGTCTGATCATATCTTCGAGTTTGGGCGGTTGTTGTTCCAGTGTGCTATGTCTCCATGGCCCTGCCTTTCGATTCATATTTCACAAGTGTGCTTTTTGATATTTATCACAAATATAAATCAATGCGGTGTTTAAGAATTCGCTGGCAGTATAAAAATGAATACCACCCAATTTCATCAGTATAGTCCCTGATGTACATACATATTAATAATAACATATTTTTAATAAAACATTGATAAATATTACATAGCCTATCAAAAGCATCCATAGGAGGTTTTTTTTAAGAGGGGGGGGGGATCTGAGGTCATAAGACAATTCAGTCAGTACAAACTTCAAATGCAGCAAATTTCAGTATACAGAGCTGAATCCTCCCTTTTTGCAGTTTATCAGTGGCGCGACTCATTCCTTCAGTGATTGGAGGTGCTGCTTAAAGAAAAATGACCCATTTTTTTAATGTTTTGTAAAAAGGAACAGTAGATAAATACAAGAAAAAAAATCAAAACCAAATTACACCTTATTTTAAATACTAATGCCTCTCAGCACGGGGGCCCATGACCCATTTGTCTATACCAAAATTGAAAAAGTAATGTTAACTGTCAATTATTTCACAATAGTTAAAATTAACAATTTATATAATTGTATAAATTTTCATGTAAAATTTAAATAGCATAATAATTTTTCAAACATAAAATTGAGTGTAGGTGATATGTTAAATTTCAGCAAATACAAAACACGATAAAATTCAAAATCTTCTCATGGCCTAATTACTGGGGTGGCTAGGCTGAACTCAGAACACTCAAAGTTTGGATGTACCTTAACAGTTATTTCAAAAATAAGTGATTTTGGACCATAAATACAAAACAAAAAATCATGTCAAACACTTCTAAATTTTTATAATGTCTCCTTATCAGCTATAATATACATACTGAAATAAACGATGAGCCTCTATTAGTAACAAGACCTTTAGAAAAAAATCTAAAATTTTGCAGACTGTGTCACTCTTAAAAATATTGCTGAGCAATTCCATGTTTAAGAATTTTTCTGTGAAATTTTCATCAAAAGGCACAGTTTTTCCATTTATTTCACTGTGTAATGCAGCTTATAAAGAAATATCCTGAAATTTTTTGAGTTCCTGCTGTAATTAGTGTAACTTGTGAACCAAGACCATCCCAAGATCATTTTTATGAAATTTTCATATTTAAAAATGGTACAATTTTTATTGTTGGGCATGCAAAAGAGACCTGTGAAAAAATACTGGGACTTGGGCACCAAATATTTTTAATCCTTTCTGCCACAGTGTTTCCGGGTCAGGAACACCTAAAATATTTCTCTTTTTAAAACACTGAAAATAAATGTCATAAATTGAATATTAGATTAAATGTTTCTTTTAATATTGCTTCTCAATAATAGATAGCAGCACCAAACTTATCTTTCCATAATTTTTAGGTACAAATGACTTAAAAACTATTTCTTACAGAAACTTTTAATGATTTCTTAGATACTAAAAAGATTTCCCTAAAATTTCTGTGCTGCAAGTCATTGTATTGTCTGAATATTAATGTATTTAAAAAAGCATTTCTTTTCACTTTTATTGGCCATTGCCTTTCTGAAACTGAATCACGAAATAAGGGTGTTACCAATCTGGTCTCCCTGAAAGTTTATGGGGTTTTCCAGAAAAACTTTAGTCAAAATATGCACAATCTCTTATTTCAATAAAGGAGGCCTGGATCACATTTGTTTATAATTTGTTTCTTTGGGTGTGGTTGTCAACTAAGGAATGCGGGGGAGTTTTTCTGAAAGAAAGGAGAAAGTTTTATAAGTTAGGCACTTTATTTTCACTAGGGCAGTTCTTGTTTTTCTCTCGCTATATTTGCTTTCGTCAGCTCAGAGTTTAGAATAATTTTGTAAATATTCATTTATATGGAATTTTTAGTTCTTTTTTTTTTTCAAAATCTTAAATATGGTAGTAATTTAATTATATTTTGAAATTCTAAATATTGTAAATGTCTCAAAAGGAGCTTGAGCATGTAACCAAGAAACACTTTTTTATAGGGAGAGGGGGGGGGGAGGTGTAGCGTAGCAGGCATCCTCATGTTGCACCCTGGGTAATGCGAAATCTGCTAGCTAGAGCAATCAGATTTTAGCATTTTTAAAGTCTTTTACTGTATTGTGTGCTTTACAGCAAAGCTCGATTTACCATATTTTTAAAAGCTCTACTGACTCAGTGTCCACTCTGTGAACACCCATAAAACTAAAAACAATAAGTGCAATCATTTTAAAATCATGCCTGCATTCTATTCTAGTCCTAAAGACAGCCTATAAATTTTTTTCTTAAAATTCCAACTTTAAATAGTAGAATAAAAGGGTTAATCAGACCCAGAATTGCTTTTATCTGCCAAATTATTAGCATCATAATATTATGCTGTTTGGTTGGAACTGAGAACTCCATAGTTCTATCTCTGCTTTTTCTACTAATCTGCGAGTGTATCATATGAACTTCGTGCAGACACAGAGTAATCAAATGGACTGGGAGTAGCTGTATCTTGAACATTCTGTTCTTAAAAATGTTTGGAGATTTTTGTTACTGCTATGTGATGCCTACTGACTTCAAGCACAATGATTGTATAAAGTGTAAGTATTAAGAAAGAATAAAAAAATTACGTTTGCAGTTAACTGGGGGTGCTGCAGTTCCACAGTCCTTATATGCAAGTCCACCACTGCAGTTTATTGAATAATTTATAATATGGACATATCGGGAAATATTTCAAGGTTCTGCCACATATTTCCTCCCTTTTTTTTCGAAGTTATTCAAAGAGATCCAGAGAGTCAAAAAATGTTTTTGTTCTGTAGGACAACAAACTCATTGGCATAGATGTTATGTTGATTATAGTATGGTACTAGGTTTCTGAATAATTAATTTTCTATCAGTTTTAATTTATAGAAGACTATAAAACCCTAATATATTTACAATTCACTTATTTATAATACTGATAAAGCACATAGATTGATACAAGATACTCAACAAAATTTGACAGCACTTGAATAGAGGAGCTAAATGTACAGTAAATGAAAAGTTTTACAAATTTAATGATAGTAAAATATATAGGTAATATTTATTTCACAATTTTTAGCATGTAAAACAGTCCAGTTTTGGACAGATATTTTAAGACAATAAAACTTTTTGCTAACACAAATTGAATATTAAATACTGATTAAGAATTAGAAGATAAGTTCCCCCATCAGAGTATTGAAGCAATATGTTTATCACATAAAGGCTTGTTTTACTATAGTTAACTATATCTTCATAATAAAATATTGCTGGATTGCAACCTCAGTAAATGCAGGGTGCCTACCACAGCACAAACACAGAAATAGTTGCTTTAGTAGCCTTCAGGTTACAAAATAGTAACCTATATGGTAAAAATAGTATCCTTTTTAACAATTTAAATAGACTGAAATCTTCTAACAAAGTTTAAAATATGTTAAATACACATTTTTTGTTTGCTGAAAGAAGTTTATATAATATTTGTGAAGATTAAATTCATTATATATTAATCCACAGCAGATGATGCTTGCACTTTAGCTCTGTTTCCTTAGATGCAGAAGTTCATTATAAAGTATAGACAGTTTTCAATGTCTTTCCAAGTACTTTTAGTTAAACATAAAATTCAAAACTCTGTAGACTCTCATAACTACATACACCAGAATCAATAAACATGCAGATTATAGAATTTTAGATCATGGAATTGTTAACATAACTTTTTTTTGAATTATGTGAATTAAAATATAAATACTCAAAATAAAAACTTATGACTCTTTAAAAACTAAAAAAAAAAATTCTTTTTAAAAATACAGTTTAAAAAAAGCAGCAGGTGTATGAATTATCATGAAGCATATTACCACTAATAAAAGCTAATATTGTTACTAAAATTAAGTTTTGCATTTTGTAGGATGTAAATCGGTTAACTACAACGCAAGATAGGGACATTTAATATTCACATAGGATAGCATCAGAATTGGGGGTTTCTTGTAAAATATTGGTGAAGGCTTGGCCGGGTTAAGTTTTGGGGGCTTATTTTTTGCACCAATTTTGTCAACATTTTGGCAAAAAATCAAGACAGCAATATCCAACATGACTTAAAAAAAAAAAAAAAAAAAAAAAAAAAAAACCTGCAATGTTTACTTACCTGCTTAGCATTACACAAATGATGCAAGGAAAATGATAGAGAATTTACTAGGCAGATTTTGTCAGAATTTGAGAAAACTCCCCAAAAAGTATAAATACATAGGTTGTCCTACTGTTTCAGTCTTGAATAGGCTTTTCTACCAAACACTAGCTATTAAGAACATATCGGTTTGCATAATTTTGATGCCAGAGGCACCATTGTTTTGCCAAGCTTTATTTAAAAATTTGTTTATGAATTCAGCATTCTTGTATGCTGTGGAGCAGTTAAGGGTTCAGCTCGAGTATTCCGATATTTTAGCAAATGGAACAATTTTATTTACTGTAAAGAAATTGTAGTATTTGAGGAAGTTGCTCCGATTGATGACTAGTTATCTATAAAATTACTACTTGTAAATTCCTGTAAATTGAGCTTTGACGATTGTTTGACAAGTTTCTTGAAAGAATTATGTTTGTGTTTCGTCTTGACATCTCGACTGGCTACTGAAACTTTCTACAAACCCCAGATTTTAAAGCATACTCTCCAATATGAATCCGACAATTCAGTAGATTTCTGCAACAAAGTGAATGATATATCACTGTGTCATTCCAAAAGTTGTCTGCATTATGTTTTTGGAATTTTGAAGTTTTTCAATTTTTTGTTTATGAAAACACATCTTTTACTGTTGTGAACTACAATGGAATGGCACAGGCAGTATGAATCTAGTTATCTGTTCTTGCCAGATACTTCTCAAAATCTACGGGTGGATACTGTTGTGCTATGCTCAGTGTGTATCATGTTAGTAGTCTGGTTACATGCCCTAAACTGAAACGTTCTCCGTGAAAAATAGAAATTGCATTGATACTCCTAGAAAAATAGTTACCATTTTACCTTCAAAATAGTTGCTTTTTAACTTTTTTACATGTAAATACAGGGTTTCTACAGATTTCAGCTTTTGCTTCCCTGACGTCTATCACACTTTTCCCCGACTTTATCTAGCGTGCTTTCCTGAATTATGCATTTCTATTTTTAACATTACACCCTTTAATTAATAAATTTATATATATTTTGCCCCCTTTTTTACAAATAATAATAATAATAAAATTAATATATACAAGAATCTTATTTGACATTACTGGATTCAAACAAAAACCATGTTTGATAATAAATTAGGATAAAATTAAGCATATTTCAACTGCACAAGATATGCTCATAAAACACACATATTAAAATTATTTATAAGGTTGAATGAGAAAATGAAAATAAAACACTTGCTATAATTAGGTTCAAACAGCAAATATTTTCTTGATTTTACAACAAAATTCAATTTTTCTTGCATTTCCCTGACCTTTCTTCAATTTCTGCTAATTTCCCAAATCCCTGACTTTCCAGGTCTGTAGAAACCCTGAAATAGTCACTTATTCTCAATTATAGTAGCAAATAGTCTCCTTTTAGTAGACAGTGGGCACCCTGTAAATGTAACTACCTAAAATAAATTAAATTGATGATCTTGTGCAAGTGGCACTTTTAGCACCATAATAAAAATTCAGACTTTTTACTAAATAATGCATTATTAATACAGCATAACCTTGATATTTCAGTTCCTTGATATTCAGTATCAAAGTTGAAGATACACCGAAAAAAGTTGAGTTATTGAGATTATGAGAAAAAAAATACAAGTGTGGCAGTTTGTAAAGGAAAACACATTTATTCATGACATCAAGGTTTTCAAGATATGAAGGTTACACTGAATAAAGTTTAAGACAACCTTTGGTGAAACTTGGTTGAAAAGGGTTTTGATGTTTAACTATTTTTTTTAATAACATCAAAAAACATTATAATTTCCCAATTTCTCTAAGAATATTTAAAGAGAAATCTTTAGTCTCTAAATCAGGGTTTTTTTTTTTTTTTTTTTTTTTTTTTTTTTTGTCACTCCAAGTAATTAATAACAGCAAGAGAAGAATTTAGTACTCCAGAGATGCTGACTCATGGGCACCCATAAGGGGGAGGCAAGGTAGGGCACTTACCCCCCCCCCCCCTAGAGCTTTCGGTTAATGTCTCATGATATATACAAATGGCAAAACCAGAACTAAATGTGTTAAAAGTTTGAAATTTGCCCCCATATAAATGTACTAGGTTGAATGTTTTTTATCAATTAAAAGCAATGATTATTTTTAAATATTTGTTCATAATTCAATGAGGATTCAATTATACTTCAAATGATCCTATTCATGAATGATGTATGCACCATTAAAAGCCACATAAACAAAAGCATCTATAGCCAAAGGTATTTGTTCTTAGGAATAAGAATAAATGCGGGGAGCAGTATTTAGTTCTGTAAATTTCTCATACACAAACTGATTAGCAGACTCATTTAGTGCTCTCCAACTCAACAATTTCAGAGTTGCCCCCCCCCCCCTCCAAAGTCCTATCACATCAGAAAATAATGTTAAACATTTGATTTTTATGCTTGTATTTGGCCAAAAGGTCTATACAGAAAATCCTTCAAAAATATAAAGGACTAAAACCTCTTTAAGAATTTTGTGGGTATTCTCCTATACTATTTTTATACTCATTACATATTTAAATTTCAGAACTCCTTACTAATAGCTACCTTAAATTCCCTTATAAACCAAAACCTTTACCTTCATTCTGAACACCAGTGAATAATTAATACAAGGTGCACTCTAGTTATAACATCTTCGACTTTTTCTTATTCATAAACTAATCACACAAAAACTGTGAAACTTGTGTCACTTCTCAATGTTATCGTCTTGCAGCGGTATACAATTTTCAGAATGTCAATGCCATGATTCCATGGCTGCTGTGAGCATTTCTTTAGGAGTTTGGTTAGATCACTGGAAAACTGCTGATGCAATAGCAGCATAGCCTGTGAATGTGCAACTACAGTAAGTGTTTTTAATTGTTTGAAAGAGTCAAAAGTCCCTAGCTGCTCGATTAGGTAAGCAGTGAACAAGAAAATTTTTGGTCATCCTCGTGGTCCTTTGACAGCACATGCATCTACCTTTAGGATACTTTTCTCATTTTCCACAGGCTCAACCATGTCATCAGATCAGCTGGTGCAAGGCCAAGATTGTCTTGGTTAGTTGTTATACAACATTCTGTCTTCTTTGATCTGTCACCCATTAATGCACATTAGACATCACCGCATGTCTCACTCAGCTGGCAATGAATTTCCCATCACATTGATGAAGAAAGCAAATAATTACATGCTGTTCTTGTAATGAAAACAGTCCTCACTTTTGTCGCTGCTGCTACTCTTTTCAGTACCCTACAATGCTGCAATTTTTTCCACACACATTAATAATGAGTTCATTTGTATTTAAAAACAAACCACTTGTTTCTGTTTAAAGTCCCCCCCCCCCACACCAAAAAAAAAAAAAAAAAAAAAAAAAAAATCCAGAGGTGTAATAACTTGAATGCACCTAGTACATCGGTATAATACTTAGTATACTTCTTCAATGTATTAGTAACAATAATATACGCAAAGCACAACCAACATACGGATGATTTTATCTAATGAACAAACAGACGAATGAAATGCCTAGAATAAATTTTGAGGTAGAAAACCTGTCAAAAATAGTTAATAAAAATAAATACACTGACTATTAACAGTTAAAATAGGACATTGGAAAAGTTTCGAGTTTACAAAAATGAGTGGATCAGGATTAAACACTAATTTGAAATATGCAATAGTCTGAAGTATATGAATAAACAATTTTCAACAATTAGTTGTAAAGAGTGTTCTAACTTTAAGGTATGCCTGAAAAGTGAAATTGATAAAGCAACAATTACTGTAAAAGCATGATTTACCAAGTTTTATCTGGGGAAAAAAAAAAAAAAAAACCCTAAACCTTGTTCAGAAAGATCATATGACAAGTTCTCATGATGATGAGAGATACAGAACAGCTTTTCCCCAGAAAATATATAACTACGGGTTCATACATGAAAAAAACCTTAAGAATACAGTACACAGACATAGTAAAGAAGCTGGTTAGATGGTTCACACAATAATAAAATAATTGTGCATATGTTCAACCCAATACCCTACACTTTATGTTTTCCCAAATTTTGAAACTCATTGTAGCACTCTGTCTGTAAACAAAAATTTTAAACTAGATTAGTTGTTTTGAATTATCATTGATTTTTCCTACAAGTATCTCCATAATATGATCAGTTTGTTTTAAAAGTATGTTACATTATTCTTCTGCAAAAGAGCTGCATATATTATTTTATTTTAGAATGAAAAATATTTTGTATTAGAAAACAAAAAGCAATTTCAAAATATAATTATATTGTAGAACAGAATTTGAAAAGCTGCCTTTTTTTTACTTTAATTAAAAATCATACAAATGGTTTTATTTTGAAAATGTCAAGGAAAGTCATTAATTTATCGTTTAACAGTGAATTGTATTTCATGCTGACTTTTTCTTTTCCAATGGAAGAACAGCTTAAAACTTTTCAATTCTAAGCTGATTCTATGTAACTCTCAAAAGAACTACATTTTAAAGTCGTAATCTAAATCAAGAGCAACTTCCAACATTACAATATCAGGCAAACATACGTTGTACGACATAGGCATGAAAATATGCAAGTAAGCATGATCTAAATGAATCGACACCTAATATTACCAAATAAGAATGCTGAATGAAAACAGCAAACTTTAATGAAAAGCAATTAATAGAAGAAAGATATAAAATAAAACAATGTCACACATTAAGGTTGACATGCAACATATCAAGATGTCACCAGTTTTCACCTGCACTAGAACAATGCATTGCCTTTACAATTCCTATCAAAAGGTTAACCTTAAGAAACATATCTAAAGGTGATTTATAATTGACATTTTTATGAGCACCTTCTGATAATTTAGCTAATAAACTTAAGTAATTAATAATTTTTAGCATTTAAATGGGGGAAAGTATTTACACACACACACACACACACACAATTTCTTGCACTCTGTTGAGTTCTAAATTTATACGCTTTTTACAATAACATAAGGTGCAAGGCTCCCAACAGATCTTAAAATAATAATAGTATGACAACTTCAATGGTATTACCAAGACCCCTCAACACTCACCTACAATATTTACTAACATAATACACTGGACATTCTTTTTACAGATACTATCGACACAATACCGTCTTAAGATATTTACTACAATAAAGAATAAAAGATTTATTTCCTTCTATATGCATGTACCTCTTTATGCATACCAAGTACTAAGTAAATGCAATATATCTTAAACATTTTAGTGAACAGTATCATTGCGCATTTTAAAAACAATTAAAATTTCCTCCCCTCCTATACATTAAAAATATATGGGTTTGTGCAAATTGTGTTGGAGATTTTGCTTATCTCATAGTCATATTTATTACAACACTAGTTAATGATTTGCTGAAGGAAGAGATAACAGCAACATTTATAGCAAAGAAAATTTAGACTTGAGATATTATATTTACACTGTTTTCTTACACTGAAAAATTAAATTTAAAAGATGCTACAAAAATCAGAATTCTATTTAATCAGAACCAAAAAGAATTTATATAAATCTGGGCTTTTATGTATTCCCCCATAGTTGTCTAGTTTTTAAACGGAATGCCAATTATAACAAATTCTACAGTAGTGGCATTGTTAAGCATAATGTTATCGAGTGCTTATATATATTTGGTGTCAATTCCCCCAAATCTCTCAGCCCAGACTAAGCTATTCCTGTACAATAATAAGAAAAATTTTGTTAACAGTAATTTGCCTTATTTGTTTTCTTTTTACACTGTAAAAATATAGTGGTCCACATATTAAAGATTTCAATGCACATAGCAATAAAGTTTTTATCATTACTAGGCTATTGTGCAATTTAACTGTTATATGGTGTACCATGAAATCCCTAAAGTAACCCCTACTTACAGACAGTACACAGATGTAGTAAAGTAGCTGGTTAGATGGTTCACACAATGATAAAATTGTGTATATGTTCAATCCAAATATAAAGCCCTCTTTTCTCACCAAAGGTAAAATTATTATTTTATCCCAAGTATAAAATACAGTTCCCCCCTTTTTTTTCTTTCTTTGAGCTAGGTACAGCATTGCATGTGCACTGATGAATTTGGCTTGCATGTTATTTTGGATTTTCAAAGTCAGTTCTACTAAGGTTAGTCAGTGTCACTTGATTGATTTCTAGCTTTTGATTTTGAAGCTTTGTTTTGGGAGTTTACTTTGTTCTTTTGTTTTCTGAAGAAACCATATAGAAAAATTCCAAGTAAAGCATTATCAAAGCTTTTTATACCTGAAAACATTCATGTCATAGGGACAAAAAATGGCTGGATGCAGGAAGAAACTTAAGGAATGGGTTTATAAAGTATGGGCTGCAGATGAAGACTTTAAGCCTTTCCCATCACTCACAAACATAAGTGCAAGAATGATTCTTTACCTTCTCCAGCAACAGTTAAATACAATTCCCACTTAATTACTGCTCTCCATGTGCATGTCACCCAGACAAGTTCATTGAAAAATGTGGGGGTGGTCATAATGTTTTGGCTTGTCAGTGTATCTCTTTCAGTGTATCAGGGGAGGGGTCATTTTTCAGTGCTTTGTTAACTCAATCCATATTTGTTGAAGATAAATGAAAATTTGTATTTTAGACATTTTCAAATATCAAGTAACACTTGCTGATCAGATGTTTGCCAATACAAGGGCTCAAAGTATTAGCCATTTTATTATGGGGGCACCTAGTAGGCGATCAATATTATCTCCATGAAGGGACTGACACATTAACATCCAAGCCCAAGCTAGGAATCTAACCCAGACCCAAGGTGTGAATGAACGATCTGTTAGCTACTACACAACCTGGGTACTTGGAGTGTTAAGAATAAGAAGTACCCATACAAGCATTTGATGAAAGTACAATTTTCATTCTCCCCCAAAGTTCTTTTATTCCAGCATACATAATAAATATTTGAACCATGATTAATATTCTCCTTAATGCATTTTTTTTTTAATTTGCTTCTACAACTCGGCAGTTTTACAAAAACTGATATTTTTTATGCTGACATATTTAAAACTGTGCTAAAAGCGATGTGAAACTATGTACTGAGCTTGTTAACATATTACATTTAATAAAATAAATAGTGCATTTTTTAAACAAGAAAACAAGACTGGAGTTTAAATAATTCTCAAATTATTAAAAAAAAATTAATTGCAAATAATTTAAAACGTAAAAATATATTTTTGGTACAAAATACAGCTACCATCTAATTTCCAATTTTTAAATACAAAACATGCTGTATTTCTAAATTTCAGCTGCAAGGAAGGTGTGACTGGCAACTGTTTCTAAATTACTGTGGAAAAATGTGCCAACTTTTCGTGCATGACTTACACTGTGTTTCTGTAGATAATTCTTTCTTGTCTTGAGGGATGTCAAACTGAGTATTGTTGTTTCCTGCTAGAAATGAAATTAATTATTTGGAGTGTAAGAAATATGTAGTAATTATATATGACCATGAATCGAAATTATGGAAGAGAGAGAGAGAGAGAGAGTGCACTAATAAAAGCTATTAATGAAAATATAAAATCTGGTGAATACAAAGTACTGTAAAACTAATGTAATTAAAATTTAAATACATAATTATGAAGGAATAAAAATTTCACGAAAAAGAAAACAGAAGGGAAAATATAGAAAATCAACTACTTAAACACAAAAGCTAATAAATCATGCAACAAGCATTACATGCTAGATATAGCCATATACAAGAAATAAATTAAAGCATAGCAGATTTATCACAAAGAAAATATACCAGATATCCAATTTCTAAAAAGAACATTTAAAACTATGATATAGCAAAGAGCAAACACTTAAAAACTTTACATATGAACGAGCATAAACGGAATTATTTTTTCTACTAACACACACATGAAAAAGTTTCAATTTAAAACTTATTCTATTTTCAAAACTTAACTTAGAATACCATGTGTTAAACCAGCATTTAAAATAAGTAACTCATTTTATTTTTTAATCTAACAACAAAGCAAAATCATTTCAAAAAATAAATAAAATGGGAATATTTTTGAGGATAAAAAACTTGCTCTTTAGAAAATTCTATTTAAATTACATTTTTTAAGTAAACAGAGCTACATTAGAAAGGAAATCATGTTTAATAAACACCATAGTACGATAGATAAATTTCAATGAATATTTCAAACTACTTGGTGCCAAACAAAGATTTCAATTTACAGATATGTACCTACTAGTGTGAAAATTTCATTGAAGGTTACTGAGTAAACTAACAAAATAAATCTTAACCTTGAAAATTATAAATCTACAATTTATTGAGCTTCTTTTTAATATTCTACTAATTTTATTCATTCTACAATAAGACAGTAACAACTGTATAAATCTTGGTGTTGACATTATAGTTCTATGCTAAAAGGAACAAATATGTTTAACGTTAAATACTTGTCAAAAAACTGTTTAAAACAAAACTTTCTGAAGTAAAAGAGTAATTTCTTACAAAAAAGAAGGATAACTAATAAGTAGCATGCAATTAATTTAAGAGTAGTTTAAAAACAACCAAAGCATGCCTATTAAGTTTAAGGAAGCAACAAAATGATTGAATACTCTAAAAAATACACAACTAATATAAAATACAATAAGATTTTCAATAATTTTTGTTCTCTGATTAATAATAATTTAAAAAAAATCATCACTACCTATTTAAAAGGCAGACAAAGTTTGTATGTTATTTGTTTTGTACTAACAAATTATATGCATACATTTCTTAAAGAATAAATTAACATTTTTAGCAATAATATCATATTAGTAGATGAATTTTATGTCAAAATTAATATTGAACATAGTGACAATAAGACTGTACAAAACAGTGCATGCATATAAATACAATCAAAATGATGACCAAAAATTTAATGCTTCATGATCATAAGTGTTCAACAATTAAGATTTAAAATTGTGCATCAAAATCAAAACACTAAAATTAAGTAGCATAAAACATTAATTAAAAAAACTTGAAAAAAAATTGTTTTAATGATGGGTGCTTGCTTTTTACAAATGTTGGCCACTACTAAGTCTGAAATTACTGGCCACTATTGCGGAGGTACCCAATAGGTGCACCAGCATTGCCTCCTATGAAGGGACGGACGAAATAACACCCAAGCCCTTGTCAGGTATCAAGCCCGGACCCGTGGTATGGTAGAATGGTTCTCTAGCCACTCACAACCTATTTTGCTTTATAATGTTGTACAAGGCAAAAATGAATCTTTTACAGCGGCAGAAAAAATTGCTGCAAAACATTATAGCCTATGGGTATTAACTGCTTGTGCATTTAAGCGATGTTAATTTATTCTAAAGACATTAAAATTAGTACATGTTATTAGGGTCTATAAGAACACGCTCTCCATCTAAAAGAATGAATATTGCATCGAGAGGTTGTGGTGTCAGTAATATATACATAGTGTCCAGTCACATTAATGTGACTGCCTGTGACTAATGTGATCACTTTTGATGTCAATGTGAAATAATCACAAAAGGCAGGTCACAGCACACTGCAGTGGAGTGTATATAAAGAGTGTCTGAGGAAATCTGAAAACATGGCAATTGTTTGAGTTATGCAGAAACGTAGCAATTTATTCGATATCCAAAAGAGCATGATCATTGGTTTTTGCACCAAGGATAGAAGTATTTCAAAAACGGCTAATTTTATAGACTGCTCGCAAGCCGTCATGGTAAAAGCATACTGTGCATGCCAAAATGGCATCAATCAGCAACATGGGATATGTGATGTACCACAGGCCATGGATGACAGAGGCTAACAACGGCTGTGGAGATGCGTTTGGGAGACTAGACATGCGACCATTGAGCAAACAACTGCTCAGATGAACCAAGAGGATACCAAAAGTATTTCCTCAATGATGGTTCAGCTAACATTGCTGCGTATGGCCTCCACAGCAGATGCCTAGTTAATGCACCTATTATGACTGCTGTTCATCTGTGACAAAGGCTGGAATTTCCATGCTAGTACTGTAACTGAACATCCACTGAGTGGCAACAAGTGGCTTTTCCTTATTAATTATGTTTTATGCTCCATTATTCTCTCTATACAGCATGAAACGTCTGAAAGCAAACACTCGCCACCTCAATTGGGATGTTCGTACCAGAGATTCTCAACTGCGTAACCTAGTACAGCTGGTCATGGCATGGCTCAGCATACCAGTGAATACCTTCAAGAACCTAACTGACTCTCTTCCTGCACATATCGCAGCAGTCTGCTGTGAGAAAGGTGGTTATTCTGTCTTTTGAAAGGTGGTCACATTAATGTGACTTGACTGTGTATGTATATATAATCTGATGGCGGGCACTAGCCGTTAATAGCTGTTGGCTGCAACTAAGGCCAGCATTACTGGTCACTTTATTATGGAGGCCCTAATAGGTGGATCAGTGTTGCATCCTACAAAGGGACAAGCGAAATGACACCCAAGCCCATGCCAGGAATTGAACCCTGACCTGTGGTGTGGGAGAATGGTTCTTTGCTACTACACATAAAATCGCTATTTTGTACAGATTTTCTTTACTGCTAATTTATTTTTAAATCTACTGTTAATCTTTAGAACAATAAATAAATGCCTTATTTATATTTTTAAGATAACTGTAAATAAAATTACAGCCCAGATAATAAGTTGGATTTGAAATTACAAAGATTGGAACTGGACATTTAAAAGAAATTTTAAAAATACTCGATTAAAATTAAAAACATTAAACATTTTATGATATTAATATGTCATCTTTATTGTCCAGATTTTATTATTTGAATGTACTAAAATTAAATTTCTCTGGATATGCTATAGACTAAACAAAGTAGTAGCATATGCAAAAAAAAAAAAAAAAAAAAAAAAAAAAAAAAATAGAAATTATTGCTTATCACCAATATTCAGCCTTGTTGACAGTTAAAGACCCATTTGTTTAAAATTATATAAATTATTTAGTGCTATTGGCATATATTTAAAGACAGTAATTAACAGATATACAGATAAAAACAGTAATACAGATTGTTTCAGGATCTAACAAGATTTCTATTCTAGATGCAAAAAAATCTACCCTAGTATCAACATGTCTAAATTTTAAAACATTATTGCTTTCAGTAATCTATGTATTTGCCCAGACTGCATAACATTTGATTTAATATTGTCAAAAGTCAAATAAAATTGACAAATTATGGGGTTAGATCTAATGATTTCCCCACAGAAAAAAAAAAAAAAAAAAACTGCATAAGTACACAGTTTGAATACACCATTTTTAAAAATAAAATATGTATAACACAAGTAAAGATACACTTCAGACTTTTGAACTGGAGATAAGAACAAAAAGCACCGAAACATAGGAACATTACATTCAGATTAGAAAGTAATGCAACATCAAACAATTAATATTAAATACAGTGGTGGAATTTGGCCAGTGCTTAATAGTTAAAGAATAAATTTGTTCCAGAATTTGCGTCTAGAAACTTGAGCATGTTTTTCATTAAAAGATTAATAACCAGCATCTTTTATCAAAATGGCCAAGTCTTGTTAAATTTGAGAATTCCACCACAGATTTAATACATCAGAGAATAACACAATAACAAGACACTAAAAAACATTGCATGCACATAAATTTATTTACAGCACTTTGTATTAGCACCAGAAAATTCTTAAAATATTTAAAATTATGTAAAAAAGCTATGTAAGTCAATTCATTAAATATACAAGATGCAAGTTGGTATCTTCATAATTTTGTAGTATTGAAGGAAAATTATTTTTATACCAGATTAAAGACAATTGCGTTAAAATGCGTACAAAAGATTTAAACCAGAGATCTTTTAACCTTTTTTTAGACTAGATTTTGTATATAGAAATACAAATATACAAAAAGTAAATTTTAATGGAAATCAACAGGGCAATCAAGCCTTTCAAAACATTAAAACTTAATGATTTTAAATAAAATATGTAAGTATACAGCTATCTCTATTTTTTTTTTTCCTTCTCAAGTGCACCTTTGGAACAATTTTACATTTCTGTCAATATTAGCTTTAATGCAAGATGTTGCCATTGAATGTGAAATTCTCAATGTTATATAAAAAAGGATAATTTATTAATCTGTAATTCCTCAATTTAAAAAAAAAGGATGTTATTCACAAAAAATCAAAGACATTAAAAAGCCAGACAAAATGATAATTATTTGATTTCAGAATTTACAATAGAACTGTAAGAAATGTCATTTCGTGAATAAAAAACATTGTGATTCCTCTGTCTCAAAAGGTGAAATTACCACAAACAAAATAAGGCTAAGTCATTTGATTGGTAATAAGTGCTCCTATAATTAATTTTTAAAAAAAGTCCTCTCTATTATCAGCTCTATTGTGATACAAGCTTAATATTTTGTATTTGGGTTACACCATTAAAACTTGGATAAATTTCATAGTTTTAATTTTAGACTACTATAATATGAGTAAGGAAGCTTTGAACAATAAGCTCTCTGTACAAATATTTTCTTTCCCTGAAAATTCAGTAAATGCTAAAATGAAATTTTAGAAATATTCGAAAATTATGTCGTGTACTACTTTCTGAGAATAAATTGTGTTGCCATATCTTAACATGCTGCATATAAAATATTTTTTTCTTACAAATGCTGTTCATTTACATTTGTGTTTCACTGTTTCTGTGAAATGCAAGCAATCAATAGAAAGCGGGAAAATGGGGTTTTAACTATGAAGCTGAAATGAATGAAAAGAAGATAGAAAATAGGTCCCTATTTATGTACAGGTAAACAGGGTAGGCTACACATTCCAGAGAAACTAGATAATTAAAATTTCCAAGCTAAATTCTAGAGTGGGGTCCCTCCCTTACATCACAGAACTGCAGGGTGTCTCCACAATTCTTAAATATGCTTAGCTGCCAACAAACCAAGTTTGAAAAAGTTACAATTTTTCTTTTCTTTAATTAATTTTTTTTTGAATTGGATTTCACTGTTATTAAAAGTAAACAAATTAAGAAATCCATTAAATTTTACTCATTTTATATAATTTAACCCAAGCAAACTATAGATAAATGGTAATAGCTGCTAAATTCGGAGAGAAAGGAAGGTTTTTCTGTTGTACAGGGTGATTAATTTAAAAGACTACCCGTTGGTTTTTCTTATTATCCTTAAATCTGACGGATGTAGCAACTATTCTAAAATTGAAATATAATTGTTTGAACCTTATTTAAGTGTGGGAGATATTTCCTATATGTTGGACTGTTACAACTTTATGAGGTAAAACAGAAAGAGAGATGTACAGTGTTACTTAATCCTATGATAAATTTATTTTTGAAAAACATAATTTAATACAATATTTTTACATTATCATTCCTTTTGGCAAATGTAGAATGTGTTTGTGTGCAGATGGGATTTCCAGAGAATTCCCCAAACCATCAACGAATTAAAAAAAATGATGATTAAACAAGTAAAATTAATTGTTTGTGTTCTCTTACATATCATACACATACACTTTTCAAACATCCTACATTGATTGAGCACAGGTGTAACAAATTTTCTAACCATTTTTTAACTAAAGAAGTACCTCATGTTGTTGTCATTTATTTTGTAGCTAAAGTTCTATTTTTAGTCATCAGTGGACACTCTGGAACCTCTTTTCTTCTTGGATACATTTCTAAGCATAACCTTTACGAACTGAACTGCTTTTAAATAGGCTTTTAAACAAATAAGTGCTTAGTAATCACATGCAGGGGTTGATCCAGCAATTTTTTTTTTGGTCCCCTTTGTGAAAACTGTTTATTTTTGTGAATTTCAATATCTATTTTTGTGATTTCTCATATCAATTATTATAAAAGTCTCCTTTCAATCGATTGTATTTTTGTGAAGGGGCAGTTTTAATCACTTGTGATTTTGTGACGGGGGCATTAATCGGACTCAAATTTCATCTACATCGATCCCTGACATGTAAAATAAAGAAACGTTTCTTGCTCTTTACGATGCACTCCGTTAAGATTTAACACACAATAATGCAGAAATAGTACTTCACTATCAATTTAATTACCACTAATAGTTGCATACAGCCAGCCAAAGCAAAAGAATGAATACAGAAAAGTATAAGAAAAATTAGTTTAAAAAATCAAAATGCCCACAGCAATGCCCTTTTTCTTTAAGTTATATGTTTCGTATTTAAGTAGCTCTTTAACAGAGTTTGTGCTTCATGGGGATCATCTGCAGCTTAATACTTAAAGTTATTCACTGTTAAACAAAATATATAAAATCTTACCAAATATTTAGTGAAACTTATTATAGTTACATAATGATACTTTTACACTATTTCCTTGCTCTAGTAGTGGGGTCAGTTGAGGGAACAAGGAGGATGTGGGTCCCTGCTGAGGGAAAAAGCAAAATTTTAGGATTATAATTTGGTCCCCCTTGACAGGGATGGTGACTCCCATCAGGCTAAGTCTAATGCAAATATTGACGATACAGCATATTTGTTTAAGTATAGGTAAAAGCAGAATTTTCGAAACCGCAAGCTAATCATCAGCATTTCCGAGACTGCAAAATATCATGGGTATCTGCTTTTTACAAGCAGATAACCAGTGGGAAAAGGAAATTTAAAAAGAAAATCAGTTTTTGAAAAAAATCCCCCCCTCTAAAAAAAACATTTAACAGATTTATTAATCAGACTGGTACTAAACCGGAAGCTTTATAAGAGCTGCGATACCACTGAGGGGGAAAAAAAAAAAAAACCTTTTCAGTTTTAGGATAAAAATAAGAACCATTAAGAACCCTACAAAACTATGGTATTTGATGGGTATTCGTTTTAGATCAAACTTACTCTCTGAAGCGATCAAACTGCAAATAGAATAATTACAAAAGCAATTAACGATTGTGCACATGCAGTAAAAGGGAAATGTAACCTACAGAGGCATAACTAGGGTTTTCTGAGCCGGGGGACAACGGAAGATCTTGCACCCCCTCCTATTTCTAGAAATGCAACTAGGTAGCTTTCATATACAATTTAGCATCCCTTAAATGCTGTGCCCAGGGACAGATGCCCCTCCTTGCTCCCCTCCCCTAGCTACGCCACTGGTAACCAAAAACACTTAATTGAGTTTCAGCATTTCTACTCATGTGGATGGTTGAACTTTTTTGCAATTGATGAAGGGTGGACATTTTTTGTAACACCCGAAACGGCAGTATTGCAGATAAGTACCTTTTTATTGACGTTATTTTACTTTTTAGCACCAGTTTTTTGTTGAGTATTCTTGTCAATGATAATTTTTCACAAAGTAAACTAATGGTAGTTTTCTTCAACATAGGTGCAAAGGCTGGAAAAAATTTTCTCCAATAAAAAAAAAACAAAAAAACGTATTGTGGCCGGCCGGATCGCTCATTCAGAAAAAAAAAAAAAGCACTTTAATCTTCGCGCAATTCAATTGGGAAAATCTTTGGTTCAGCTCAGAGCGCTGATAAGAAAATTGGCAGCATCGTTGCCATGACAACGATTACGTAAGCAGTCCCTCTGGCATAGGCTATAAATGGGGGTACGCAGCTAAGACTCGGCTCATGACAGATTTCCAAACGTCGGCAGTACCTGTGAATTCGACTCACTGATTGGCTCGAGAAGTGAGGGAGGGGGGTAAGGATAATATATGTTCGGCAAACTCTTGACTTTATATTGCTGAATTTATGAAGAAGGTAAGCCTGAATAAACGCTTATGAATGGACAATTCCCCATCAAAGCAGTATTGTTTTTAAATAAGCAAGAACTGGCATTTAGAGGACATGGTGAGTGAGAAAATTCTTTAAACATGGGAAATATTAAAGAGCTTTTAAAATTATTGATATCTGAATTAAAACAACGCCTTTTTATGAGGGCATCACTGACCGAATAGCAAGTTTAAGAAAGGATGATTGATTTGACTTATAAAAAATAAGTAAGTTTTCTTTTATTTTTTTCTTTTCTTCTCAAGTTATCGTTACAAAAGAAAATTCTAAGGAAACTTCGAATCAGACACGGATTAATGCAATTTTGAGGATAAGAGCGGCTGGTTAAAATTTATGTCCATTTTATGGAAGTAAAATAGAATCTCTTACATTTTTTAATGTAATTTCTTTTTTTTTTTCCTCTGTGAGGGCTTAATCCGCCAGCTTTCGAATTCAATAACAAAGATTTTCCATTCCTGTCCGAATGGCACCAGCACCGACCTCTACAATCTCTCACTCAGCTCTTTCTAAGTCTGCAACGAGCGGCAGCAACCTCACCAAAGTCCACAATGAGTGACAGCGACCTCACAAAAGTCTACGAGTGGCAGTGTTCCATAACAGTTGGAACATTGTTCGCCAGCCTCCGACTGACTCTCTAGGGGGGGGGGGGGGAGTAGTGTGGCGGCACGAGATCACCTCCACTCACACAACACCCGGCAATTGATGGCCAGTCAAATGGGTACCTTTTGGCCAAGCTGGATTGCACCTCATTCTACCACCCATAAGTCCCTGTGTTCAAACCCAGCTCTCGCCACACGCTCTCCCTACACATCCGACCACCTACAAATCGAGAAAATGGCTTCTCTCAGACATTGCAGGACTCTACTGTCTACAAATCTGCTAAGAAAAGTTGAAAAATCAATAAAAGTTTTAGGCGTAATTATGAAAGCCTGATATTTGCATATTTTTCTCTCCCTCATATATGCCTGTACTTTTCTATTTAAAAAAAAAAAAAAAGGTGGCAGCTATCGTTGTTGCATAAAGTTCATTTTTATCATTTATATAAACAATAAATTTTACTGTGTCTTTTTTGATGGTGAGCTTTGAAAAACATGTTGTTCCTTAACTTTTGGAAGCCAGTGAATTTAGAGTCCAGACATATATTTTGTGGATGGAAAATGCTTAGAGCACGAAAGATAAATGAACCTAACGTCAGACAAACAGTTTTGGAAAACTTGACCACAAAAATTTGCACTTAATGCCTTTCATTTTTAGTATTATTGCACACATTGATGTTCGCACGATATCTTTTCTTACTAAATCGATGATGCTGAGCAACTTTTTAATTGACCTTTTCTCCATATCTCGCACTGTTTTTGAGATAAGAATGCCAACTGCAAATATAGCCGGCAGGTGGCACTATAAGTGGTTTTCTTGCACAGTGCATGGCAACTTTACTATACCTAGACTACCCTTTTATATGACAATGGCTCTTGCAGTTCAGAATTATTGGGGGTGACAACAGACTTTAGCACTGTGTGTGTGGGGGGGTGTGCGCGCGCAAATCTTGATCACAAACATGAAAGTGTAGCCTGAGAAATGCATTTTTTTTCCTTTTTTTTTTTTAACAAATTAAATCAATCAAATTTTGAGAAAATGATAAATAAAATAAAACCTCTATTTCTGATACGATGGTTAAGCAGAATAA
This sequence comes from Cheiracanthium punctorium, assembly GCA_038373885.1. Classification (NCBI taxonomy): domain Eukaryota; kingdom Metazoa; phylum Arthropoda; class Arachnida; order Araneae; family Cheiracanthiidae; genus Cheiracanthium; species Cheiracanthium punctorium. The sequence goes on along the minus strand of JAWZYV010001707.1, from coordinate 131,848 downwards.
ATTATGATTATGTCCCATAATGTCTTTAAAATAGAAAACAATATAATAATTAGTAACCATACAGAATCAAAATTGCATAATAGATAACATGTGTACAGCTAAGGAAACAAAGATCACTTTCTCTTTATTCAGCCATTGTAAGTTGAACAGAAAAGTTATAAACCATTTATTATAAAGTCTACTTTAATTTTTTATTCTCACAATTTGCATAAGTGATTGTCTTCATATTCTGCATCAACTTCATTTTTTCTAATGGCAACAATTTATTTTAACTTTTAAACAAAAAAGTTCAAATTGCCGTAGATTTAAATTTTTACGGAATTTCTGCAATAATTAAAAGTGGTAGGTTTTTTTTTTTTTGCTTGATTTTAAGATAGTCAAATTGAGAACAGTTTATAAAAACTCTGAATTTGTCTGATAATGTTTGAGTTGTTATGGCAAAGCTATGTGGGCTATCTGCCGAGGATGGGTGGGGTGCCTCAGCCGGCTGATTTCTAAGGGGTTCTAATGTGTATACATTCTTGTCTGATAAGAATTTCACTCAAGGGAATTAAAATATGTAGTATTTATAGGGAAAGTAATGTTTCTAGTTTAAATTTTTTTGTACTCCGAATGTAAAAATTGCATCATTTATCATTTCATCGAATTTCAAATCTGCAATTTAATATTTGAATTTTCAAAAGATAAGGCATTTCATTATGAAGTATTTTATAATAAACTTCTTTTTAGTGATAACTTATGAGATATTTTAAACATTTTCTCAGAAAATGAAACCTAACTAGCTATTTTGATACTTTGCATTGGGTTGTTAATTGCATCATTAATCAAAAATATTAATTTGATGTTACACTTTAAATCCTAAGCAACGTACACCTTGTTACTTCATTTATTTACAATCAAAATTTTTTTAAATTTATATTTTATCTGAGGGTGTTTTAATTGATTGGCTTTTAGGCTTGTGATATTACAAAATTAGTATTGAAATTGACAGGATAACATAACAAAATGCAATATTGCTATAATGTGATAATAAACCATTCAATATTTGAGTTCAATTAATGTATCGAGATATTTTATCCTAATATATTTTACAATGATTATGTCTCTATTAATATTTAAATAAGACAGTGTTGTTTTTCGAAATAGGCTTACATACTATATAGCTTTCACAAGAACAAGAGTTACACAATGTTAAAGCACCATCGAACAAGAAATTCCCCATTTATTTGCTTCAAAATTTGTTAATTTTTTAATAATGCTAACTTATACTATTTTTATGTAAAATTAACTTATATGTATTATATTCATATAACATATATATTTATATAATATATATAGTATAATATATGAATTAATATAGCCTTCAAAACATTGTCACTTTATAAATTATACATGACCCCTTAAATTCAACAAAATAAGGAGTTTTATATTAATAAAAAAATCAACTACTGAACATAAAAATATCAAATTTTGTGGATAAAGGATTATTTTTTGCATTTATTTATATTGAAACTTGGTTAGGTTCCTATTTACATTATTTTTTAAAAACATTGATATGATAATTCATATTAAATTCATAAAAAAGTTATAATACTAACAGTAAATTATGTTTGGGTTGTTTAGTTCTAACAAGTAGGGATAAAAATCAGCTTAATATTGAATGAGAAATCAAAGTATAAAAAAATATTTACACATAGGGGGAGGAAAAGTTTGGAAGCTCATAACCCATTAACTCTTAGTACTGAAATTTGATATCCAGGGTTGAAATGAGCTAAATTTTTGAAACATGAAGTAAAAATTAGGCTTTGCCACTCAAAAGAGTAAAGTAGGGGCGCATTTAAATATAAAAATTGCCCCCGATACAAATTTGATATGTAGCAAATTAGGTTATTCGTAAACAATCGGTAAATGTAACTTTACTGTATGTCAAATGATGACTGAATAAGGCACAAGTGACACTTTTTTCCAGAAGCTCTATAACCACACATATACACACAATATGGAATTCCAAAAAAGGACTTAATATAAACAGAGCAAAGAAATGCAAAGAAGATACAGAACGTGAATAATTACCTTTAAAAAAAAAAAAAGTTATGAAATTGTGATGACTGGAAATACACATTGTATATGCAATATTTTCAATATTATTTGTGACAGTTTGATTAGTGAAATAGATGCCAAAAACCAAATTAACAAGTACAAGAAATGAACACACCCTTAGTAATAAGAATGTACTTTATGAAAAAAACGATAACATTTTTCTTGCTTAAAAAAAAAAAAGGACTTTTTTAAATCTAATACGTGAGCACAAAGTATTTTTTGTATTTTTATTACATATATTTTTCTTCTATATCAATTCAATATTTTAATTGATGATACATTGAAATAACATATTCAAAACCCATGTTCTGGCAAATTTATCGACAGAAAGTTTTTAAAGTTGGTAAAAGAAACGGCATTTATACAGACTTTTGACTTTAAGAATGAGTGAATATATAAAAATTTCCCCTCAATGATGTGTCTGCAAAAACATTAAGTTAACGATTTAGTTACCGTATACCATTAATCCGCCCCCTCCTCCAAACCCAGCGAAAGTTGTAAAGAAAAATAAAATAAGGAGTGTTACATGGGATTTAAAGGCAAAAGAAGTTTTAATAACTCGTTAATGTGCTCCCCCCCCCCCCCTCAAGTACGTTGAAAAGTCATAAAAAAAAGAGATTGGAGGGGGCTTCTTACTGTTATAAAAGGGGAAAATACAGAATGTGTTTGGGAGGTATGTCAATTGCTGGCAGTGATGGCACTTACGCTATATAGTGCGTCAAATATGCAAAAAATTGATGATGGGATGCAAAAAAAAAAAAACTTACGTGTCCCACAGGGCGCGTAATTTCCATCACGCAAAATTTTGGAAAAAAAAAAAAAAAAAAAAGGAGAGGGTGTGTGTTCAGCCTGCCACTTTCAGGTAAATCTCTAGTAAAACACAAACTGCTCGTGTTTTACTCGGGTAGATTGACATTGTGAACGGCTTTGCGGGCCCATTTACATGCACACAAATGAGGAGTAAATGCCGGAACTTTCGCTTTCTACCATGCTTTCCCTGCATGGGGAAAAAAATGCAGGGTAGAAAGATTCCTAGTGGAAAGGAGGGTTAATGCAGAGATGGCCTAGTTTTCCCAAGATGCATTGCGAGTTTTCCCTATACTCTGCTTTATATCCTACTGTGCACACATGTGGTTAAGCTGAGAAAAAGGTGATTACTTTGACGTTTTTCTCTTTTCTCCCCCCCCCTTCTCACACTTCCATTTTCACATTAGAGGTTGTTCTGTCGGACTATTGGAATAGAATAAAATTTTTGCATTATTTATTTTTAATATTCGCTTATGTAAATTTAAACAATGATTTGCTTTATATTAAATCTGACAATTATTATTTAGAAATAAAATCTATCAGCTATAGAAGCGGTAAATATTTTAAACAATCTAGAAGAGAAAAGGGGGGGGGGGAGGGTTCCATATTTTGCTGTTGTATATCCTTTTCTTCCTCAAATATATTTCGATTTTTCTTGTGATAAATTTATTAATACATAGTAATTATTTTGATATATATTAATAAATTTATCATTATTTTAAAAAAAATTATTTTTTTAAATTAATATAAGATTGAGGGGGTGCTTGAACGGTATTTTATTGTAGTTTTAATAATTTAAGATGCTGCGGCTCTTCTGTGAGTACATTTTACTTTTTTAAACATTTCTACTGATGCGGCCTTTCTCCCAGTTTTTACTGTACATACAAAAAGTGATTTTATTATTAGGATTCAGGGGGTCATCTTGAAGGCTTCGCCGTGAAGGCAAAGTGATAAAATGTCATGCATGTCACAACAAATTTTTCTTGATTAATTATATTTTATTTATTTTTTGAAATATAAGTTTTAGGTTATTTATAAATAAGATATTCATATGTGTCGGCACACCAAAATTGGTGAGACATAACATCAGTCGTGAAATTAACCAAATGCTTTTATATCAATAAGGACCCACTTTTGGGAAAAAAGGACTCAAACTTGGAGGTCCTGGGTCCCAAGGACTCGTCCCTTCCAAAGTCTAGCGACATCACTGGCTGGCCGTTTCAAAATTCGTATTTTCTTGTAAATTGGAAAAATACTTGTATAAAACCCACCGAAACATTCTTCATTAATTTCTCATCTTACAATAGATCTAAAAGTTTGTCATTTCAACTAGTATGCTTTCAAGCCGGAAGCTGAGAGATAAAATAGAGTTGATAGAGATTCATGTGCTGAACAGGGTTATTTGAGGGGAGGGGAGGGGCTCTCTTGGGATTTTTCTAGATTCCAATCTGTTTAAAAAGTGGAGGGGGAATTAACAGTACATTACGGTATTAGTATCATACTGGTTCCAATCGCACTTGTAAAAAAAAAAAATGTCGCTTTTGTATCAACAGTGCATGAAAAAATTTTCTTTTCCAGGATGTTAAGGTCGATGCTGACTTCCCCCATTTTACATGTATTTCAAGGGAGGATGGGACACTCATAAGAGAAGAAATCTTCGGTTGCTTTCTCCATTGTATGGTGGGAGGGGATTGTGGTTTTGATTTGTTAACTTTTGTCAGTGGATCTTGACAGGTCATTAAAAGGTCATAAATTCTTTCATAAGGGTGACCTTCTATCCCCTGTAGTCATGCCAATGCAGTGCCACTCAGCATCAGCCTTTATGGAATCTTTATGGCAAATGTACTAATTTTAGCGTTTGTTGGTGAACACCCAAAGTCATAATGAAGGTACTCCAAGATTTTGCGGTTTCGGACAAAAGGAAGCCCTTTCCTGCCCCGCAAACACCTTAAGATGTCGTGCTCCATTTCTTAATTTTTTCCCCCCAGTATCAGTGTCTGTTGTCAAGCTGCAGAGAGTAAAGGTACATTGTCCATGCTAATTTTGCGACTTTTTAACAACTCAAATGGTTTACCAGCAAAAGGTAAATGTTCTAAGCAAATACAAAAAAAAAAAAGACCGACTGTTTTTCTATTGTTTAGCAATGCTGCTTCATATTGCAATATATTGTAGTCACTCAAACCAGTAGCGTAGCCATGACTTTTTTAAGGGGTGGCTGAGAACTCATGCTGGAATCCAATATAACTTCTCGCACGAGGGGCCTCTGCCTCGGGGGGGGGGGGGGAAGAGAAATGCCTTTGTCAGAGTACTTTCTAAGGAGTTCTATCGCATATTCACGTGACATCTGGAGGAAACCGACTAAAACTTCAGATTGTTAGCCGGGCCTGAATGTGGGACCTTTACATTTCAAGGGTTTACAATGTTCACTGCCTTATCCTCTCGGCCATGGTGGGACCTAAATCAAGTTTAAAATCTTCTCAGTAGCTTGGGTCAGTATTTGAACCTGAAATTTCTCAAGCAGAAATTTCAAATTCATCCCTGAATATGCAATTTTCATCAAATCTTAGGTTTACTAATTTCAGGGGTGGCTGCAGTCCCACAGCCACCCCCCCCCCCTGCTCGAACTGAAAATAGACTTTTAAACATAGGAGATGCGAACAATTCCTGCGAACTCCTATTTAAACATAGGAGACATCTGCATTGGCCTTTAAATCCTGGTGACATCTTCAATAGAATATTTAAGGTCTCTTCTCTCTTTCTTTCGACTGGGATAACAAGCATAAAGTGTTGGGAAGTGGGTAGTATCCATGTTAAAGAGCCTCATAAATGTTTTACATAAAGGGTTCAGACTTTTCTGCAATATACCTTTTTGTCACATTTAATGCAATAACAAGAAAAATCATGCTAAACACATCGATTATAAAACATTTTCTAATAACAATCTTTCTTGAGCCAAATTTGGCAATGTATTGGCATCAAACTTGGTGATATTTCGGAGATAACCTCAAAACAGTTTTGTATCAATAATAATGTAATTTTGCGAGACCCGGTAAAACAGCTTTAAATGTTAGTTATATCCTTTCAATGAGCAGTAAGCGGGTATAATCATTTATATACTTAACGAACTGTGCTTGAAATGGATTAAAATGCCCCTGAACTGCTACAGGCCATAATGCATTATAATTCTTTTAAATGCTCCTGCAAAAGAATATTGTAATAGACTTTTTTTTCGATGTAGAGTTTTATTTTGTAATCCTAATAACATTCATCAGTTTTGTTTTGCTTGAAATAGATGAATATCAAAGAATGGCTACCCATAGAGCATAATGTATTGGAATTATTTTGGGAGCTCCTGTAAAAGAATTATAAATACTAAATACACCACTTTCAACAGGGCACACAGTACAGTACATAGAAATAGTATATGAATTTCATGGTAATCAATATATATTTATGGCAGTTAGAGCAGGGACAGACAGACAGGCAAACTGAAATCAAACACTTCTGAACCTTGTTGAAAAGTGTTCAAAATGTTAAGTTTATTCAAAATACGGATTTCATTTTAAAGTCGGGAAATCAGCAGTCTTAGGTGAATATAAAACTAATCCCGAGATCGTAAAACTTATTATGAAAAATCAAATATATAGGACAGTTCTAGAAATAAGGCACCCCACACCAGAGTGACATTAAATACAAGCTTAATTTAAAGATATAAAATAAGAAAATATTAAATTTTTATCCAAAGAACTATGTAACAACATATAAAATATACTAACAAAATATATTTTTAGAAAAACACATTCATATTACTAATTATTTATTTCTTGTAAAACAGTGGTAGGGCTGGCTTTTTAAACTGGTGGGTCCCAAGCACTCATAGAAAAAAATATATGGGATCCCTTGAATTTTTTTGGCCCTTTAGCATTATAAAAATTAATAAAAGACGTAAAGTGGATACACAATTACGACTAATGTTTAAGGAAAGGAGGTCCTTTTGGGGGAAAAAAGGTGGTTGAATACGCACTATAACACGATCCCTGGCAAAAACTGATAATGACACATGAGGTCTTGCCCACACACAAACAACTTACATTTTACTGAATCCATCAAAATGTATATGGATACCTTAAAAATGTTTTATAAATATTGATGTTAATTTTTTTAAAGTAAAATTCTAAATGGATAAACCTTCATCAAGAATTCGAATTTCATTAAATGAATTGGGATACAAAAATGCTTGCATAAATTTCTGATTACAGAAAAGTATTGCAACTAAACAAAAATTCCCTTAAAAAAAAATATTGATTAGATTTGAGCAATATATAAACTCCCCCTTCCCTTTAATATATGATTCATTCCATGACCTAGTTCGGCACCCTAACAATGGAGTCACTTACAGGTTTAAAGACTATACTCTGGCCTACAAAATCAGAAAAGGTTTTGAAGAAAAAAGTTAAAAGTGAACAAACATTGGTTATTTTATTATTTGGTTTTTTAATGTAATGCTTTTATGTATCAACTCCATACTATATTTATGTATTTGTAGCTTCTTTTACATCATTATTATAACAGTCGGGGGGTGGGGGGGGGAATCCATTTTAAAAAGTTAAAATTGACACAGAACAAAGATCACACCTAAAAATAAAATTCCTTTTAAACTTCTTTTTGGCTTTATTTCATGGTGGTAAGTTGGAAGCATGCAGTAAACTATAAGCTATCAATGAAACACAAGTAAACAAAATAGTCAAGCCATTGAAGTAAGAGAAATGACACTCATTATCATTAAAAATGATATTATCACTCTGTTCCTTTCGAAACATTTAACATATTTAGCAAATATCCAACAAATTTGAATGTCTGTCTGCCCCTTCATACAAATCCACATGATTAAACTGATCAGCTTGACATTTTACACACTAAGGTGAAAAATCTTAGTGACTTTTTTAAATTCTGAAAATTTTTAGCTATTTCCAACTTTTTTTTTAAAGTGTGCCTGTAATGCCAAGAATCCCTTTAACTTGAAATTCTGAACACATGCAAGAAAATTATATATAACATAAAGCTAAAAACCCTTTTGAAATCCCAACTTTTTAATCAATTTCCTTCAAAACTATACATGGATATAGTAACTTTAGTTTTCAAAAACTGTTTTGACTGAGGATCTAAATTTAATAAAAAGCACTTAAGATATCTTTCCTGAATTATCAGTCTCATAGTCGCTATGGCTCTTAGGAGTTTCCAGGAACTTTAACCCAGGCAGTTTAATAACCAATGAATGTAAAAAGATAATGCGATATTTTATTATCGACAAGATCGTGTAGACAAAAATCTCGTACTGAGTGAAATAGCACCCTAGTGCTAAAAAAAATAAAAATATGGGCAACTTTAGTTAATCAAATGCACTTGGCTTTAATATACTGAGTGTTTTGATATTTAGTTGTACATGTTTTAATGTCATTTATGTAATTCAATACTATTTAGATGTCACATAAAACTAGGAAATTAAATGATTTAAATACTTTAGCTGGAAAAAATCAAATGATTACGATTTTAAATTTCACCAAAATTTTAATAAATCATTTGAAATCAATGGAGTTTGTATTCAGCGCTTCAAAATTTCCTTTTAAGTAATTTTGAATAGTTCGTTAAAAAAAAAAAAATCTCAATAAAATGATCATATCTTTCTCAATAAAATAATCGGCATAAAAGGTTTTTTTTTTTTAAATCAATATAATATTCTTGAATGTAAAATACATACAGTACATGTACTTTCTGACATGACCTTCATAAGACCTTGATATGTGGCTGACTGCCCACAAGAAACTAATTCCTTTTTATTTAATGTTGTAAATTTCCTTGATTAATATGATAAGATATACAAAATTGTATGTTCTCAAAATATAAAAAGTGGCTCGTTTACTCAGAAACAAAATTTTTGGGCAAGCTAATATTTGATTAAATACTATTATAGTATTTACTATAAAACAAAATGTTCTGATGGGGGGGGGGTGTATTTTTTTTTAATTCGCGTTTTTTTTCTACATTCGGAGAAAAAAAAAACGTTAAAAACCTTTTTTTCCATTTACAAAAATACTCCTTGAAAATAAAAATAAATGTGGTCGGTTTACCACCAACGTTTGTTTCCGTCTTTTTTCTGCGAAGATCCCTTCGCAGATAAAAGGTACACCGAAGTGGTCTCTTGCTCGCGAGCAGGATGGATCGGGCAAACCTCGAAGTCCGTCTGTCAAGTTTAGACGACACCCCGAGGAAGCGTCGGGTGCCATCTCACCCTTCAACGGCCTGATTACGACTCGCCACATTCCATATATGTTTATATTACAGGTGTGCGGGATGTTCGTAGAGCTCCGTAAGTCGTAGAGCTCCGTAGAGCTCCGTAGAGAGTCGTAGAGCTCCGTAAGAGGATTAAGATCAGTATTAGAATCCATTTCGATGAATAAAAATGATCCGTATTCGGTTCTATTCAGTGGATCTTCGATTTTCCCTAGTAAATTAAAAAAGTAAAAAAATCTTGCTATAAATTCTATATATATATATATATTTTTTTGGATACTCAATGTGATGCTTATAAGAAATAATTATTGTTTCTTCATAGTTATTGAATGTTTCTGTTTAAAATACAAATCGGAAGTATTATTTATTTAGAGCTAAGCATATATTTAGGAAGAATGATTTTAAAATATTTAATATTTCCATAAATTGTAAAAGGTTTAGTTATTACATGTCTGTAGTTCAATGGATATTGAAACTATTAATGAATCATTAATTATTACTAGGGGTTAGAACCAATAAAAATCATTAAGGCAATAAATCTGTCAGTCAATAAGAAGTTGCATAAAATCACAGGTGCTAACAACTAGGGAATGTAATTAACCATTTTTTGTAAACAATTTTCGGCTTAGAATAGCAAAATTTCTGAGTTTAATAAGCTTGCTGGTTACTATTTGGAAAAAAAATATACTTTAGCAACAGGTGGTTAATTATATTCCGGAATTGTTGGCAGCTGTGTGCAGAGCCCGATTAAGGTAACTGTGGGCCCTGGGCAAAAGAAAAATATTGGGCCACACGCGAAACTTTCCCCTTTCTAAAAAACCAATTACGATTGGTTTATTTTGAAAAGTTTTAAATATCTTCCCCCTCCCTCCAAACACCAGAAAATTTATTTTAAGTAAACTGAAATAAACGAATATATATGATATCAATGAAACAGATAACATCAATGAAACGTTACGTCTAACTGCTATATCACAGTTGCCAAAATGTACGGGATATAATAAACCACATTTTTAAAAAAATTTTATTTTATTTTATTTTATTATTATTTTTTTAATAACAGCTTAGTTACAAAAATTATGCTACTTTCAAACTTTAAATATACTGTTTACAAAAAGGTAGTTAATCAGATTCCACAAATGCTGGCAGCTATGCTATATCGACTATAAAGCCTTTTGACGAATTGAAAAGTTTAAATTAATTTATACAGATGTAAATTTGAGTTATTTTCATTGTTCATATTTTATAATTGAAAAACAATACAACTTTTGACGCTTTTTCCTTTTTTATCGTATTGTGAAATTATAAATGTGTAAAATATAAGATTTTTGGGTCCCTAAAATCTTGGGACCCTGGGCAGTTGCCCTGCCGGTAATATGGCACTGGCTGTGTGAAATTATTAATATTTTTAATTTCGACGTAAAAACAAATTTTAATAAAAACAGTAAAACGTAAAATAATTTCACACGAAATCTACCCGTTTTTCCTTTACAAATAAAAAAGTTTTAAAAAGTAATTACTTTAACATACATATACTTGCCTAAAATAAGAGAGAAATTGGATAAAAATAAATAAACCACACGTGATTAAAGCTTGAACCCTTACACAACCATTCTACTGCACAGTTACAATTACCACAAATAAATTGTATAAATACTTACAAAACTGTGGGTATTTACTTTAATAAATTGATTTCTTTAACAAAAGGAATCAAGCTAGCGTGCCTTAAAATGTTTTTATATTACAGCGAACCTTTAAGTGTCAAAAAGAATTAAAACAATTAGTAAAATAATAATAGTAATTGAAAATTCATTTTTATTTGAAATCTGCAGTGTAGCGCGATATACTGTAAAAAGATTTTATTATATCCGCATACAGAGAATCATAACCAGCATTTGTCAAGAACATACATTTATAGCCAAGGACGTATCCAGTGGGTCTCCCCCAAATTTCAGTTTTTGTTAACAAAATAATGATGAAGTCTTGAGAAAAATTCTGCCTTTTTCACTGTTTGGACCACCTGCAAAATGTTTGGATGCACCCCGAAATTTTTTTCTGGGTACGGCCCTGTTTATAGCAGTAGAATGTATAAGCATTTAGAATAAATGCTTGTTAGTGTACAACCCCCCCCCCCCCAAAAAAAAAAAAAAAAAAAAAGATAAAGGCCAAAAATCTCCAATCTCCCAGGCAACCAATAAAACCATCAAATGAAAACAACTGGCATTCATTTTTGATTTAATGTACTGTGAACCATGTTGAATCGAATGAGCCGAATTAATCGATTGATATGCATTGCCAAAGTCATTACTTTATATTTATGAAAACTTTACACACTCCCTCCCTTCTGACTTGCCCTTAAAGTTGTCTGAACTCCTTTGAAACACCCTCTATATAAATTAAAAATCAGAACATCCGTACCTTCGCCGATGTTTAGCCATTTCGCGCAATATTCAAATTTGAAAGTAAATGCATCCAATACCCTTAGACAATTAGCTTGAAATTTTGCAAATATGCGTTGAAAAAAAAAAAAATCTTAACGGTTTAACCCTACAAGACACCTAGTGAACAACCACTTTAATTATTCCTCCACGTCTATAAAATACTAGCATAGACATCTATCGGTTTTTAAGAAATTATACACAGACAGCAACGATATAATTCAGACCATTGCGTGTAGACATCATTATCGTTTCCATTACTGTCAAAATTGATTAAAATTTAAACCGTAATTTTTGCGGTCAATTGAATAAACATATGTCATTTGTTTATTTTAGAAAATTAGAAAAAACAGTTTCCAAAAAGTTTTGATCGGGAAAAAACTACTGTATGCGAGAGTTTGCCACACTAAGAAATAATTTGAATACTAAAATAAAAATGGGATTTTCTAGTGAAATATTTGGTTATTATTTTTTCCAAATACTAATCACTAACATCACATATATTTATTTCAGACACAGAAAAAAAAAATGAGCCTGTAGGGTTAATTTTATTTCAGGCACAGGAGAAAAAAAAATGAGCCTTGAAGGGTTAATAAGAAACAAAACATCAGGTCTGCCAATTTTTAGTTATTTTCAACTGTAAACCGACAAAGTTAGACCACTCGGTTTAAAATTTTGCAGATTTTCAGAAAAAATTAGAAATTTAACTAAAATTTGAAAATCCATCAGCTTCTTAGTTTTTAACGATTTTTCATTAATTTTCAATGGCTCTCCGACACCATTAAACCAATCAGCTTGAAATTTTGCACGGATATGCAGAAAAAAGGGAATTAAACTCACTGCATAAACATTCTTTTCATATTGTAAATGTATGCCTTATTTCCGAGTTAAAAAAACCCTGGTATTTCAAGTCTTTTTTTAATCATGATATTTGCAACAAGGGTTTTTTTTTTGGGGGGGGGCACATTTTATTAGAACATTCATACATCATATTAGAGCATTAGATAACAGCTAATACCCTTAGATAATCAGTAAAAATTCATTTAGTTTAGAAATTAACTGCTTATTTAAACAGGATATTTGAACCAGAATGATTTTAATAGTTGATATTTCTTAACTGTAATTAGCTACAGACAGGGGCGGCGGCAGCATGGGAGGGCATTTGCCCCTCCCTTGATTTTTGTATGCCGTGTTTTCCCTGCTTTATTTTTTTCAACTTTGTAACCATACCCTGAAGTAGTCTTTGCCCCCCCCCCCCTGGAAAATATTTTGTCGGCGCCCATGTCTACAAATAAAGAACTTATCTACTAAACTATAGAGGAATATATTGTTTTAAAGAAATCCTTCTTTCAGACAAACATTTTATCCAATGATAGAAAAAAAAAATTAAAAATCCATACAACTACTATTCCCACTTCCAAGGAACGATTTCAACTGCCTACATTTGTTTGATTTGTGATTCTCCAACACTTGTAGATGTAAAAACGTTCGTCTTCTTTTGTTTCTTGATATCTTAGTTTTACACAATATATTGAGTGAAAGAGGTTATTTTACGGTCAAGAACGGTAAAAACTTCGTCTGATTAATGTGGTTCTGACAACCAACCAGTTTTCTATAAATTCTTACTTAATAATTTGTGCTTCTGATTTTTTTAAAGACCAACAAATAACAAAAAACTAATTTATTCTTAACGTTGACAATTTAAATATTCAGCAATGGTGATAAATGCATAAACATTGACAGATGAACGTTCAAACTAAGCTTGATCTTTATTTAACCCTTTAACGCACGGTGTCGCACCATGAAACCACATTATTTCAGCACTTTCACTACTAGTCACAAAATAAACAAAAAAAATATGCGTTTGTAAAATTTCCTACCTCAATTTCAGAAATACCATCTATAATTTCCACGGACCAATTAAATGATAGCAAAGCTAGGAATGAAACTTTAAATTTTTTATGGCAATCTTTAGAAAAAAAAAAAAAAAAAACGGTATATTATTCCTGAAATTTAAAAGTCAGAAATATACCAATATCTCCTGGCATCTGGAAAAACTGAACAATTGCTGTAAAAATGCTTGTTCTTCAAAGGGTTGAACGTTTAATAAAAAGAGAATCAATAGCTAAAAACTTTCGGCATTATGGTTCAAACTTTTTAAAAATACAACGAACAAAAAAAAAAAGCTACTTTTTTTGGGGGGTGGGGGCACTATAAAACTTGATATTTGCCAGTTATAACCTAATGAGACTATCCCACTTTTAATAGTTTGCTTACGTTTACTTCGGAATCATTTGTAAAGGCTAAAGAACATCTTTTCTGTGCACATTTAAACAATAATTAATCCTCTGAAAACTATTGGGAATGCATGATGTTATTTTAAAAAGAAATGTCATGTTGGCTCGAATATCAATTGATATATTGTGATTCATTCAAAGACAGAAATATTAAAATGCATGTTTAATCACTAATATCTTAACTGAATCAAAAATAAGCTCTTTGGACTAAACTTTTCTAATGTCAGTTAATTTATCTCTTATTAATTTTAAATTTTGCTATTGGGATTTTGCTGTAAACTTCGTTGTTATCGTTCAAATAATAAATAAACATCGATAATAATATAAAATTACTGGGACAAGTAAATTGAGAAAAAGTTTGTGAATAATATTTATATAAACTAAAATTTCAGATGAAAAGTAAATCTTTTAAAGTGTTTATTTTATTGTATTTTAAAGGAACCTACAAAAAGTCAGTTAAATTATTGCACTGGCTATTTTTATAGTAAAGTTGGACTGATACTTTCTCTTTGAGTTTGTGTTAAGGTTTGCTTAAACTTAAGTTCGACAAATGTTGGTATAAATGCATACAAGCTTGACCATACATTCTTTTATACACATATATACATGTTGGTTATAATTAAACTTCCCCTAAAAACAGGGTTCTACAGCAAAAACGGGCAACGAATTGTAGCCAAATTTAGTACAGAAAAGGTCCACTAGGCGGCGTTTTTCACGGGGAAAAAAAAAAAAAAACAGCAAGTCTCACAGTAGAAGTGGTTGCTTCGAAATTAATAAACTGTTTCAACATTTATTTAATAGTTTTTGAGCAATAACTAACTTGGCAAATATTTTGAGCTAATTTCACCGTGAAAAGCGACACCAAGTAAACATCTTAAACTCAATTTTCCAAAAACTTCCGATTGTGTATCTCGTGTAAAATCCATATGCCAAATCTGTTAGCAATCTGCTCACCTTTCTGTATATAAATTTTGAAAGATAAAGAAAGCATTTAGATAAATAGAACATTTCAATATTCCGCATTTTTGAACATCAAACCCAGGTTTTTATAAATCTGTAAATATAACTTTGTTTTCCCTGTATAGAAAAAAATATCCTGATTTGTTAATTTTATCAAAATGAAAGCTTTTTTTACTTAGGATACTTGATTTCTAGTTATGTACAATGCGTTATGTATTACCACTGAATAATTTTGAAAATATATCGCTGTTAATGACGCACGTACATAAATTACCTAAATTTATGAAGATACCAACATTCAATAACTGAAATAATAAAGTAATCTAGGACAATAAAACAAAAACTGAACTGAAAACAAGAAAAAAAAATCTTGGGAATAAAAAGGAGAAAATCTCATGCGGAAAATTTTACTACAAAATAACATGCAGTCTCAAAGAAGCAGGATGTTAGTATTTTTAAGTGTAAGGTCTACAAAGTAAATATTCAATCACTACAAAAGGAAACATGAAAATTTCACAGCAGTACTAAAAATCAAATTAGTCAATAACAATTGTGGTTTCTTAAAGCAAAAGCTTTTCTAGGGGGTTTAAGGTACATTAAGAGCATATTGAGGAACAGAAAATGTGCATCAAGTTCAATAATTTTTTTTTTTTTTTTTTTTTTTTTTTTTACGATGCTGGAGTGTAACACAAAAACAAATAACTAATTAAAGGTGAGTGGAAACTAGGAACAGTTTCCACTTCCGAGAGTCTGCGGGGGGATATTAGAAGGAACAACTTTTAAAGCAAACAAGGTCATTCAAGAGACCAAAATATATTAAAATTCACATTACATGATTATAGTATGGTTACAAGCACTGGCGGAGCCAGGGTTGGCTTCCTGCCCTGCCAGTGGCATGGTTATAACCGGTAAAAACCAGCAGAAACTAAAAAACGTCTTATGTAATTGAAATTTCTGAAGCAATTAAATCGATCATTGTTGAAATTGCTTATGAAAAAGAAGTGACATACAGATTTAAACAGGCAGTTACTGATAATCATTTGCGAGCTTATTGCTAGTTCCAAAGTATTTGGGATTGAGATTATCATGTGCTCAAGAAAAAAATGCCAGAATTTTACTTCCTAAAAGTTTTGACAACTTCCCCAGCTACTACGTGATGGTCCAGTTTTAAAGATACTAGATGAAAGTTTTGTGAAACTTGCTTGTTCCTTGATGGCAATGCCTGCTAGTTCTGCTGGACCTGAGAAAATCTCAACTTTCTCATTTGCGCAAAACAAATTGAGAAATTGTTCAGGTTTAGAAACAACATCAAAACTTGTCTTTTGTTATAGATTACTGCAGAGTGAAAACAATGTAATATTTGATTTTGAATGTTGATACTATTGTAAATTATTTGTACCTTGGTTAACATTTAATTGTTTTTCCTGTGCATTTGGCCAGATGGATGTCTTGTGTCGGAGTTTTTCGGCAGATTGAGAAAAGATCAAGTTTTAGAAGTGAATTCTGATGACTCCGGAACTGTGTTCGATAAATCTATTCGGGATTCCAGCAGGTGACTCTCTATGTTTTACCAGAATGTTCGTGGTTTGCGTACTAAAACTAATGATTTTTTCTGCTCAGTTGCTTCTGAAAACTATGATATTATTTTTTTAACTGAAACTTGGCTATGTAGTGACATTGACTCTTCGGATTTGTTTGATGACAGATATGATATTTTTAGGAGGGACCGTGATTCTTCAACTAGTTCTTTTAAACGGGGTGGGGGTGTTGCTGTTGCTGTTAAAAAATGTTTTTCTGCTGTTCGGATTGATGTTCCTGATTTGAACTTTGAGTGTCTTTGGATCTCCATTGATGTGAACTATCGGATTAAAATGCTTTTATGTGTTATTTATTTCCCTCCTGGTTCTGGTAGTGAAACATATGTAAAATTTTTTGATGTTTTTGTGAAGTTCACTACATATGATAATATTTTTATTTGTGGTGATTTTAACTTACCTGTAACAACAGAGTGTCTTAATGTTAATTGTTCGGATCCTATTTTAAATGAACTATTTAACTTTTTGCAACTCTATAATTTAAACCAATTTAATGCGGTACCTAACTGTCACAAAAAATTTTTAGATTTGATTTTGGCTAATATCAATTTTTGTAATATATTTGTTGAGCACAGTGATAGGCCTTTGGTTTCTGAGGATAATTATCATCCTGCATTGTCTATTGTTATTAATTATGTTAAAACTCGGGCTGTTAAAAAAAGTAGTGGCATTGGTGGTTATGATTTTAAAAAAGCTGATTTTTTTACTATGTGGCATTTATTTTCTGAGACTGACTGGAATTTTCTGAATGCTTTTAATAATGTTGATGAAGCTGTGCATTGTTTTTATGTGTATCTTTATGATGTTTTAAACCATACGATTCCTCTGAAATCTTCAAGGAAAAAATTCCCCTTTTGGTATTCCACTGAAACTATTAAATTAATTAAATGTAAAAGTAAAGTTCGTAGGCATTTAATAAAAAGTGGGGATCTGATCATTTCCGATGAATTTAAGTATTTTAGATCTAAATTAAAGATCAGCATTGGTAGGGATTATGCTTCTTACTTGCAGAATACAGAAAATAAACTGATCTCTGACCCTAAAAAGTTCTGGTCTTATTTTAATAAAAACAAATCTTTGCCTAACAATATTTGTTATAAAAATGTCTGCTTTAATGACAATAATGATATCGCTAATGTTTTTGCCACCTACTTTAGCTCTGTGTACAAATCTAGTTCGGATTATGACAGAAATTCTCCCTTAATTGACAGCTCCTTGTATGATTTCATTAAAATTGATAATATTACTTTTGAGGATGTTCTTTTGGCATTTAAGAAGTTGAAGACTTCTTCAGTTGTTGGTGTTGACAATGTACCTTCCTTTATTGTTAAAGGTTGTGCTGATGGGTTGATTTATCCTCTTCTTATTTTATTTAATCTTTCTTTAAAAACTTATACTTTTCCGGATGCTTGGAAGCATACTAAAATTATTCCTGTCTTTAAAAAGGGTGATATAAATGACTGCAAAAATTATCGACCTATTGCTATTTTAAGTCCTTTTTCTAA
The DNA here is from genome assembly GCA_038373885.1 of Cheiracanthium punctorium. Taxonomy (NCBI): domain Eukaryota; kingdom Metazoa; phylum Arthropoda; class Arachnida; order Araneae; family Cheiracanthiidae; genus Cheiracanthium; species Cheiracanthium punctorium. The sequence goes on along the minus strand of JAWZYV010001707.1, from coordinate 113,855 downwards.
GATATTTGAAATTATAATGCACAATAAAGTTTTTCAGCAGGTTAAAAATTTAATTTCCTCATCTCAACACGGCTTTATTCCTAAACGGTCTACGCTTACTAATCTATTTTGTTTAAATAGCAATATTATTTCTTCGTTTGAAAACGGATATCAACTTGATGTCATCTATACCGATTTTTCCAAGGCATTTGACTCTATTGACTTTGGAATTCTTCTTAAGAAATTAATTGGCTTGGGTTTTCACATTAATCTTACTGACTGGATTTTTTCTTACTTGTGTAATAGACAGCTTTGTGTGTATTTTAATGGTGCTGTTTCTGAGAATTTTACCTCTACTTCTGGTGTTCCCCAAGGTTCTAATTTGGGACCTTTACTTTTTATTTTGTTTATTAATGATTTGTGTTCAGTTTTGACATTTTCTAAGTATCTTTTATTTGCTGATGATCTGAAATTATTTAAAGAGATACGGTCTGTTACTGATGCTTGTCTTTTACAGAGCGATCTTAATAGTTTATATGAATGGTGCGCTGACAACAAATTACTTCTTAATATTATGAAATGTAGTATTCTTAGTTATTCTCGTAAATCTCAAACTTTAATTTATTCATATCATATTAATAATCTTCCCTTATTTCGTTCGGATTCCATAACTGATTTGGGCGTTGTGTTTGACAGGAAACTTGAATTTTCAATCCATATCAATAGCATTATCTCTAAGGCTTACAAAAAACTTGGTTTTCTTAAGTACAAAACTAAAGAATTTTCTAACCTTCATGCATTAAAAATCTTATACTTTAGTTTGATACGCTCTAATCTTGAATATTGTAGTCTTATTTGGGATCCGTATTATAAAAATAAAATGAAAATTCTTGAGCGGGTGCAGACTCAGTTTACTCGTTATTTATACTACAAAAGTAATCCTATTTACATTCCGAATATTTCTTCATCTTACTTGATAAGTATTTTTGGTCTTCCTAGTTTAAGTTCTCGTCGTGATCTATTTTGTTTATTATTTTTTTATAAAGTTGTCAATAATATGGTAGACTGCAGTGATATTCTTCAAAGTATTTGTGTAAATGTACCGAACAGGTCTCTTCGTAATAGCCATTTATTTGTGGATCCAATTATAAAATATAATTACATATACTTTTCGTTATATAAATTTTATAAAATTTATAATAAGTTTTCTTTGGATTTGGATATTTTTAACATGTCTTTTAAAGTCTTTAGAGTTAGGTGTTTTGAACTTTTGCAGTCATGACTGGTATTTATTTTATCTCAGTATTTTATCTTTTTTAATTTTGTCTTTTGTAATTTGTCCTTTTATGCATCACTGTAAATGGATTTCAATCTGTAGTGTGCATTTCTTTTATGAAATAAATAAATAAATAAATATGAAATAAATTATCTATTGTATGTCAGTAATCACTTTTATGCCATTTTCTGAGTTTAACAGGTTTTTACCATGCCGGTTTTAACCACCTCGGAAGAAACTTGCCAACCCTGGAAGGGGTCAGTAGAGTTTCAAGGGAGGGGCGATAATTTTGGTGAAGTATTGCAACGAATTTTAGGTGCAAACCGCTGTTCTGGGGTATAGAATAGCTCAAAATTCGTATTCCACAAACCAAATAGTTAAATTTTGCTTTTTGTTGCATTAAGATCGGCCAACTTGAGCCGGAGATACGGAGGTTTGGGTTTCCAATTGATTTGAACGAAGTTTCTAGAAATCTCGAGAAATATTGGTCCTAGGCCTTCGGTAACTTCACTTTTGGGGGCTTAGTTTTGGCGCCAAATTTTGCGATATTTCGCCAAAAGTTGCCAAGCGTGGCGAAATTTTGGTAATTTGGCGCGATTTAGTGAAAAAACTCTAGCGCAGTGATGCTAGAAGGGGGGAGGTTCCCCAGATTTAAAGGGATTTTTACCCCTCAGGAGGATTTTTAGGGGGATAAATAGTTTTGTGGGACTTTTTTGGGCGAAAAATGAAATCGGGGGTTTTTAGAATTTTATTTTTTAATCTCTACCAGACGGAACAACGTCAATAACCAACGTAATACTAACTGAATTTAGAAAAATATTAATGAAGTATTATGCTACATAAAATTACCAGTACCTGCAACCTATGAATTTCAAATTTTCCCTCCAAAAAAATCAGTCTCCAGCACTGTGACATACAGATTTATCGCGCCAATGAAAATTTGTTAATAGTCGGTTACATGACAAAAGCAATAAACTTCAAAGTCATGCGATTACAATTTTCTGTAGTAAACTTGTGATCAGAGCATAGAATGTACAGGTGTAATATAAACTTTACTGTATTTTATTTAAAACAACTGCCTACGCCTAGGTAAAATTGCAATTACGGGTTTTATACTATAACCATAGCAATACAGAGGGTGTTCACACATTGTAACGATTTTGAAAAGATATATATAGAAATAAATATAAGAATTTTATTTTCTAATGTGTTCAATCTGATAGCTCTTTCTTTGAACTATCATACTACATCTTGATTTCCAAGATAAAAGTCCTTTTCTTGAAATATTAAGGCTGATATTGTTCCACTCCTCCTTCACAATCTTCCAGAGTCCACCCAATGTTTTGGGATGCCGCTTATAAAGAGCTTGTTTTAAAAGTCCAAATGCGCATAATCCATAGTCAGACACGTCAGGGGATTTGGGTGGGCATTTAAAGGGAATAGTTTCATTTCTCATTTTATCAAAAAATAGAGCATTAGATTTAGAGATATGGCTTGGAGCTTTCTCCTGATGGAACTTAACACAGTGAAGATAGTTTGGATAAAGGGATGGAATTTCTTCTTTAAAAATGTGTTAAAACATACTTCTGATAGTAATCCGATTTAATTGACATTTAAAAAAAAATTCTTTCCTTATTGTAAGTTTTCCGTTATAAGAAAATCCAGTAATAACTATAAAACCTTTAGAAAACTTTCCTTGTTTTCTCTAAACCAACTTGTTAAGTCTTTTTCTTCTATTTTGCTATAGTAAATCGATCTTTTTCTATTGTACTCTGATAAATGTATCAAAGTTTCATCAATTGTAACTGCATATTTCCATTTTTCACCTGCCAAATAATTTTCATACAACAATCTACACATAGTCTTGCGCTGAGAAACATGTTTCAGCGTTAGGCGATGAACATAATGTTTTTTTTTTTTTTTTGGCTTTGATTAATTTTAAATCGGATTTTACAATTTTGTTCAGTTCCTACAGAGATATTTAAAGATTTTGCGATAGTTCTTTGGGTAGTTGGATTTTCCTTTAAAACATGAGATGTGACTTTAGATTTAATAAGAGGTGTACGTACCTTTGTTGGGTATGCATTTTTTGCTTTTTCCCCAGTGAAATATAAACTTTGACGTTTCTTTCCTTTCATATTAATTATGTAACTTATTTTACTTGTAGAAATATTAAAACCATGATTTTGACATCTTTTTTTAATAACTGAATAAGAGTATTTCTCTTCGGATAGCGCAAAAATATAGCCTTCGATCCATTGTTTATTTTTCAGCGATATTTTAAAGCAAAGAATATTTTTAAGGCTGCAGACGATAAATAAGCTTTATTATAATTTGATGCCAATCACATTTTTATTTTCAAATTAATATTTAACTTCATGGAAAAAATCAAAATCGTTACAAAAATGTGTGAACACCCTCTATATATGGTGCTTTATGTTTTAATTAAAGTGTGTGTATTCAATTTCTAATAACTAATATATATATAAAGATTTAACATTATGGGGGGTTAAACTTTTTTGGGGGGGTGGAGGCATTCGATCACGTTTAGGGAGAAATGTCTCAGAAAGTGGAAACACTGGTAGGGGCAGATAAAAAAAAAACCAATTGCTGTCTTTCAGGAAACAAGGTCAAACCGAATTATTAAATTTTATGATACATTTCGATTCTTTTCAATCATCTGATTATAGTACTAAAATAATAATTAAAAAATAAAAAGGAGAGTGGGGGGACACCTTAATGAAACATTTCCCCCAGAGCCTGATTATGACCAACAGGGGCCCCGGGCATTGATGAATTTGGGGGCCCCTATCTATGAAATTTGCTTTATTTTTCATAAAAATTTTCATATAAAAAAGAATATTTCAGAACAACATTTGATATTGGGGGCCCTGGGCAAAGTCCCGATTTGCCCATGCGATAATAAGGCTCCGATTTCCCCAGAGACCAGGAAAAACTCTTCCAATAGTTAGACACATAGTTGTTACAAAAATGTTTCTAAAAAGATAAATATTCATGTTAGAGCACTTTCACAGAAACAAAATAGAAAAAATAAAAACTCAAATTTAGCTAATTACTAAACATAACTATAATGCAAGAATCTGTATGATCACCCAAAACTACTAGCGAAATGAATTACGAACCCACTCTTAAAATTTTAGAAAACGTTCTTCCGGTATGTATTTATTAATGTCCGACAGAAATTTCGGTTTTGGTTTCGGCCAAAAAATCAAGTTTCGGCAGCAGTTTCGGTTTCGGCTGAAAATGGGCCGAAACCGAAACTCGTTTCGGAAGTTATCGTGCACGCTCGCCTAACTTCGTTTCGCACGGCAACGCGGTCAGCCCTCGGGAATTGTCGTGCGCCGTTCGGATATCTCCGCAGCAACAAAACTTAGTGCGTTATCGTCCGACGCAAACAGAGGTTATGTTTTGTTTTGATGGAACTGATTACATGTAAGTTTTTATTTCGTTTCTATACTTAAATGATTTGTATAGCTAATTAAATATTGAATCAGGCCAAATATACTCGGATCGTCGCAATAATTTACATGGCGAAAACGTAGACAAACTGCTTTTCTTGGCGTACAATATAAGACTTTAATTATGAGTATTAATAATATGAAAAACCAAAAAAGTCTGTATTTAGGATTACTTTTTTGGTTTTTCATTCAAAAGTTTTTTTTTTTTAAATATTTGATTTATGATTGTTTTTAATTTAAATGTTTACTGTAGTTTAGTAGTGAGTTACTTAATTTTAAATGTAAGTACGACTTTCCTACTAACTGTGATCTAGGTATCTTTGTTAATTCTAAATGTGTGATTTGTTAATCTTTGTTAAGACTGAAACTAAGAGTGTAATAATAATTATTTTTATAAAAGAGATACCTAAAAGAAGCCTAAAAGAGATTGATGATTCTTGTAACCAAAGTATTAATGAATAATTCAAAACGAATGCTTAGTATTTAAAATATTAATAATATTTTTTATTTATAATAAATATTATAAAAAATATTAATAAAATAATATTTTTTCATACAATAAGAAATAAATAAATGATCACAACAAACTTAATATAATGTGTTTCCATTTAATGTCCTAATTAATGCAGAATAATGGGTAAAATGGTCCATATTTCAGTATTTTTAAGAATTTTATACTTGAACACGTGAGTTTCGGTTTCGGCCGGAAAACCAGTTTCGGTCGGACATTAGTATTTACATAGTACATTTTTATAAATTTTGACTTATTGCTAAACTGTATACGGGTGATTCTAAAAAGGTGGATACAAACACACTTCTTAACTTAAAGTTACCTCAGGAAAAAAAAAAAAGATCGTATAACTGGATTTATTTTTCTCAGCGAATTTTTAGTTCTGCTCAGAAACAAGAACTGGTATTATTTTTTGCAAAAAATTGTTGTAAATATCTTTAAATTAAAACATTTAAGCTACAAATTGTTAATTTTGGACATCTCTAATGTTAACTGGTGCCTCTGCAATACCAAGAAAAAAAAATTCTACCACGTGTTTAGGAGTTTTATAATCAAAGTATTGAGTGAGTACAATAAAATGATTATTTACTATTTCGGTCAACATATGGTGGCAGAATGCTTAAAATATTAAAGAATTACTACAAGAATCGCAAAATGTGTTCTTGCGAGTTCTGTTTGTCAGAAAGTAACGATCGAAACAACGCTATTTGGAAGCTTAAGTAAATAATATGCAAGAATCTCAACTCATTTATCAGTCTTTAAAATAATTTTTTCATCGTTTTAAAGCATTTTTACAAGTTATTGTACATTTTCTCAACTGTAAATATGCATATAAACCACGATGTTCAAATCGCGTAATGATCGAAACATAGCTTTCTTTGGTGTTTAATGTATTGTCACAGGGTTGCCAGTGTCTTAAAAATTTAAGAAAGTGATCAATTACAATCTTATTTCTCCCATTCAACAGTTTTTATACGTGAAATAGAGTATAGTTAGTTGAAATAATAGTTCACATCATCGATGAACATGTGTATGGTCGAAACAAAATGGTGTCAGCTTCGATCTTACGAATTTTCAGACATGAATAATTAAAAAATACGATTTATAAAAAGTAGTAAAACCTCACTAACTTTATAAATTGACATTCAATGTTTGTAAGTGTTTTATTTTACTACGAATGCTTGTGTTTTCCTCAGAAAATGTACATAAGAAATTATTTGACGATTCAAACTGCGTAACAATCGAAACACTAATAACTTAATTAAAATAAATTTGTGTGCAAGACATAACATATTTATTTAAAATTCATAGAAATAACCCCCAAAATTTTAAAAGTATATTAAAAATTAAATCAAGACAGTTTTTAATTTTTTTGGAAAATAAAGTGCATCAACAAATGCTATAATATTTTGCAGGGTTTCATCATTTAAAACTTGATTTGTAATTTTTAGATGACCGTGTAACTTGGTTTTAAATAGCAGCAAATTTGTTTCTGTTAATTTTTCATTCTCTTAATTTATATCTTAATTCTTGAAAAGAAACTGCAAGTTCGATACTTCTAATAATGAGTCAATGCGAGACCAAAAACTTGTTTAAATGCTTATAACATGTATAATTGAAATTGAATAATATGTATAATTGAAATTAAATATGTCGCGTTGCTTATAATATTATTTAAATGCGATTAGTGGGAACCAGCTTATCAAAAGACGACTTCTAAAATAAAGAAAACATTTGATCAGCAAAATACAATTATAGAGCTTATTTAATGCATTTTCAGCCCTTAACATTTTTAATGCACATATCTTAGAATTACAATGTTCAAAATCAGTAACCAAAAGATCACTTATGTCCAAAATCTGTTACCTACAGATCAAAGGTGTCCAAAATCTGTTATCTACAGATCAAAGGTGTCCAAAATCTGTAACCTACTGAGCAAAGATGTCAAAAATGTGTAACCTACAGATCTGATAATTAAATGTTTTAATTAGACATTTTCTATAACACTTGTTGTCTTTTTATGTTTGTATACCCTATTCCAGGCTTATATATTATAATGTACAAAAAAAAAAAAAAAAAAAAAAGAGTAAAATTCCAAAATTTGTTTGTGGGATTACAACCGATTAGGTCTCAGTGGGCTCTAGGTCGAAGGGTGGGGTGCCCTCCGTGGGGGTCTTTCTTAGGGGTCCTAACCCGTATTTACGCTATGGATCAGTGGCGGCTCGTGGGATACAGCAAGTACCGCCGGGCTGCACTTGTAATTATCAGCACATACTTCAAAATAATTTATTCTAATAACTTTCTTAAATTCAGATTAGAATTATGGAATTCCTATGGTAAATTTAAAAAAAAAATCTCAAAAGTTTTGTAGAAACGGCCGGATCGCTCATTCAGAAAAAAAAACCCTTTAATCTTCCCGCAATTCAATTGCGAAAGTCGTTGGTACAGGCGAGGCCTCCGAGAGAGAAGAAAGATTCTTTCTCCTCTGTCGGAGGCCTCGGTACAGCCCTCAGCGCTGATTAAGGAATTGGCAGCACCGTTGCCATGGTAACGACTACGTAAGCACTTTCTCCGGCTTAGGACAGCATAGTGTGTTTTAGATAAGACACAGCCGAAGACAGGTTTACTGTCTTTTGCAGCAGTTGTGAATTCGACGAACTGATTGGCTCGGATGAGAAGTGAGGAATAAAGACACAGAATATATGTTCTAGCCCAGCGTTTCTCAACCTGAGGGGAACGCGCCCCCCGCAGAACGTTTGCAGGGGGGGGGGCGAGAAAAACTATAGAGCAAGTAGTGATGCATGTTTTTAAAAAATCATCTTATTTATTCTCATTTTTACTCAAAAACATATCCATTTTCGCTTAAAATGTTCATTATTAAAGATTAAAAAACTCAATGTATGCTGAAAAATGTGAGGGGGGGAGCGCCACTGTAAGTTAGCCTTTGTTGGGGGGGGGCACGACGTTAAAAGGTTGAGAACCGCTGTTCTAGCCCATTCTAACGGAAACAATAGTTTTTTTTTTTTTTTTTTTTTTTTTTGTCTGGGAAGGTTGAAAGTTTTTAGCCTTATTTGTTACTGTGTCCATGTGTTATTAATCTATGATTTAACTTTTTTGAAACATGGAGCCCCGTTATTATCCAGTTTGCGTCTTGCTTGAAACTCCGTTTAACACATGGAAAGAAGATAATAAAAGACAACCACTAAAGGAAAATAGACCGACACCAAAATTGTCCATTCATAAGAAAAAAGCAGGTTCGTCTCAGCATTGTCGTAGCTTCCATTTCTCATGATATGCACTATTCTCGTGGCTATGGGGCAGTTTTTATGTACAAAAAAAAATGTTTTGTTGGCCGTGTTTAATCGTTGATAAAAAAGAGCGTTTGGAATGGTACTGGATAGGATGGATTAAACCACCATCACACGAGCACGTAAAACACATGAACGCTCAATCGAGCATTTAAAAAATTCTTTAAAATTTAAGTTGATAAGAAGTGGGAGCTAAATTGCTGACGCATTAAAGGAAAACTCTCGACTTTATATTGCTGAATTTTATCAAGAAGGTAAGCCTGAATAGACGCTTCATGCAATTACCCATCAAAGCAGTATTGTTTTTAAGTAAGCAAGAACTGGCATTAAGAGGACATGGCGAGCGAGAAAATTCTTTAAACATGGGGAATTTTTAAGAGCTTTTAAAATTAATGATATCAGAATTAAAACAACGCCTTTTGATGAGGACATCACTGACTGAATCGCAAGTTTAAAAGAAAAGAGGATTGATTTGACTTATAAAAAATAAGTAAGTTTTCTTTTTTTACTTCTTTTCTTCTCAAGTTATCATTACAAAAGAAAATTCGAATCAGACACGGATTAATGCAATTTTGAGGATAGGAGCGGCAGGTTGAAATTTATGTCCATTTTATGGAAGTAAAATAGGATCTCTTACATTTTTATGTAATTTTTTTTTTTTAAATCCTGGGTGAGGGCTTAATCCGCCAGCTTCTTTCGAATTCAGTAACAAACATTTTCCATTCCTAGGGGGGGGGGGGGGGGTCATATGTTTCCGGCTGCACTAACATTTTTGACCACGGGCCGCCACTGCTATGGATTATAGTTAACGTTTGGTAACGCACCTTTTTAGAATCTCCCATGCACGAAAATTTATGTTTTTTTAAAAATATTTTTTATTAATGTAGCAATACATCAACCACACGTGTACGAAACCGAGTGCAACACAGCATGTTGTAGGTAATTCGTAGGTAAATTAGGCGAAAATCTAGCCCGCCCCCCTCCCCCCCCCCAAAAAAAAAAATCGGGAGCCTTTATTAAACACAATAAAACCTGTCTTAAAACAGAACAGCAAGGCATCGAAATATTTTTCAGTAAAGGTGGGCGTGTGTTTAAAATTCAGGTTCTATTTATTTAAATTTCTTCAAGGAAATTTAAGATATTTCTTTAGGTACTTCAAAAATAAGAAGCGATTCCATTGCATTTTAGATAATTTCTGCAATCGAAGAAAATGCGGAAAATTTATTTTTTGCATTGTATTCATTTTAGTGTATGAATGAAATTAGACTATTTCACAAAAGCTTGTTTGCAGCCTTTTGTGGGTCCGAAAATTTTAACGTTTCTAAGTCAGCAGTATTTGCAAAAGAATTCTAGCAGGCAATAGCGTAGCTAGGATTTTATATGGGGGGGGGGGGGCAAATTGTAAGCTGAAGTTCAATTGTAAGCAAAGTAAAGGGTCTCATTTCGGGGGAGGGAGGAGGGTCCATCTCCTTCAGGCTACGCCCTTGCTCACAGGGCTATCCCCTTTCAAAATGTCCATATCATTTGATAATTCTTTTCCATTATTTTAGAAAACAGTTCAGAGAAAATTCACCGAAATGTTGTTGCGTCTTAAGTTTAATCTGTTTTTCAATGCTTTAGATAATTCGCAATTTTTCTAAATTTATTTATTTACTTACGGTCAATAAAACAGAATTTGTTAATAGTAAGAAAGGCAGTTTACCTGTAGTCCCCCCCCCCCCATGCTTGTAATTTTTTAAAATTTCCGAAAGTGAAACTTTGCATCTACTTTTATTTAAAATACTTAGAATATCTGTACCTCTATACAATGTTTCAAAACAAAGTTATCTTAAGTGTTCCAGATCTGGAACAAAAAGCAGAAGGATAAAAATTATTTCAGTGATGACACGAAAAAGTTTGACAGATGAAATAATACAAACATAAAATTAGCCTAGGTTGTCATTTTGTAGAAAAGCAGGATCATTCCATGGAGAGTAACGTAACATTTGTAGGTGAAAATGATTTTTATGACCGATAAAGTTAAAAATAAAATAACTTTTTAAGTTTTACAATTATGTATTATGAGACCATAAATAACGACACGATAGTTTAATTTTGAATTTTCGTAAAATACTGGTCTTTTTTGGTGTGACAAACGAAACATTTCTGATGTGACTAACCTAACATTGAAACTACCAAATGTTACGTTAGTCACAGACCTTAAATAACCAAAATTGCCAGTATTTGATTACGTATCAAAATATAAACTGTTGTTTATCTATGATCCTATCATGCATGCTGTAAAAATTCTCTTAGCTTTATTTTTTAAATAATCTGCAATAAAAAATACAAACGGTGCAGACTTACACAACCGTTAGAAAAGTTAAACGAGATCTAAAAAATACTATTTTAGAATTTTCTGTCCTTATTGGATATAGGTTTGTAAAAATTTAGAATTCCGTGTAAACATTTGAAAGCGGATGATACTTCCACTGGCTAAATTCAGAGATGAGATTGCAGTTTGTCTGCGTAAAACTAGTAGTACAAAACTAAGTGGGAAAAGAGGGCATTCAAGCACATCAAAAGTACAAGTGCTAATTTAGGCAACAAAACTATTATTTAAAGATATAAGACTAAATAGAGAATGCCATTGGCCAACTTATATGAAAAGCAGACAGCGGTGCTAACTTCCAAAATGTGATAGCAAAGCTTTCATAAGCTGTGTTCCCTTATGTCAATCGGAATTGCAGCTGTACTTCAAACTTAACCGAAATTGATTTAAATGACGCCTCCCCCAAAAATAAACAAAATAAAATAACGATTTCGAAATATTTCTTGATTCTTACTGGTGTGTTTAGCTCCTAATTTCAGATTAACACTTTAGTTATTTTAAATAGCATGAAAATAATCTCTATCCACATATAATTGTTTCTGTAGTAAATACATTTTAAAGACACATAAAATAAATTGAGCGTAAGATTGTTCATTTAGGAAATCAAGCAATTTTGAACAGCATTTTAAAGAATTCAATTGCGCTAGAGACTCGAAAAATTGCAAGTAGTACTGTGAACCGTTACAAACAATGAAACTATAGAAGTTGGAAACATTCGGGAAAAATACTAAACATACAGAATTTTGCAATATTTTTCTAAACAGGTAAAACTTCGGCCCATTTTTGAAGGCAATTTTTGTGTTACTGATTTTTTCCTGAAAGTTACAAGAGACAAGTTTACTGTTAATGCTAGTTCATAGCGTATTTGGTGAATAAGAATTATCATTTTTTTCGAGCATTTAACCTCATTTGTTTTTAAAGCTGTTCAAAAGTCCTGTGACGTCGATCGCTTTTCAAAAGGAACACCCTTAATTTTTAAACATTTTTCATGAATACTGCCTTGTTTTTTCTTTTTTTTAAACTTTTATCGTGTTTCTTTGTTGCTTACTAAGATTTAAAATTTAAACATTCTGTGCTTAGTGCCACATACAATAAAAGTCCGTTTCGTGCGGTAAAAATCTTTAATTTGATTTATCAAATTATTTTTTCTGAATTAAGGGCTGTCTAAATACAAAATATTTTTTTCGAAAGGAAAAATATCGTGCAGTGAAGGGTTAACTAATCTTGGTAGAACTGTCCATGGCAATTTGTTTAAATTTATATGTAAAACAAATTAACAAGGTGAAAGAATAATAAAAAGAGGTATTCAATAAAAATCATACATATTGTCATGAAGAGAAAAAAGACTTAAATTCTTTTCACCGTGTTTAACGACAATACTAGATTTTTTTTTTTTTTTCGGGAGGGGGGGGGGAAGGAAGCGTAACTTACTTTCATCGAAAAGTGTACTATCCCTAAATAGATTTTTGTAATCAAAATATAAAAATAAAGTACATTGAATACTTTCTAGTAAACCTTTTGTACGTTTCATACTATGCTCACCATAATAATAATAATAGCACTGGCCATGAATATTGTTACGAATTTTGGGGGCAATCCGCTGTTCTAGGTGTTAAACTAGTTCAAAATTCGTGTTCTACGCGTCAAATAATTAAATTTTGCATTTTGTTGCATCAAAATCGGTTTACTAAAACCAGAGATATGGAGTTTTGGGTTTCTCCATTGGTTTCTATGGGGTTTTCTAGAAATCTCGAGAAATATTGGTCCTAGGGCTTCGCTTACCTCACTTTTGCGGACTTATTTTTGGGGCCAAATTGGGCAATATTTTGCTAAAAAGTCGCCAAGATTGGCAATATTTTGGATATTTGGCGCGATTTTCTCAATGGGGCGTGGTAAAGGTGTTTTTCCAGCATTAACATCATATTAGCCTTGTATTCATTAATATTTCTATGACGTAATCAAAACGCGATTTTTCGGGGACTCTTGAGAGACGTCCCGCGTTTTCTGGAATGTAACGCCGGAAAGTACAAATGGGTGTAAAACAGTCAGTCTTTCTTTTGCTTGTACTGACAGCAGATATCGTGAAAGTTTAAGGCTCAGAAAAGCTATGTTTAGCTTGCTTTAGAAGCTTTTTTTTTTTTTTTAGTGCAGTGTGTAAATTCTTCATTGCTGAGTCTTGAGGGACTGTTTACGATTTCTCTCATGCGTTTCCACCTAATTTTCGCCTGTGGAAGTGCTTTATTTTGTGAAAACTTCTGTACTAAGCGGACTGTTATAAGCACGTTACTGTCCGATTGTGCTTGTGAATTTTGTACAGCTGATTGTTCGACGAAGTTCTAGAAGCAATAAAGTTTGTGTTCCATTCTGACAAGTGGACTCTTTTCTAGAACTTTCTACGAAGAACTACTGGGCTTTATAACGACGAACCCAGGAAACAAGCAGAGTTTTCTGCAACAATATCGAATTCTTTTTGACTTAATAGGAATAAATACCGTAAATGCCGGCGTATAACGCGTACCTATAATTTTAAACTTCATTTTTTAATTTTTATGTATATCCTCCGTATAACGCGCACCCTTTACTTTGCAATCACAGACTTGCCCTATGGAATCCAGAAAGTCTTTTAGTTTGGGATATGTTCAGATCGCATTTAACGGATAATACAAAGAAATTAATGAAAGAGTAACACAGACATGGCAGTTATTCCAGGCGGATTAACGCCACTAGTTCAACCTTTAGATGTGTGTATCAATAAACCATTATAAGGAATTTTAAAACGATTTTGGAATACGTGGATGTTGAAGGAGATAAAACATTTACGGAAGGAGGTGAAATGAGTCATGCCAGTCTAGAAATAGTGTGTGAGCGGATAATACAAGCATGGAATGAAATTAAACCTGATATAATTAAAAAGTCATTTAAAAAAATGTAGTATATCGAACAATCTAGATGGAACCATAGGCGTAGAGTTATATGGGCCCGTGGGGCTCGAGCCCCCCCCCAATAAATTGTGAATAGGGGCTGAGCCCACCCAATAATTTATCACTAAATACAGAAAACTGAATTATACTAACATGAAAAAAAAAAAAGTATTCACGCCATTTCCAAACGTTTAAAAAAACTTTTACTTTTAAAAATTTTCTTCTTTTGATTTCAATTATGATTTAGTATTCATTGTGACGCCATTATAACACACAATGTTACTATAAGCTGCCCTTGCCAGGCTCTGGTTAATTAAAATCAGATTATGCAATGTAAAGTATGAAATGAAGAAAAGTTAAGATGTGTCTAAAATGCACCATCTCATTGAAAATGTTTTTTTTTTCCTCCTTTAGATTTTTTACTTTGCTTCTATTTTTAACTTATAACATGGTAGGAAGATGCTAACGTGGATACTTACTTTACATAGGTGTAGAATTCTATGGACCCATAGAGCTCGAGCGCCTCCAATAATTTACACTTATATATAGTAAGTCATATCACAGCTGCCAACTACTACGGAATATAATTAACCACTTTTTGTAAACAGTTTCTTAATTATTTTTTTAAAAATAGTAACCCGCTCCCTCGCGCAGCACAAAACTTTTGCTATATTTTAAGCCGAAAAATCATGTAGAAAAAGTGGTTAATTATATTCCGTAGTAGTTGGCAGCTATGAGTAAGTTATATGTACCTGAATCATTGGCGTAGCCAGAAATTTTTCATGGGGGGGGGGGCGGGGTACGACTTCTGCAACTCACACATATGTATACGGATGTATGATATCGAGTGTATTTTTCTAGCACCTGTTGTAATTGCCTCTCCAACGGCTTTGACCTCTAGTATCCAGATATATATTTTTTGCAACTACTTTTGAGAACCCCGCGTATTATAACACGTGAATAAAAGTTTAAATGTTCTTATTTTTAGTTTTTGCATGTCAACATATTTCCCTAGAATCAATAACGCACCTAATACATTGCAAAGCTCTTGCATGGGACGATAAGGGAGTGAAGATATACATTTTGTATAGCAAAAAAATCCTCATGAGGGTGGTTATGACCCCTCCTAACCCCAAACCCTTGGCTACGCCACTGACGGGAATATATGTGGTTGTGGGACCCGGCCCCCCCAATAATTTTGAAAACTTTACGCTTATGGATGGAACGCATAACTATTTATTTATGGATCAGAGTAACAGTGATAGTGAAGATGAAACTGAATTTGATCATGTGCCTGAAAATATTAACGGAAGATGAATATGATGAACTTTTTATGCTGTCTGATAATGAAAATTGAAATTCATAAGATATGTCATTTCTTTTAAATAAACAACATTCAGGTACATGTAGAAATCTCAATTTTTTATGCTCATCTTTTCCTTATTTTTAAATTTATCATTTTTATAACCGGCGTATAACGCGCACCCTTAAATTTTGACCTTATTTTTTGTATGAAAAGTGCGCGTTATACGCCGGAATTTACGGTAATAACACAGAAAGCACTCAACAGGGCCTGACTAAAATCAGTTGTGCCCAGGGCACTTTTCAAATTTCGTGTCCCTGTATACAACTGACTCAATTTTTGTGCCCCTATATATCTCTCTGAACTCAATTTTTTGGGCTATTTCTGCATGTGTGTCCAGGACACATAACCTAAGTGCCCGTGCGATAATCAGGGCCTGCTCACCAATGAGACATTTATCAAAAAAATTTCCATTCGAGTAAAATGTATAAAAGCTACTTTAGTAAGATAATCAACCACAACTAGAAGAAAAAGTCAGGGACGTAGCTAGGAAGTGGACCACACGGTTCTTCCCGAAATTTTAATTGGATGCCAATAATTAAACCTTAAGAAAGTCAACCTCTTCCACCTTTTGGGAACTCCCCGAACTTTGTTTAAGAAGTCTTTAAAAGATGCCTTAGGTTTTCATTAAAACGAATTCTGAAAACCAATACTATTGCTTTTGAATAAAAAAATAAGATCGGTTTCAAACAATGCAAATTCTTCCCATGCCAATTACACAAGTCACTTCCGCTCAAACGCCTTTCAATGGAAAGGCCATTCTAAAGATTTCTTAGTTGGTAAAGATAATACGGTCATAAAAATATTTTACTGCACAGTTAACAATAACGGTACAGAATCAAAATTCAGTAAAATAAAATATCTTAATAAAACAAGGAACTTATTTTTATGCTAAGGCTTTTTAAAGATTGTGGCCCACGGAAAGTTTTCGAAGCCGAAATCATTTCGGGTAGTTTCAAAGGGCTGTCGTCCCCCCGAGAAAAATAAAATCAATATAAAAGATTCTATTTTATCTCCAAAAAATGGATGTATATGTCAATTTTCTAACTAACCGCCCCCCCCCCCCTCGACAACCTTGCATTAATCCGCCACAAGGGGACACACAAGCACAACTTTTTATGATCGTATACAAATCAATTGACAGATGACGAATTGCGACCCTGACCTTCGAAGGATACCCTTTAGTTTTAGAATAGGAATGTTTTGAGTTCGGCTTAGAAAATTTGTGTGGGCCTTAACCGTAAGTCAGGAGTTAGATTATAAATGCTGCATGCTAACATTGTACAGATTTGATGATTGCGAATTTTACTGACAATTTAAATTTTATCAAATATATTTTCTGATTAACAAAAAGAACCAAGTCTGCTTGAAATTTGTTAGCAATCCGATGCATAGGCGTAGAGTTATATGGGCCCGTGGGGCTCGAGCCCCCCCCCCAATAAATTGTGAATAGGGGCTGAGCCCACCCAATAATTTACCACTAAATACAGAAAACTAATTTATACTAACATAAAAAGAAAGTATTTCACGCCATTTACAAACGTTTAAAAAAACCTTTACTTGTACTTTTAAAAATTTTCTTCTTTTGATTTCAATCATGATTTAGTATTCATTGTGAAGCCACGTAACACACAATGTTACAATAAGCTGCCCTCGCCAGGCTCTGGTTGATTAAAATCAGATTACGCAATGTAAAGTATGAAATGAAGAAAAGTTCAGATGTGTCTAAAATGCACTATCTCATCGAAAATGTTTTTTCCCCCTCCTTTGGATTTTTTACTTTGCTTTTTTTTTTAAACTTATAACATGGTAGGAAGATACTAACATGGATACTTACCTTACACAGGTGTAGAATTCTATGGATCCATAGAGCTCGAGCGCCTCCAATAATTTACACTTAAGTCATAGCTGCCAACTACTACGGAATATAATTAACCACTTTTTGTAAACAGTATATATTTTAAGCCGAAAAATCATGTAGAAAAAGTGGTTAATTATATACTGTAGTATTTGGGAGCTATGAGTAAGTTATATGTACGTGAATCCGTGGCGTAGCCTGAAATTTTTCATGGAAGGGGGGGGGGGGTTACGACTTCTGCAACTCACATATATGTATACGGGTGTATGATAAAGGAGTGAAGAATATACATTTTGTATGGCAAAAAACTCCTCATGGGCAGTTATGACACCCCTAACACCCCCCCCCCTTGGCTACGCCACTGACGTGAATATATGTGGTTGTGGGGCCCGTCCCCCCCAATAATTTTGAAAACTTTACGCTTATGATCCGATGCCTTCGTTCATACAATAGGTTGCAAATCTGCGACTGATTTGTTAAACCTTTCGTTCTGGCAGTCTTAATTGGAGATGCATTAAGTTGAATCAATGAGTTCACAAACGATAACATTAAAACGAAAGCATTCTTTATAACAGAAGCTGCCTGTTTCATAGAAGGATATTTCTAGCACACATTGTAACTTTTCATTCTAAACATAAATAACGGCTACAAATCATATTTACATTTTTGGCAAATGCTAGATATTCCCTATCAAAATAAGTTGTATCGGTATTAAATGTTTTCTTGTTTAGAAATTAAATTCTCACAGGATGACACGATTTTAAAAATACTTTTATAGTACACCAGAAAGTTTTAAGATGGATGTGGCGTTTTGTTTTCCAAAATTAATTTTATGTTTTAAAACCAGAGCTGTATCAGTTTTAACAATGGGGGTTTTAACCGTCCTTGTCGATATGGATTTTGACCACTGAAATTCACTATTCAACTTATTTAATACTAATCAAATATATTATATTAGCATATGTTAAAACAAAGTTAACATTTGTTTAAAATGTCATTATATAAGTAACATAACATCAGAAAATACCCAATAAAAATGTCAAACACCAAGATACAACAAAAATGTTTTTATTATTATTTACACAAACTCTTTTTTTAAAATATAATTTGTGTTGAATTTAAAAAACGATTACAAGAAAGAAGTTTTACGGTTGTTTCTAAAATTAGATGGTTTTGAAATTTATTTTGGATTATTCCTAACTTAGAAAAATAATCTTACTATTGACAAAGAGCTGGCACAATTCATTTGATGTAATATGAATTCAACAAATTTTATATCAATGCCTATATATTTTTAACTACAACTAAAGTTTTATGTTTTTAGCAGCAACTGGTTTGCATTTTCTTTTCAATTGCATGGTCCATTTTTAAATTGCTAACATTTTTACTGTACTCTAAAAGCACATTTTACTATAAAACCTCCAACTTCTTAGCGTATATTAATTTTTGTAACTGCACTGTTACTTTTACTGAAAAAAAAATTAAAATTAAAACTCTTTAAAACCATTTTTAACAGTGATCTTTATTGAATATTTAAAAAAAAAAAATGCAGATTTCATGTTATATTTATATTTTACTATTCTTATGACAATTTACAATACTGAAATAAAAAGAACTTAATATTTCTGTACATACGATTAAATATTAGATTAAGTAATCAAAGTTTTGTAGTTAATAACATTAATCAGTACGGACACATTATGAATCTAAAATTGCAGTTACTTTTTTTTTTTTTTAATTTTTAATTTCAGTAAAATGTAACCCCACCCCTCAAAATAAATGAATAAATAGTATTTGCTGCGTGTATCTTAGATAATAGAGTAAGTAGGTCGATTATCGAAACTTGAATTAAAATGTAAAATCATAACATAGTATTTCTTAATTAAATACTTTAAAATCTGGAGAATATTGCTTTTTTTCAATAACAGCCGATAGAATATGATTTTTTACAAAAAGATTAAAGATCATTGACAAATTTGAAATAATGAGTTATTGTTGGAAATATTTTGTTTTAACATTTTAAGTGTCATTTTATGTAAATCAATGTTAATGAAACAAATTGTCACACATTACTTGATTAGTACGCAATTAAATACAACACAATAATACATCTGTTTAATACTAATTTTCAAATGTTTTCCTTTAGACATCCATTTTTTTTTTTTTTTTTTTAAATGTAGAACAAAGCAATTTCTTTTTTCCATAAAACCACCTTTTTTAAAAATGAATATGAAACTGAAAGGCAATTTCTCTTAGTAATTTTTTATTTAACAGCATTCTACACTTCAATATAAACATGGTGTAGACACATAATCAATTTCGCTATTGAAAATAATGAATTATGAATACAATGAGTAACACACACACACACAAAAATAAATATATAAAGGTCACCTATGTTATGTACAGGACAGAAACTTGAAACTTTTTTTTTGGTTGAAAACACTATGAACTGAAAATATATTTATCCTTATTTTTTATATATGCAGGGGGGTGTTCAAATGAAAAGGTATGAAATGACACTGTGGTATAAATGAAGACTCAAAAAAGAAGAAAGTATGCACCGTAGACCTGAGCACAACAATTCTATTGATGGATGATTTGAAGGATTCCTTGTTCCCAGAAGTTCTGTGGCATGATGAGACCCAGTCCTTTATAGCATCCTTGAGTTTGTTTTCTGAGTTGAAGTGCTTCCCTTTCAGATGTTTTTTCAGGGGACAAAAGGCATGGAAATCACAGGCAACATGTCCGGCCTGTAGGGCGGATGGTCAAGCTGCTCCCACTTGAACTTGGCCAGTTTTGCTCGTGTGACCCTGGAGACATTATCATGGAGCAGAACAACACCTCCATGGACAGCCCTGGTTTTTTGTTCTTGATGGACCTGCGTAGCCTTCAAAGTGTCTCACCATACTCAATCGTCAAATTTTGCAATGTGAACGCCATCCTGTGCCTGTCCTTATGCGCACTGCCGCACCAATTGGACGACACTCTTTATAAGAGCCTCTGCTCTCTCTCTCCTGCACATGCGGGAGACCCTACATGCTTCGTTTCATGCCGGAAACTCTAATAGCATACCTAGATTCTCGCTACGTTCTCCCATTGCAGCATAGGTAAATGTGTTAACGGTTACATTGTTACGTTTTGTACCTTTTCATTTGAACAACCCTTGTAGTTTATAAAGTCTACAAGTTTTAACTAGGACTTGCACAAGCATCACAAATGAGACAATAGCTCCACTTAATATGTGAAAAAAATTCTTCCAGTAACAAGCTTATGAGCCTTTAAAATATAAGAAATCTACTAAAATTAAGCAAACTTGATTTCAGTGAATGCTACGTTTATTTTTAGACAAGTACATTGGCTTTAGATGACAAAAATAAATAAATAAATAAGATGACAAAAATAAATAAAGTTTAAATTTCTGTCCTGCAACTAGCATAGAATGAACCATTATTTTAATCTCGTACTGCATGTTTCTAACACACAAATGAATTGCAATTCAACAAATTGTCAAAATCACATATTTTTAATTGTTCTCATTTTCTGAATATCAAGTTCAAAATCTTTTATTTACCTAACTGTTAAGGGTACATTGCAGAGAAATAAAATCTCCCTCAGTCTTGGTAAACAAATTAAAATAAACTAATTGCACCAGGGACTCTAAAAAAATTCAGGAGGATTCTTTATAAGCTGCACTACACCCTGAAATAAATGCAAAAATGGTGTCTTTTATGAAACTTCCAGAAAAAAATCTTAAAAATGGAATAACTGCACAGCAAAATTTTTCAGTGACACATTCTGTGAAATTTTTTATAAGAATATTTTATAAAAGAATTTGTAACTGATAAATGTTTTTCCAGTGGTGAGTTTGAAGGAGGCGGGGCAGAGGAGGCCCAGGACCCCCCTCCAAAAATGTAAACAATTATAAAAAAATTGCCATTTTAAAACATTTCTATTAACCCTTGTAACAATAAGATTTAAAATACCAGATCCCCCTGCCCCCCACCAAAATGAAAACCTATATACACTACTAGATTTATCATTTACTTCAGTGCATAGTACACCTTGTATAGAAACAATCTAAGTGCTTGACACAATTAGTTTATTTGCTTTTATATATTGAAATTGCGATTTTTAAAAAATGTCATTAAGTTTACATTCTCGTGAAGGTCACTTCCTTGTAAATATTAGCGGTTCAAGTTCAACAACCCTTTTACCTTCAACATTTCTCAACAAAAACATATCTTGAAAAATTTTCACAAAAAATTAAACTGAAGTCTGAATCTGCTAACAGGAAATTTTGTTAATTTGTTTGTTTGTGGATTAAGGTAGATTGACTGCTCTAGGGGGATTGTGAGGGACTTCCTAGGGTATCCTAGCCCGTATTTACATGAGGTTTTGGAGAAAACCACGGAAAACTCCAAGTGGCTAGGCCGACAGGCATGACCGGGGTTTGAACCTGGCACCTTCCACCTTACAGTTTCAAGAACAGAACCTCGTAGGAACTTGTGGGGCAAAATTTTAGTAAACTGGTTTTGACAGAATTCATAGTTCAGTTTAAACCGATTTCTTCCTCACAAATTTTTTGGTACTAATTTTTAATTCTTCCAGATGATAATATTTACTTGAAATTTTTTACAATAGAGGATATTTTAATATGCATATCTACATTAAGGAGCAAAAAACTTTGCCCTCCCTCATACATACATGCATGCACTTACACAAATCATTTATTACTATCACTTGTATTGTAAACCAATTCTTCAAAAATCCATTACAGTGGCAGTCTGATTGTTCGATTTTACTGTGCAGAAGGCTCGTCATAATATATGTGCTGTGTATACATAAACAACTTGCATAGCTTTTTTATAATGAGGCCATCTATAACAACACCTTGATAAGAATTAGCTGTATTCTAAGTTCTGATTAGTTTGTTTGGAATGTAACAGATTTTTTAGAAATTTAGATATACTTTTTTATTCATTTCTAGCATGGTGGTTCATAATGAACACACTCAATTAGTGAGTTTTTCATCTAAAATGATTTTTTGACAGACTAGTTTTAAAAATGTCAAATATAAGAAATATCATCTTAGTCAAAAACTTTGTTTAAAATAAATTTCTCATTAGATCAATGACAATGGTAATCTGTACTCTATTTCAAGTGGCACCTACGGCCATGTGCCCTACTTGCCATACCTTAGATAAGCTAAAGCATTTAGAGTTATATGTGTAATAGATAGCTTTATTGTTTGTAGATCAAGGTCGATTGAGGGCACTAGGGTCCTAAGCCGTATGGGGGATTTTCTAAGGGATCCTAGACCGTATTTAAGCGAGGTTTTGGAGAAAACCACGGGAAAACTCCGAATGGCTAGGTCAACAGCCATGACAGGGGTTTGAACCTGGCATCTCCCGCCTTCTAGTTGCCAGAGCAGAACCTCTCAGCTACTGGTGGGGCCTAGATAGCTTTATAATAATATGCAAAGTTTCAGTTATCCTCATTCTTTATTTTTGATTCTTAGCCTTGTACTTCAGGTTAATTTTGTATAGCTACAAAAACCTTTTTAAATCCAGGTATCTTCCATATTTTATTTCAATTACATTTAGCTATTTTTATCTATTTGTTTACACATAAGAAATTCATTTTAATGTCACACAAACAATTTTTTTGATTAAAATAGATTTTTTTTTTGGCATTTGACATAAACTGATTTAAATCTGATCCCCCCCCCCCCATACAACCCTGTACGTAAATTAACACATTAGTTGTGGTCAGGTGTCAAATTAGCTGGATCATTTTGGCAGCAGACTTTGTAGAATTTATCAGGAATTGCACTGTAGTTTTTTGTTATTAGCACTAAACTGCAACACTTCCAAGGAAAAAAAAAATTATTTGCATTGGCATGTTAACATATAAGTACTACACAAGTCTGCCACATTGGTTTAGGATTTGAGTTTTCCTTATAACTCTTCTAGGGTTTACTATTTCACTGAGAGAAAAAGGTCATTCTCAAGCCCAGGTATGTTTAAACTAGCCCCCCCCCCCCCACCTGCATTCTTCTGGTGTGTGTGTGTGTGGGGGGGGGGGGGGAGGTAAGATTAATTGGATTTTACCATGCTCAATTGGAAATATATTTCTTTAAGATTATTTATTTTATTGCTAAACTTACAATAATACACATACACCCTTAAGTATAAATTCATCTTTAAGAACAAATTGAAAAACTAAAAGTATCAAATCTTATTATCTCTATTGCTTTTAGATAAGGAATGGGTAAAATGGAGTAATACAATACTGGATCACAGAACCTGATTGACTCCAACATAGTATCTCTTCAAATGTGAATATTTAGAGAAATATAGTATTAAAAATTTGGGCAGCTATAATAAAATTAAAATGTTCAAACTGGATTATCTTTTAGCCTTAGTTTCCCATTTGAAAAAAATGTAGTTCATTACCCCATCCTCTTCTGTTTACTGGCAATCTTTTTAATAAAAAATATATACATATATTTAATTTTTCAACAGACATTTTAAAACTACTACGGAAGAAACTAATCCAGAGGCAAGAGCGGATTAAAGGGAGGTATCAAAATTAACTATGTTTAATGTGTCCATTTTATAAAGTATGTGTTATTTTTTAAATCATGTTTTATTTCCCAAAATTTAAAAATATGCTATTCTGTATGTAACTTTTGGTTCAGTTAAAGATTAAACTTGCTTTTTAATGACAACATAAGTTTCCTTGTATATATATAAATCTTGCAAAAATAACTTTAAATGCATTTTACCAAAGTTATTAAACTGGAGTTAATAACCAACTCCAAAAAAATTTTTTTTTTCTTTTGAGTTTTCCAGTTATAGTAAGAAACTTCATTTTTCTCTTATTTTGTTTACTTTTTAAAGTTCTACTCCTACAACAAATGTATAATTTAGAAATGCAGTGCTCACTTATTTTGTTTTCCTATGACTTCTCACAATCCTACAATAATATTTTTAGTAATTGTGCTGTCAATCAAGTGTCAATACATTTTACATTAAATGTTGATTCATATTTTTATATATTACTAATCAGTTGTATTACAAAAAATAAATAATTTTCCCACAAATTAATTGAGGCCTTTCAACATGAAAGCTCTAACATACAACAATACAAATTACTGTTTTTAATTATATAAAAGAATTATATTTAAATACATCTGCATTGAGTGTTTCAAACATTATTCGATAAAACAAAAATTTAAATTTGTCAATTCTTATAAATATCAAAAACTTTTGAAAGAGATGCTTTAAAGTTTGCAGTAAAGTTTCACACTGAATATGTATGTATATTGTTTACGCGAATATCTGGACAGAATCCTTCCAATAAAAAGCTCACAAATAATTTTAAAAATACATATTGGAGATTTTTAATACTTTTATAGATCTGTCAGTTACAGTTCTTTAATAAGTATCTTTACTCGGTTAAAAATTCTGTTAATAGAAACACTTTTATATTCTTATAATAAATGTCAAGATAAAAAGGGGAAAATGAACTGCTAGATGATTATATTCAAATACAGCATTGTATTATTTATTTACTGAAGTATATAATTTATGTATCAAAGTTTTCATATATTGGTATTTATAAACTAACGAAAAAATTAGCATTGACGCAGAATTTACAAAAATAAAATTGAAGTTTTAACAGATTATATAAAATATTTCATCAACATATCAACGCACCACAGGTTCCAAATGTACTTACTATACAGTAACAATTATTCACAACTTTGCTCATGAATTTTATCGCAATAAGCCGGATAAATGTTAGCAAATACGTAACAGATGATGATAGCCGAAGTCATCTGTTTTCATTCATACCAATAATTGTTCATGTTATTAAACTTCGTTATATATGAAAATCGTTTGTTAAACCAATAATCATTTTAAGGAATTTGACACTGATACATTTTGAAATTTATTTACATATCTACACATGCTTACACTCTTACCCTTGATTACTTCCTGTCCCTAGAATAAACATTTCCATTCTCACATGCAGAATAAATTGTGTGTAGCTCCTACGAAATTAATTTACTTTTTTTTTCTCAACTTGTCAATTACATAAACAAGAATCCCCATCTTAGAAAATTTCCACAGTAGATTGGCGAAAAGCTAATTTCCTTGAAATACGTCAAGAAATGTTTGCAAAATGGAGAATAGAAGTAAGTCACCCCAAAATTATTTCAAATAATACATGAAAACATTGCATAGCACAATCTTATAACCACCCTTAAGCGATTAATCACGGAGATGAACGCAAAGTCTTGTTAATAAAACGTAAACAGTGACTGACATTGAAACAAGTACCAAACAGCTGATAATGGTTTGCATCTTTTTTATTCTAATTTTCAGTTTTAGACAAAGGGAAGAGAATAATTTTCAATTGTAAGGATTAAAATTCAAAATTATTTATCTTTATAAATTTATGGTTTTGCGTTGATTTTGTAAACAAAACAAGTATGGATAAACAGATGATCGGAGGACACCCCCCCTTTCACGAAACAGCTGATTTTTGTTTGTTTGAAAAGAAAATGAAATAACGTCATAGTTAAACGATTCTCAACCAACACAATCTATTGAAAAAGATCAGCTTGCATTTATTTAAACTAAAGGAAATTAAAAATGCCGCTAAAGGATAAGTAAAGAGTTAGAAAGAGTGACATGCAGACGGAGCGTTGTTAATAAAATGAACAGCCATACAATAATTATTAGTAAATGTTAGTAATAAAATAAAACAATATTTTAAAAACCCAACCAAAATATCATTGCTCAGAATAAGAAAAAATATATATATATATTGGTAACACTTACCATTTTCGGCTGGATCCCCTTTTTTAGCAGTTGCTGCATTTCCCATATTTGTTATGAATTTGAATATCCTCAGTTGCGTAGAAATACAATATTAATTTAAGTGCAGGGAGTATAAAATATGGAAATTTTCACAATTGTGCATTGATGTATACTACCGACAAAGCCATCATGAAAAATCAAAACCTTTACTAAGGAAACGACAAAGCCCGAAATATTGTATTCTTCCGCAGTATATTTCACACGGTGTCGACAAAATATTGATCACAAAATTGTAGTCTAAGAGTTTTCTTTTCATAAAAATATCACACGCATTTTATCTACAAATCCAGGGTAACTTGACATCATTTCATTGCCACAAACCAGTATTTAATTACAAACGCGGTACTCTTTGGTCACCGTACATATACTCATCTGGCAAAATGGCTGCCAGTTATCTGACCTATTATGGGACAAGGAGGAGAGCTTGCGCGCCGACGCAACTGCTCTCTGCTACTACAAGCTAGTTTCTGCTCCCACTCCGTAGAATTGATGAAGCAGAATAATCATCATTCGCTCTTCGGTTAGTAGGGTTAGGACAGCTACACGGGACAGAGCCAAGTTCGACTGTGTCTAAACTCAGCTTCGGCCAAAGAATGAATGGATGATGCGAAGGGAAGGGAAGGGGTGCGGGTGCGGGAAAACACTGCTGCGTTGAAGCGCAAAATTTCACTATCCTCTTCCAGAATGTTGCTTTCACCTTGCGGTTCCTTTTAGATTTGATAACCGCTCCCAGACAATTGACCTTGATATCGAAACTTAAACGGTCACTCACACAATCTTAGGGAGGGTCAAAAAAAAGTTTATAGGTGCTTGTGTTTTCTTAGATATACTAACAAATATTTTAGCAGATTTTTCCTCACCCCCCTTAAATGCATTCTCTAAATTAATCTCTTTGAGGGGTAGAAAGTGTTCCTCCCCTCAGACATCCTAGTTGCGTCAATGGCTCTGCTACACTACACTTCAGACTAGAAGGATAGGAGTTCTATATTGATTATTTATAGTACCTTATGTTGACTTATAAAAATCTTTATACTGTACAGGAGAAGAAAAAAAAAGGAATTAGAAGGGTAAGACGCAATATTCCCCGTCAGCAAGTCGTTTCGGGAAAAAAAAAAAAAAAAAGTGATGAAACGATTATTGCCCTAAAAATTCTTTTCATAAAATATCTTTACTCTATGAAATGCCGAATAGTCTGTAAAAATACCCTTTTAATGGTCTTTTCGGAAAGTATTTATTTTATCAAGTATTTTCCTTCCACTTAAGAATTGATTTTGTTTTAAGTTTTCTTATGGGAATTTTCATAAACACTAATTATTAAATATGTAACGTATTATTAAATCTTAATTTTTTAGCAAGTAATGGCCTTCATTGTGGGGGCCCATAAGAGGGTACAAGATAGGGCACCTTGTACCCCCGCAGTATACTGCCTTACATGGGCGCCCATAGGAATTTTTCTAGGGGGGGCAAACTTCAAAAAATTTTCTAGGGGGGGGCAAATTTCAAACTTTTAACAAATTTAGTTCTGTTTTTGCGATTTGTTTGCATCATGAGACACTAACCTAAAACTCTAGGGGGGGCAAGTGCCCTACCTTGCCCCCCCCTATGGGCTCCCATGCTGCCTTATACCCACCACAGTATACTGCACCCTGGAGATTTAGTATACTGTGTTATGATGTAAACAAACGTGCATTGCAAAGAGAAATCGGAACTCATATTGCTATAAATGTGAAATCTGCTCCCTCCCCCCTCAATTTTTTTAAAAGTTTGATCCCCCCCCCCTTAAAAATTTCTATGGGCGCCCATGGCCTTCATTGCAAGAGAACGTGACAGGGTATTTCCCTTTAATAATGATACAAGATCTTATCCACATTCACATGATATCCAGAGTAAACCACCAGCAAATTTTATACAGTAATAACTTGAAAATAAAGTATTTGACATTTCTAATCGTATTTTTTAAAGCTAGCATGCTACAGAAAAGATAGAGAGACGGTGCTAAGTAATACATAGAATTTAACAAGGCAATTAACTATTCTTAAACTGAAGATTAGTATCACCCTCCCCCTCCCTAAAAAAAAATATTGAAAATTATTGATATTATTGAGAAAAGCTACTCAAGTAAACGATTTGTGCATTCATATTAGCATTCACACACGCGAAGAATTTTTTTTTTTTTTTTTTTTTTTTTAAATCTTTGAAAAACTGAAAATCCATTAGCTTCTCAATTTTTAGATATTTTGTACAATTTTCAACTCTGAACGCAGCACCCGTTAAACCAATTAAGTTGAAATTTTCACATTTAGGAAGAAAAACAGAAAAAATTACCTACTTTAAAAATCAGTTTCCAGCTTTTGAGCGACTTTTTTGTAATCTTCAACTTTGAAAGAAAGTGTATCCGATAACGTTAGATCAATCGAATTGAAATTTTGCACAGAATATGTCAAAGAAATTAAAAAATGCATCAAAACGGCTTTAAACTTCTAAAAATTCTCCCGATTTTTACCGATTTTCAGATCCGAAAGAAAGTGTTTTCGACACCACAACAAAATCTGCTCACACATACGCAGCAAAAAGAAATTTTAAAATTCTAAACTGCTTTGAAATTTTGATAAATCCGTTCGTTCCAACGATTTTGTGGTATTTTTAACTTTGTGTAAGAGAAAGTGTATGAAATAATATTAGACCAATTAACCAGAACATTTTCACAGATATGCAGGAAAAATTACCTTACTTTAAATCTGAAAAATCTGATCATTTCCGTATTTCCAGCGATTTTATTATTTTTTTTTTTCTGTCTCCAGTTTTCAGAGAAAATGTATCTGAATATAAAGAAAAATATAGAGGGAGGGTGTGGGATATCACAAAGGCTTTAAAATTCTGAAATTCCATCCCTTTTCCCGATTCTTAACGATTTTCAGTTCCGAAAGAAAGCGTTTTCGACACACAATGGCGTCTGCTCCCACATACGAAGCAAAAATAAATTTTAAAATTCTAAACTGCTTTGAAATTTTGATAAATCCGTTCGTTCCCCGATTTTTAACCATTTTTGCGCAGTTTTTAAATTTGCGTGAGAGAAAGTATATAGTGACATTGGACCAATCAACTTAAACATTTTCACAGATATGCACAGGGCCGTATTTCCCATTAGGTCGACTAGGCCCGTGCCTAGATAGCAAGATTTAAATGCTATTTTTTTTCTTAAAACCTAAATCCTCTTTTACGATTCTAATATGTTTAACGCTAACGTACGGAATCTAAAAATAATTCAAAAGATTTTTCCCATTCGGCATTTTTTGTACCATATTAGTATCATCTAATAGTAAGTTAATAGTTATTTAATTGTAATAAATTGTTGATTCCCTAATTAAGCTTCATTTTGTTCAGTTTTATTTTTAATTTAGGGACGAAGGAGTGGAGGGGGTGGGAAAAGGAGGAGATGAAATTGTTGGGGGCGTCGATGGCAAAAAGCCCAGGAGCGCTGAGCTCCTAAATGTGGCCCTGGATACAGTGGTGTAACCAGAAAATTTTCCTGGGGCGGGGGGGGGGGGCTGCGACTACTGCAACTCACATATATGTATACGTGTGTGTGATAAGGGAGTGAAGAATATACATTTTGTATGGCAAAAATTTCCTCATGGGGGGGGGGTGATCCCCCTATCCCACCCCTTGGCTACACGACTGCCTGAGTACACAGTAAAAAAATTCAGAAACGTTACATACTTATAGCGGAAAGGTTTCCGAAAGTATAGCGTAACCTACCGATGCTCTACTCGAACTCACGATTTCGGAAACATAACCCATATTTCGGGGTAAAGTATTTACGGGGGAAAGGAAATCTTTATTTGGGACCTCGCGCGTGCGCCAAGTGCCAAGAGACGGATAAGAGTGAACGCGTTTTCCCTAATAGCACAGATGGTCACAAAAGAGTCGCTGTGACGTCACAGAGGGTCACAATTGTAACAGGACTGTCACATTGTAACTTCTTGCACAGCCCGATTATGACCAACAGGGGCCCCGGGCATTGATGAATTTGGGGGTCCCCATCTATAAAATTTGTTTTCTTTTTCATAATATTTTGGCATATAAAAGAATATTTCAGAACAACATTTGAAACTGGGGGCCCTGGGCAAAGTCCCGATTTGCCCATGCGATAATAAGGGTCTGGTAACTTGTGAGTGATATAACTTCACTGTGTGGTCACTGTGAAGTTTATTTGTGACCAGTCACCAGGTGATGTCGCCGAATGAATACTTAAATAAAACGAATGAATACTTAAATAAAACAGCACATTATCTCCTGAAAATAATTTATGTGGAAGAAAAAAGATTTAAGATTTTTAATTTATATTTATTATTTATGACATTTTCTCTCCATTTACAAAATACTTCAAAAAAATTTTAAGTTTCCAAAGCAAGCCGTACCACAACAGCAGTCAGTTTACTTTTAAAGCAAATTCCGGCAAGCTAATCGCAGCGTCGCGGTAGCGTGCTGTCGTATGAGTTCGCCTGTCCTCGGTTCGATACTGATTGCTGCGCTCCTGCCGTTAGTTTTGTGCTGCCATCTAGTTGAAGTACTTGAAACGCTTCATCTAGTGCATGTTACTTTTTTTGAAAAACTCAGAAAGGTTACTCGTTAATTCGGAAACCTTTTGGAAATACTCGGAAACCTTTCCGAAATACACGGAGAGTTTACTCAATATTTTACCAAAATATACAGAAACGTTACCCATCTTTTCCAGAAACCTTACCTAAAACGCAGGAAAATAGGTAAATATGTTTCCGACATATGCAGAAACGTTTCTAAATACTTTACCCGCATGGTTCGGAAACGTTTCCGCAATTTTAAAACACAAGAGCTGCCCCATTTTTTGGGGTAACGTTTCCGATTTTTTTTTTTTTTTTACCGTGATATGTAGAAAAAATTCCCTTCTTTAAAGATCTGATAATTTCCCAAATTTCCAGCGTTTTTTTGTTGTTTTCAGAGAAAATGTATATGATAACGTTAGAGCGAACAACTTGAAATTTTGTTCCAGAATATGTAGAAAAATACAGGAGGGAAATATCACAGCGGCTTTAAAATTCTGAAATTTCATTTTCATTCCCCCATTTTTAGCGATTTTCAGTTCCGAAAGAACTCGTTCCCGATACTGTGAGAGAGATTGAAATCTTGTTCACACATATGCAGGAAAAATATTTTTAAACATACTAAACTGCTTTTAAAATTCGATAAATTCGTACGTTCCCCCGATACATAACGATTTTGCGGAATTTTTAACTTATATTTTGCCCAAGTAAAAACCAATAAAGAGAAAGTGTGTTCAATAACCTAAAACCAATTACAGTGAAACCTACTAAGTTGACCATCCAGTGGTTTCCCGTTTTCGTGGGCATGTTATCAAGGGTACAATACTTACTTTTTGATTTTCGTATTTTATCATCTACACGGTAAAAAAAAATTCGGAAACGTTAGCCCAAAAAATGGGGCAGCTCTTGTAGTTTAAAATTGCGGAAACGTTTCCGAACCATTCGGGTAAAGTATTTAGAAACGTTTCTGCATATGCCGGAAACATATTTACCTATTTTCCTGAATTTTAGGTAAGGTTTCTGGAAAAGATGGGTAATGTTTCTGTATATTTTGGTAAAATATTGAGTAACCTTTCCGTGTATTTCGGAAAGGTTTCCGAATTAACGAGTAACCTTTCCGAGCTTTTTAGAAAAAAGTAACATGCACTAAATGAAGCGTTTCGAGTATCTTAAACTAGATGGCAGCACCAAACTATCGGAAGGAGCGGTCAAAACTAGCGACCAGAATCGAACGCTGGACCTTCGCATTTGGAGGAGAGCACGGTACCACGGCGCTGCGGTTTTCTTACCGAATTTTGCTTTAAAAGTAAACTGACTGCTGCAAAAGTTATTTGTGGTACGGCTTGTTTTGGAAACTTAAAATTTTTTTGAAGTAATTTGTAAATGGAGAGAAAATACCATAATTAATAAATATAAATTAAAAATCTTAAATCTTTTTTCTTCCACGTAAATTATTTTCAGGAGATAATGTGCTGTTTTATTTAAGTATTCATCCGTTTTATTTAGGTATTCATCCGGCGACGTCACCTGGTGACTGGTCACAAATAAACTTCACAGTGACCACACAGTGAACTTACATCACTCACAAGTTACCACACCCTTATTATTGCATGGGCAAATCGGGACTTTGCCCAGGGCCCCAGTTTCAAATGTTGTTCTGAAATATTCTTTTATATGTCAAAATATTATGAAAAAGAAAACAAATTTTATAGATGGGGTCCCCCAAATTCATCAATTCCCGGGGCCCCTGTTGGTTATAATTGGGCTGTGCAAGATGTTACAATGTGACAGTCCTGTGACAATTGTGACCCTCTGTGACGTCACAGCGACTCTTTTGTGACCATCTGTGCTATTAGGGAAGACGCGTTCACTGTTATCCCTCTGCCTCTTGGCACTTGGCGCATGCGCGCGAAGTCCCAAATAAAGATTTCCTTTCCCCCGTAAATACTTTACCCCGAAATATGGGTTATGTTTCCTGAATCGTGAGTTCGAGTAGAGCATCGGTAGGTTACGCTATACTTTCGGAAACCTTTTCGCTGTAAGTATGTAACGTTTCTGAATTTTTTTACTGTGTACGCACTTATACATAGTACATGTACTATATGCAGTATAGCCAGTATACTACAAAATTATATAAAATATGGAAACAAAATGATACAAAATAGGAATAATATTGTTTACTAGGCTTAATCCTTAATTACGTACATAGGAAAAATTCTGGAAATAGGAAAAATTTTGGTAGTGGTCAGCTTACAAAGGTTTTGAGATATGTTTTGGGACAAATTCTACCTATTTAACTGGTCAGCAAACAAGTTAGACAGGTGGTCAACTTATAAAGGATTCATTAAAGTTACTAAGCCATTCCGTTCTTGGTCAATTAAGTGAACTTAGACAAATGGTCAACTTCACAGGTTTCACTGTAACTTGAACATTTTTACAGGCATGTAGAAAAAATACATCTTAGAGGCTTTCGAAATTTCCGCCTACCACTTGGTTTGCCAATTTTTAGTAAGTTTTGAAGCACAGAGAAAGAAACACCAACGCCTTTGACTACTGGGTTTAACATTTTGCTAAACAGTGCCAATAAAATGTAGAGAAAAGTCTTAGCTATTTTGAATCCGTAGCAAAGAAACATACAGGCGTCGTTTTTAATTGTTGTAACTTCATAACAAATTTCGCAAAATGATTGTGAACGTAGATGACTCAATTATTTGGTGAATCTGAATATTCGCGTAACTTTGTACACTTTCAGAAAAAATTAAAATAAATACAAACACCATATAACGACTTGCGGTTAGATTCTATTTAAGATAACTTTCATCCTGATTTTAATTATTGTAAATTTAAAAGGGAAGAAAATTCACAGCAATATAAAATGAAGCTTTGTAAATAAAAATTTAAATCCGTATGTGATTTTTGGTTTATTTTAAAGTTCTTTTAAAGCAAAGTTAAGATTTATATATATATATCCCTATACTATTAAACGCGGAAATATATGTATGTTTGTCCGAGCGATCTCGAAAAAGGCTCAAACGATTTTTTAAGAATTTCGTACCTGGGGGTTTTTGGGCCCTGGAAAAGATTGCGCTAAGTCACTTGACTGAAAAAAAACACCCTGAACCGCTCAAAATGTAAAATTTTCGTTTTGGACGGTAGCGCCATCTATTGATCGTTTGGGAAACACAGTTAATGTAATCTTTGTAAAAGGAACACCTAACTTTGGGGCGGATTAAAAAATAGACGTAATCGATATATAATAGTAAAAATTAATTTTGCAAAGAGACAAAATAAATGGAACTTGATATCCAATACACAGACAAATAAATATTTTAATAACAATATATTACACCTTTCAGCTACATATGCTTTTTAGAATAAAAAAGTTATTTTTATTTAAAATTATCGTTCTGGCAACCAACGAAAGAAAAAGAGAAAACCAATCCCTGTTGCCATTCCGCAAGAACCTTAACGGAATACACGTGAATAATTTCATTATTTTTAATTTATAGTTATTAATATCGAACTATTTGTAAATCTTCTGTCAAAAATTGAATGCGTTTATTACGTCACCCTTTTGTAACAAACGTAAAACTAAATGTATTCCCGCGTAGATACTAAAACTATAGGTATCGTAAATATTTTTCATGTATTTTTATATTGAACCATACGATGCGAATTTCAAAAATACATGAAAGTTTCAGGTCAACTGAATAATTTAAATGAAAATGACACCCTTTGCAATGATACACAGAAAGAAAAAGATCCTGTGGGGTAACATGAAAATTCCAAGTTTTTTATTACGGCACTAGGTTGAGTTATACTTTAACTGCCTTATTCCGCCAAGTTGAGGACAAATATTTTAATGTAATCACCCTGATGATTTTTTTTTTTTTTTCTTTTAAATGCGACAACCGTTTATAATGAAACTATCTTGAAACTCCCATAAAAAAAATTCACAATGATACGATCGATTCCTAAATTGGGCTCGCAACCGAAATTCAAATTAATTTTGCAGGTGATCATTCATCAGTTTTTTTCCCATAGTTTTGATTCACTGCAGCTGATGATTTCAACTGATTTTATTTTATCATCGTATGGACAGGCATTGGAAAGTTTCGGGCAGAACTTTACGATGTTAGCGAACCCATGGGCCTAACTTCATGATGTTAGAGAAATCGCGGGCCATATAATTGGGATTTATACGGGAGTTTGAATGGTTTATATAGGTTTTATACGCAGAGCCCGATCAAGCCAAAAGTGGGCCCAGGGCCAAATACTTATTCGGGCCCCACCCCGTCCTTTTTATATATGTAAAAAATTTTTATTTAATTTTGATGCAGTTCAGTATATTACATAAATATATAAATCAGGACTAATACACATTCATTGCTAATTTGCTAAGTTTAGAATACAAACTTTTGGCCTCGTGGCGGGTTACTGGAGATTCACCTTCATTTTCAGAAAAACTTAACAGTAAGTTTTTGATCAAAAGATAATTTTTGCGAAGAGCTCTAGTTGCTTCTGCTTCAGCAGACCATCTAGTATTAGCTAATGATTTTACTGTGTAGTATTAGCTAATGACTAGTATTAGCTAATGATTTACTAATGATTTTACCACTGTCGGCTAGTGTGGGTTAACAGTGTAGCGCGGCCATAGTGTAGGCTAATAAAAAATATTTTTAAAAATAAATTATATATTCCACTATGTTTTTTTTTATAGTAATAAAGTGTGCCAATTTTCGTTAAGTAATATTTTACGAAATATTTGTACATTTTTTAGTTAAAACTAAAAAACAAAACGGCCCCTAATAGTGATCGGCCCCTGGGCCTGGGCCCAGTCGGCCCATGCGTTAATCAGGCACTGTTTATACGGGGTTTTGACTAGTTCTGCGGGCCGGTCTAAACGCCATGGCTGACCCCATCTGGCCCGCGGGTTAGAGGTTGCCCATATGTGGAAGCAGTAAATTGGGAATCTGAAATCTGGTCACTAAGGTTTTTTCTAATAAATTCCCAATTCTTATTTAAGCCGTGGATTAGATTGTGTTGTGTACTATTATTAAACCAAAGGATAAGGCCCTTTGTGGAGACATTTACAACGGGCAATAGAATATTTACACTCAGAATATTTAATATTTACCTACTTAAAATAACTTCATATTCAGTTTTATTATAAATCGAAATCGGAATTGCATAATCTGCAGAAACTTTTCGTATTCGAAACTTTTCGTTTAGTATCAACATCCTCCCTTACATCAATGCTAAATGCATGGAAAACCATTTTATTATAAAAAGTTAAACTGGGTACACTGTTATAAAAAAATCTGAATTTCACAGACAATATCAACCTGGTTTCCACGGGAGAATCTCCCTTATTGGTGAAGAAAGGATTTTTGCTGTTTATTAACGGAAGTTCTGTTAAAAAAAGAAATTTATCTGTGAATCTTCTGATGTCTAGTTCTAAAAGGGCATTTTCCGTTCTCTTTCTGACACCTGCGAGCTTGGACTAATGAAATGTCTCCAAGTCACTTCCACTCGTAATCAAAATAATACCCACAAAGCTGATTTTAGCAATTTTGAATGCAAGATGTTTGATGCTCATTCTGCCTGCGTTTTAAGTTGGAGTTAAAATCCCACAAAAATATCGTCACCTTTCGCATGTAACAGACGACTGCAGATAATTGGAGCATAGCATTTTACTTGATGCTACGTCCTTTTGCTGTGGGTGCTTGCTACATTAATGCAATGGACACAACGAAGATTACTTCTCGGTGTATTCGCTTGTGATAATTTTATTTTATATCCGAATACCAAATGCATCTTTTTCATATTCAGAGTTGTGAAACAAATTCAACCTAAATACGGAGGGAAGGGGATGCTTCCGGTAAAGATTTTGCTTTAATGGACATAGTTTTTTACAACTGGATTATAGAAATCTCGTAGCTGTTGCAAAACAAATGATGTTATGATATCTCCAGTCAGGGACGTACCCAGAAAAAAATTTCGGAGGGGGTTCAACGGTGAAAAAGGCAGAATTTTTCACAAAAAGACTTCATCATTCTTATTTTGTTAACAAAAACTGAAATTTCGGGGGGGTCCGGACCCCCTGGACCACCCCCCTTGGGTACGTCCTTGTCTCCAGTCAAAGAAGTGAACTATAAATACTATTTTACCTTTTTCATGTAAATAAATTTGGTGTCTGCTTTAATTATATCTCCCAGCTGGTTTAACCATGATTACATTTCTGTATTCTGACTGTACTGTGAATTCGTTTTATAACTAGCGACCATAGTGAAACTATATTCTATTTATTAAAAAAACACTTTTTGTATAAAGATCTGTGTAAAGTATTTGACTTTATTTGAAATTTATTTTCTAGGGCTAATAATCATAGATTACAGCTCTGATAATGAGAAATGAAGAAAACGAATAATTCAAACATATTTTTAACTGTGCAATATTTATAACATTATTTATATGTACATGTATGTACACTTTTTTAAAACAATTCTGGTGTTTTAGCACCTGATCACCAAACCACCTCCACCCCCCCACCCCACCCCCGAAAAAAATATTGAAGCTTGTGGTGCAGTTACAAAAATCTAGTTCTACATTTTAACAACTAAGAATGAGTAAAAACTTTGTTAACGTTGTGTATCCATTTACCTACACTCATATATATATATATAGATTTAAAAGTTGGACTAGGA
Organism: Cheiracanthium punctorium; assembly: GCA_038373885.1. Taxonomy (NCBI): domain Eukaryota; kingdom Metazoa; phylum Arthropoda; class Arachnida; order Araneae; family Cheiracanthiidae; genus Cheiracanthium; species Cheiracanthium punctorium. The sequence continues at coordinate 76,605 of JAWZYV010001707.1, read as the reverse complement.
CAGCTTTTTCTTACGTGTAAAATAATTACATGAATAAAGTGCTTCAATTTCTATTTGAATCTATTACAATGTATTGAATGAATTAGAAAGTTGGTTTAAAAAATGACTATTTTTTTATGAATAAAAACTATATTCTAGGCTCTAAGGTAAATAAATTATATTTTGGCAATATGTAGGTACCCGGTTTTGTCCAATAATGCCGCTTATTAGAAAATAAGGCATAATATCTTTCAATTGCGATACAAAATCTGATTCCATAATTTTAAGCAATGCTTAAAATCCTTCTTTGTGATATAGGGAAAAAAGAAAAATACCTTTCTCTATAAAGGGGGGGGGGAAGAATTTCCTGCCTGAAAATAGCAGAAAAAACCTGTTTATGTGACTGAAACTGACTGTGAGAAACCGTTTCGTAAGATAACATGTGAACGGAAATTAAACGTTTTCTCCGACACCGGAAATGGGAAAAGGGTTATTGTCCGGCAGCATTGCTGCCAGACAATGACCGTTTATTTCAGCAAACTTTTATAACAGTGAGTAATTTAGAAAAACTATCTTAAGCGAATTGGAATCGTAATTTTTCCTTCAAAGCCTGATAACCGTGACTTCAATATGACGTCAATGTCACTTGCAATACATGATTTTGACATGCAAATAATAAGATTTTTTATTTTAGGAAATGAAATGTAGCTGAAAATATCAAAAATAAATAAATAAAAATTAGAAAAAAGCCTTAAAATCAGAGAACGGGTGGATTTTCAGATCTTTTCTATATTTCTTCTTTAACCAAATTTTCCACATAATTATGAAAATTTTCAGGCCGATCGCACCAACGAACGGTGTAAATTTTGCGTTATTAGACAATAACTTTTTAATATGTTTGGTTTAATGATGGTAAAAGTTTTGTTTTTGAGTGGTTGAACTTTAATTGTGACAGAGTCAGGGATCAGCGTAACTATATAGTAGGTTACGATGTATTTTTGATTTATCCGAGGTTAGAAGTTAATTTTTTTTCAGCCCATCCGTTTGTTCTGTTATTGCCAACGTTTAAGTAGTTGTTTAAGTTATTATAAAGTTAAAAGAATATTTTTGATCTATTCTGTTTTTGATTTCATGATTTCGAAGTGTGCTTTTGTACTAATAATTTAAATTGCATTACACTTTTTCTTTACTTAAGCGCGATTTTATTGAAGAAAATCATGTTTTAAGAATATTTATGTAAGATTATACTTTTATAGCATCTATATTGATGTAAGAAGATTGAATTTACTTTTATAGAATTTATTTATGTAAGATGTATTTTCTTTCAATTAGAAAAATGAGTATTTTATGCTTAAATTGAAGCACTAAGGAGAAATTTAAAATTTCAACCGTAATGAATGATCATAGATGTATTACACGACAAAGACGTAAATGCATGAAAGTGTAGATCAAAAACGAGCTGCGGAAACAAATATGATCACCGGCAGCAGCGCTTGGCCCAAATGCGTGAACGTGCAGCTCAAACACAAGCAGATGAAACAGATGATCAGTACTTGGAAGGAGAACGACATAGAACAGCTAGACGTCGACAAATACTTCGGGTAAACAGTCTAAGTATCTACAAAGCTGCCACAAATGTGGATACTTACTACCATAGTTTACAACGTTTTAACATGGCTTGCATTGACCGTGGAGCTTTGCATTTTCCTGAAGAAAGAGTAAAAACTCAAATTAACAGAAATCATTTTGGGGACTGTTGTTTGCATGGTAAGACTGATATAGGAAACCCTGAATTTCCTAATGGATTGGTGCTGTTGTTCCTTTCGATGCCATCCACATCCCAAAGAATTTCATAAAAGAATTCGAAATTTGAACGCATACTTTACAATGGTTTAGTTCACAGTCTATGACGAGTGAAACTATTAACGATTTCGGTGTGTACAGCTACATTGTGAACGGTGTATAACAAACTTTATGAATTTTTTTTATAAACTCATTCATTTGACAGTTCAGCCAACTCATATTCCTGATGCTGAATTTGAACGTCTTCAATATGGACAGATATATTTCTGAGATAATCAAGACGCTGCTAGTGAATGCATGAACAATCTCCATTGTATCCGCCAAGATCTTCGCTGACACCCTCGCTGATGCACTCTCTGCGACAGAAGGGAAGGAGGCACCTTACGTCAAACTACTTTTTACTCAACCATGATGGCACCGACCATCAAATATTTAGCATCCCTTTTCAAAATAAAGTATATACCATTGTAACATTGAATGCCGGCCAAAGCTTCCCTGATAATTAACGAGTGATCCGACAGCAACGTAAATCTTTTTTAATCATGAAGATTATTGATACGTGTCAAGAGATTTACGTACCCATTATTTTGCACTTAAGGCATTTTTAGATTTTGAGCATGGCTCTGTAGCCAAGTACTATAATATAAACATCAAAACTTACGTAGTATGAATATCCTATTAATCCTTTGAGCAAGTGATAGCACATAGCATAAAAAGAACAATTAAAAAAAAAAAGAAAAATAGAGACAACAGAATACACACACACAGATGTTCCAAGAAAACAGAGCTATCAAAGCTAAAAAACTTCGGATGATATCTCGTGGGACTAAGCCTAACAACAAGAACAAACAAACCAAAGAGGCGGAAGTTGGAATGGAAAATTGAAATAGAACACTCCATTATCAAGTGCCACGGTGCTAATTTTTAAATTTAATAGATTAACAAAAATAGCTAGCTTTCTGCAGGTTACATGATAAAAAGAATCATAAAAGTAACCCAGGGGCACGACCATAGCTAATAAATAAAAACAAATATGGTAAAGATCCAAAAATGGAGGAAGAGTTGGTGCCAATACTCGAAAACAAGGTGATGCTAACATAGAATTTTAAATGACAAAAATAAGTAGCATGATCCACGGAGTAAAAAAGAGAGAAAAATCAAACAACCAGATGATACTGCTGTGGAATACTCTGCTAATTCCTGAGTTCGTCGTTCTAAAGTCCAGTAGGTGTAGAAAGTTCAAGTAAAGAGTCCACTTGGCTGGATGGAAAACGAACTTTATTGCTTCTAGAACTTTGTCGAAGAATCAGCTGTACAAAATTCACAAGCACAATCAGGCAGTAATGTGCTTTTAACAGTCCGCTTAGATCAGAAGCTTTCACAAATGCTGTATTTCAACCAAAAAATAAAACACTTCCACAGGCAAAAAATCAGTGGAAATATACGAGGGATATCGCAAGCAGTCGCTCAAGACTCAACAATGAAGAATTTACTCACAGCACTTTAAAACTAGGCTTTAAAAAGCAAGCAAACTATAGCACCATTCACAGAGCAAAGCAGTGTACTCATCGGTAGCTCGATAACACACTGAACAGGGGGTCTGTCATGCCCGTATTTATAGGTGACGCAGAAGCTACAAGGAGCTTCTAGAAAAATGTATCGCTCGAAGATTCCACTTAAAGCGGGACTTTTGATTACGTCATAGAAGAGAAATATTAGGCTATTATGCATGTTAATGCAGAAAAACTAACTTTACAAGCCCCATTGGGAAAACCGCGCCAAATGACCAATATGTTGCCAGGTTTGGTGACTTTTGTCACAATATCTCCAAATTTGGCTCCAAAAATAAGTCCCCAAAAGTGAGGTTAGCGAAGGCCTAGGATCAATATTTCTCGAGATTTCTAGAAACGCTATACTAATGAATGGGGAAACCCAAACCTCCGTATCTCCGGTTCTAGTTGACCGATTTTGATGCAACAAAATGCAAAATTTGCCTATTTGACGCGTAGAATACGAATTTTAAACCATTTTTAGCAGCCAGGAGGCAGAACAGACCGAAAATTCGTAACATTGTCCCTATTCAAGAACTGCACTCTCCCGGCAGTACAATCCCAGTTAGGAGGTCACACAAATATCTACAGTGTATAACCTTTAACAAGATCTTAACGTAATTTAAGCAAGTAATCAATAAACATAATAAGCAAATACACAATGAAAATTACGCTACTTTTACCCACACGTTGTGGCAGAGCAATATAATGGAGTTAAAACTATGTTATACTGCAGTTACGAATAACAGCAGCACAACTTGGGAGTAAAAGCACCGTTATTTTTCTTTCCCTTTCTTCAGTGAATGCCCTGTTTTAAGAATCAATTTCAATTAAAAAAATCACTAATAAGTTTAATTTTACCTGATTTCGCAATATTGTTTAATTATTCTTAAAAAAGAAAGAAAAGAATATTTATAGAAAAAAGGTATTATTACTATTATTATTACGGCATACATTGAGAAAGAAATATTTTGTATTTCAAATCATAAATGATAACCACACACATTTTAGAATCATAAAAAAATAAATGGTAAATTTTCAAAAATGTTTTTCGCGTACAGAAAGCCACCCTAATCTTGTTTGTATAGATATATGTACTTTTTTAATCTTATCAATAAATCACATTTCCTTTTTCAATTTAAACACCCTATTTCGCTCTCCAAATATATGTTATCTATAATTCTCTGTCTGATAAATGTTTTCAGATAAACTCATATTGTGCAAAAGTTGAATAAAAATAAACAAATGTACTTCTATCAAATTAAGAGTTAGTTTATCCCCCTGGCATGAATTATGAATTAATGTTCTGATACCTCTTATCCTCTCAGATGTGAATGCTTACAGATATAGACAAGTCTAATATTAGCGATTAGGACGGGTTCAGCTCAATATTCTTTTTTACGTGAGACGCGATTTCGAGCATGATTTAATTAGAACGGTTCACACAATTAAACAAGTTTCTGAAATCCATTCTTTTTAAAGACGCTTCATTTCACCGTATATGATGCTAGTGATGGGAAATATCGAATTCTTTTAAGAATTGACTTTGCAACATAGGTAACATTTGTGTCCTCAGTTTTGAACATAGGATCTGAAAGGGTTAATGTTAATATAAATAGATCCGGGCGCCACCACGGCCAAGTGGATAAGACACTGAAAATGGTAGATGGCTGAAGTGTGAAGGTACCGGGTTTGGGTCTATCGATCTAACGGCCTGGAGTTTTGGGAGGCTTTCTGCAGATGTAACGTGTCTACTCGTTAGAAACCTTAAAATGCCCTCCTTAGGCAGATATCCCTCGAGTAGCTTTGTCTTTATGCACACTACAATAAATAGATCCCATGACTAACTAAACAATAAACCACCCCTCTGAAATAAATATAAGAGGAATTTCACACACCTGCTTGGCGCTCCTGCTACCCTTCTTTTTACTTAATAAACACACTTATTTCTCCAAAAACGATGAATCATTTTGAAAATCTGTTTACAAGGAGTATGTTCAATAACTGACAAATTTCTCATGAGCCTGGGCTGGGACTGAGCCTCTCTTTTCAATTAGAATTGAACACACATTAGATGTTCATTAGAAAAGAGAGGAACTTTTGAATAGAAACATCTCTAAAAATTGCTAACGACATGTAAATTGACAGGCCGTTCAGTTCCATAGATTTAACGAAAAAAATCATCGTATGTATTATGGCAATCTTTGATAAGACTGTGCAATCGAATTCTTAAAAGAATCGTTATAGCGTGGTTAAATAAATGCCATTATGATTGCTATATGCTGTTTCTTTAAGGCTTAGTATTTGTGATGCAGATCTGAACGTAGGATGGCTTTGTGCAGGTGTTCAGGAGAAACTGGTTAGTATTTATTATACACAAAAAACAAACAAACAAAAAAAAAAGCGCCAGATGCGCAACACGACAAACTTCTGAGAGTTGACTGTCCGACATAAATGTTACATTAAACGAGCATTACAAAATGGGATAGCATTACTGTTTTCAATCTAGCATTTTTTAATGCCGTTTATTGAAAACGAACGAAAGGTGAAACGCTCATTCCTTTGTTTTTTTCCTCTGAGACATTTTAAAGTTCCAAAAAGGAAAAGTCTACTATGTTGCATCTGCCACCAATCTAAATCTAAACACAAAGGAACTACAGTAGACACCGGTTATAACGTACTCTCACGGGACCTAAAAAAGTTGTACGTTATAAGCAGTATCGCCGGTAAGATTCAATATTACACAAAAAAAAGAAAGTGGGCTCATAAATTCATCGTAATATGTGTTTTAAACAGGTCTCATTAAAAAAAAAATTAAATTAAACAAAGAAAATCCTTTATTACTTACAATTTTTATTGAGAAAATAATCTGTAATTTTCTTTGGTTTTAAATGGGCAGATGCTATTTTAAAAATGCCGTTTTGGATGTCCATAATAAACTTTTGTAGAATCTCTGCATCATCACTGCGGCATTCAAGAAATCGTGATAATGTTTTTGCAGCATTTAATGCATCGGGTATGCTTGGTGTATATACTCCTCTGTTTCTTCACTATCATCAGAATCATTATAGATAGGGCTTTTCAGGAGGCATTTGCAATGATGAATGACAAACAAAAAGCATGGTCTTGTTTTTAGCCTTACCTAGCAGGCGAAAAAGATAAAAGATCGCCCCCTTCATTCATACACAATTGATCTCGCTCGAGAATCTGAAAACTGACAACGAGTATTTTTGAAGGTACTGAAATTTCCGAGAACAAGAAAATAAAATTCTTAAGAAAAGCAAAATTTTATTTTTGGCTTTGGTATAAAAAGTACGTTCTAGCCGAAGTACGTACTTTTGTTAAGTACGTTTTAACCGAAGTTAAATAACATAAATATAGGACTTCAATCGGGACCTAGCTTCTAGGTACGTTATAACCGATAGTACGTTATATCCCAGGTCCGTTATAACCGGTGCGCACTGTATATATAAAACATAAAAAAATGTATGATCTTAAAAATCTATGAAACTTCAAAATAAATAAAAATTAAATTTACCTTGATTGTGATTTGAGCATTAGTGCATGTGTATTTTTATATAAATTTTTATGTACAACGTAAAAATGTCGAACTGCCTCTGGTGATGCAATTAAAAAAAATACTTTTAATAAATGCTTGTCTGGGCATAGCTGCATGCCTCTCTGAGGTTACCATGTCAAAGCCGTCGTCTCCCCTGATTTGTTTTCCTCCCCATTCTCCTAATAAAATTATAAAATATTTGCATTTGTTTTAAGCTGGGGAAAAAATGACACGGGCACTACACTAAAAAAAAGAAGTCTTAAGAAAAGAGCACTTTTTGTGATTTCCTATCAGAAAAGAAATTTCTTTCCAACGGAGTTCTTTTTGCTTTATTCTGTTTCTATCGAACTTTACAACTTGTTTAGCTAATACTTATATATTTTCACTGTTATTTCGGGAATTTTTAAACGCTTGATAAATTATCACTTGTAATAAAAGAACTTAAAAAAATACGGGAGATAGCGATTCTATTTACTAAAACGGCTATTGTAAACTAACGAATTGAATGATGATTTAAAAAATGTAACCCCTTAAAAGAATGTTATTAATAACAATGAAATAGCGTTCATTAACTGATGATTTGTATGCTGTTTTATCAGTATAATAGGGAGGAAAAATAGGAATTAAAGGAAAAGTAAAATTAGGGAGGAAATTTATTTATTTATTTATTTATGTTTTATAGCGTGCCTTAAAAAATTGTTATATTTAATTTTTCGTCCCTTTGCACTAGTAATGCTGAAAAATCCTCCCTTCGGACATTTTTATGTCTATTAGAATACTTAGGGTTTTCTTTTTCGTCGTTTATAGAACATATAGCTGTGACCTATAAACTAGTCTAAATGGTAGACTTGAGATCTCTTTCACTCAAACTATTCAGACATGAGCCCAAAAACCCATTTATAGTCAAATCTCGTATTTTCTCCCGTGTATGCTAATCCTATAAGCTTTTTATGCCTTCGTTCTTGGCAAAAATCTCGACACTTAATCAATATTTTTGAATTTTTCTTTTTATGTTTTATTCCCAAGAAATTCCCTTTCAAACATATACTGACAGTTCTTCAAAACATAAAAAAGCTTTTTTTTCAGTATAAAATCAAGACATCAACTGGAAATTAGTTGTAAAACTGAGCAATAAATCCTGAAGGATTTTTTTTAAGCAATAGGCCATGAGATATTTGCTAAGCGGTCGCTTAGTAAAAAAGATTATACATAAAGCAAATTCCCTACTACTTTATTAGTTTTAGTATAAAAGTCGTCTTCTTCCCTCACCTGTAAAATATGAGTATAAAAACTTACTAAGTACAGTAAAATCATTAAAACTCCAAAAATAAAACTATTAAATGTCATATCTCTGTAGATTGAGTACTTAGAGAGAAATCTAATCCGTTATTTGCGCAATTTGTAAATGTAAAAATAAAATATTGAAAATTAATGAAATTTTATTTCTTCGAAATCGGGCTTAGTTTTATAAAATATAAACCCAAGGCTTTGTCAACCAAAAGTTTTACAGTATCATCTTGATTGAACGTAAGCTTCTTCCTGATACGTTACGAAGAAATTATGCATAAACACTGTAAGGTATTCTTTGAGATACGTGCAACCTTCGCATAACGATATTGTAGGGACCTAAATAAAATATCGTTACAGAAAGTTTATCGTTGTAGACGTGCTGAGCTTTTGTACTTTATTTAAGCTTAAAGCTTAAGTAAATAAAAAAAGGTGTTAAGCTTTAAGCTTTAAAGGCGTTTTCTAATTATAAAAATAAAGCTAGAATATATTTCCCGAGCAGAAATAACACTTCAGTCACCAATGTGTAAAACTTTTAAAATGAAGACGTTCGAGTAATGAATCTATTGTACAGAAAGTGAAGTTCAACTCATATACGCAACGCATTAATTACCTTCTTTCAATTTTTTTACTATACTGCACTTTCTTTTACGATTGAATAAGGGGTGGAAATTTCAGATACAATTTTACTAAAAATATGTGAAAATATGTATAAAAGATGCAATAGTTTATTTCTTTATAGCACATATGGGCAACCTGTGGTCCGCCTAGCGTTGCCAGGCGTCCGGATAAAGCCGGACATAGTTGGGCTTTTTGATTGCGTGTCCGGCCAAACTTAACGGTGTCTGGCTTTTGTTAGGCTTTTTACCGGTGACTTTGACTGATTAGTAATAAAGTACTTGAACTGATTTGGCATTCGATGTTATTTATATTTCATTAGAATTTAACAAGATTCATTTTAGTAATCAAAAAAGCTTGATTTTACATACAATTTTTTTGTTGTACCTATTAATACTGAGACAAAATCCTCAATATTGTAGGCTGTCCGGCCTTTTAACCCAAATGTCCGGCCAAACTGGCTGGTCGGCTGTTTGGTTTGGCGACCTGGCAACCCTAGGTCCGCCAATGCTTTTGATCCGGCCCACGAAACATATCGAAGCCCTATAAATCTCATAAATAATTCAATGTCCCATATAAATCCCAATTATACGGCCCGCGACTTCGCTAACATCCTGAAGTTTAGCCCGCAACTTTTCAAAGGTTGCCCATACCTACTTTATAGCATTACAAAAAAAGTAACTTTTCTAGAAATCTCAATGTTTTACGCCACACCACAGATTAAAGGCTTTAGCACATCAAAATCTAGGAGAAACAAGGCACTTTATGTCTGAAAAGGTTTACTTTTTCCTCTCCCATTCTGCAATCTTTTATAATCGTATATTCTGGACCATTGATAGTGTTGTCCAAAATAAAAAGATTGGATTCAAAGGACGGATACAATCCACCCCACTGGCCCGGGAAATTTATGTCAACGGCGGCCCACTTACATTTTCTTCTAACATACGTACACATCATACATAAATGTATATATAAATACAATATATGTTAAAGTGACCGGCCCATCGGGAAAATTCCCGGATTCCCGGTGGGTGTATCCGGGCGTTACACATTTATAAGTGTAAGAGCTAAAAAAATCGTTATAGACAGGTGCTTCTAAAAAGTGAATATCATTGTACACAGATTCAAAATGCATTAAGTAAATAGGAATTCGTCGGGACCAAAGAGATTATCATTATAAGCAGGTTTATCGTTATAGGCAGTATTGTTACACGCAGGTTTCACTACACAGAAAACAAAGGATGCGATATTGGACAACGCATAAAAAAGATAATAGACCGTAAATACTTACTTTTCCTGCTTCGTTTAAAAATCATTTGAAATATATTATGAATCTTGTTCAGCTTGTATCAAACTTTAGCTTAGAGTTAATATTTCTACGTTCTCATGTATCTGTTATATTAGCTTCAGTACGGATTTATACTTCAATAATTGACGATAAGGGTTTCTTCGAAAGAGGAAGCAGGTGAAGGTAGCTAGGTTAATGGACTAAACACCCATTGAGTAATGACAGATCTGATTTAGATATCAAAGAGGATCGCCGATTTAGTCAAAAAAGAAAACTTCCGGAAAAGCGTTAACCAAACGAATAATAATATTTCAATGTCATCTCATGATCTTCAAACACGAGTTTCCTTTTATTTATTTTTTCTTGAAACTGATTCTGTGATATATTGGTTACTGTTAATTAACTGTTCAGTGTATGGACATAATTCAGTATTAATATACAATATTTTCAGTTTAAATATTTCTAAAGGCTGTTACAACAAACATGAGCATAAGGACATTAATTATCTAACGATGTTAAATTTTTGTACATGTTAAAAATTATCGAAGCTAAGTGGCTAATAATTGAAATTAATAAGAGCTTTCAGTTTTATTTTTTCAACGATTTTTTTAAATAAAAGCCTAAATTATTATGAAATCATTTCGTACTCTCCTTAGTCCCTAGTAGTTATGTAACTGTTTAGAGAAATTATAACTAGCCATGCAGAATTTCAAAATCTTTCGAATCAAAATCTAAGATTATTTCCCTCGACTTCGTCACATAACTTTTGAAATAAACCTTTTAACGTATAATGCAACTTGAAAATTATCGCACAAAAATTAAGTCAATTTCATCAGACATCTAAAAGCAAAGAGTTCGGAATAGGGGCTTATTTTTACGCTGAATAAAAAATTAAAGAAACTTCGGCGATAAAATTTTAATTTTGACATTCAAACTTTTACTTTTGAGCACGCAACAAGCTTTTCCACATATTTAATCTTTACCAGAATCCGGATATAAATATTTTATAAGAGAAAGATGACAGAATGACGCCACAACACTGTACACCTTTTCATTCATTAAGATGTACACTTAGACTGTAGCTCAAACAAAGGGAAACCGAACTGCAATCTACTCCATTTGCTCCATAACAAGAAATCATGAAAGAAACTCTATTCTTCACCTTGCGCATTCATTGAAGTGATATATTTCTTACGTATTTCCTGTCTTAAAAAGTTTCTAGCGACGTCATAAAACCAGTTACAAATATTAGTTTCGTGTAAACGATGCCACATGTTTCAAAATTTCGTTGCATCATTCACAAAAAGTTTTTGGCTCCACGACGGTACTTACGTTTTATTGATAAAAGAGATTCTCGATCTCGAAACACAATACGTAGGCAATCAGATGGAAGCTTTACTGAATAATTAAATTGGAATATATCATTTCTATATCCGATTTCTTGGGGGGGGGGGCTAAAAACTAATTTAGGAAACATATACCGAGTTTATATTGAGCTGTTGCATAGCGAAATATTTATGCAGTTGATCTCAAGATGCTCGCAAGAATAAAAATCAATCAGTATGATGACAGAAAATAACTTATTTTTGGGTAAACATCATATATCTACATTAAATAATACATCACGAGAATTTCAATTTTTTAAATAAATGCTTACATAAATAATTTTGCAGAATTTGCATTTTCCATTTGATTCAACTCTTGTTTTCAAGGACAATGAAAGCATATTTGTTGTTCTTTTCTCGTTTTCAGAAACGTCGCTGCCAGGGGAGGATTTAGGTAAGGGAAACCGAGGTTCTATTCTCGGGGCCTCCACAAGACAGGAGCCCCCACAACAGACATTTTAAAGTAAAATTTCCAATGAAAAACGAAAAAAAAATGTCACGACTTTTATCTCTAATGGGGTTCAGACCAGACGCAACGCATTCTTGCACACGATTCGCATATTACTGTCACTGAATGTGTAATCTCCGACCCATGTCGACGTTACAACGCTAGACATTATTTTTTGTTTAAATGAAATCTACTTCCGACAGGAATCGAACCCACTACCGCTAGGCTGTGAGTTAACATTAAACCCACTTGGGCACGCAGATCGAGGAGGTCACTGATGTAATTGAAGAAAGTTTGGGGGGAGAACAGTTTCAGATTCTTGCCAGAGAAAATTTCAACTTTACTAGATGAGGCAAGTTGTCATGTCAGTGAGCAATAGAGATTCAAGAGGACAGAGGATTTAAAGCCTCAAAATAATAAAATGAAAATTAATTGTAATTTCCCCCCAGACTCATGCACAGTTTTATTCATAGAATGGTGCTTCTAAAGATTTCTAAGATTTAAGCTTAAAAGACAGTGTATGATATCAGATTCACTTCAGATCTACCTTCGAAAACGGCAGAAAATATAAGTTAACATTTTACATTAAACAAAATCGTTATATCATTAGTAGAATAAGTGCTTCAGTTATTGCTTTAGTTATTAATAAAAGGAAGGGGTGGGAGTGAGCGGAAAATATTTACATTTCCGGATCTGCTTCCCCCCCCCCCCATGCTCATAATTATCTTGACCCGTTGGATCATTTTATGTAACATGCAGTGATTATAAACGCTTGAAAGTATACAAGGGAAAAGAGATCTGAATTCTGCATTGCTGTGGATTGTACTTATTGAGCTCTGGCTTGCTCTAAATTATATTATTGTAAGGATTATAAATCATGCATGCTAAGTTACATTTGAATACATTTATTTTTTTTCATTTGATAATTGAAATTTGCGATGTATGTATAGCCTGCAATGACTGCTTGCACAATTACACAAAACTCTATTCATTTTTCAGTACTTATGGCATATCACCGAGTTGGACATTTAATTTAATCAAACGCAAGGCCTGCATATTTTTTAGCAAACCATGAACAGAGGCCCAGAGAGCGAAGTCGGGGCTCCGGGTATAAAATCTTCCGGGTCCCTTTGCTACCCAGAAACCCTTTTGATCTCTTATTACATCAATCATTTAGACCTTATTTAAATTATTAATTATTTAAAGAAACTTTAAATTAATAGAAATTGGAAAATAATTGATAGAATTAAAAGTATTAATTTAAAAGTATTATATTTTGATAAACATCCATGCTCCAAAAAATACCAACATTTATTTTGGAGGTTTCGTCACCTCCATAGAAAAACTGTATTTGGAACGTTAACAACATTTTTGCATGGCATGCTTCCTCAGTATTGAAGAAATTGATATTGTTATTCATACTTCCATTCAAGCAGGCAGCCGAAAAAGAATTCGGAATATCAAAAAAGGGTAAAGTTCAAAATTTCTCAGAGAAAGTCTTTATCTTTAATATTTTTTAAACGAAAATTTAAAAATTTTGGAGGTTGAGTGGGCCCATAGTCTCTCCTCTGTCTATGCCTTTTTTTCCATAATTTAACAATGTGTCTTGAAAAAGAAATTAATTGTTGTTAAATGAAACTTTTTTAGCTTTAGTTATGGCAAACCATTAATTAACACTATTTTTTTAAAAAAGAAGACTCAGTCACTAATACATCTTGTTTTTGTGGACTATGCTAGCTGTATTTTTGTAATTTCATTCGAAAATTAATTTGAAACTTTCGACTTAATCTGCATTTGGACTTTATTATTATTTTTTTTACAAATTTTGCAACATACAATTAACTATTACATATAAGCAGCAAAAGGGGCCCCCTTTTCAAGGCTCTGGTGAGGCTCTGGGGATTTTTCCCTGCTCCCCCTATTTCTCTGCGCCACTGACCATGAAATGTAAATCTGATCACATCCGGTTCTTCTTAATTTTAAAAGTAATTGACAGTTAGGACACAATCACGACTGTTTCAGTAAAAAGCAACAACATGGCTCACACTATCTTGGGAGATATTGGAATAAATTAAAAACTCAAGTTATACTTTTTAGATGTTTAAGTATATTTCACATTTTCTGCCTGCATTTGCTTTCTCATTAAGGTTGCTTTCTTTGCCATTCCATTCAAATCACACAATAAGTATATTTTTTCAGCTTATACCGGACAAGAGGACTTTGGACCATTCTAGTATTACGTGTACCCTTTACTCATGCTATTCATTTTCATAAATCTTATTAACCATAGCTCCAGCAATATCAGATAAAGTAAGTACAAAACATAAATACTGAACTAACTCATAATGTGAGAGTACGTCATAAAGTATAAACATTTTTATTCAGTTTAACATAAAGTAAAATTAAAATACAGAAAAAAGATGAGGCAGAATTTATACTCAGTAAACTGTTCTGCGAGAAAAATAAAAGTATTTTTCGAAAGCATTCAGTTTGAACGAAGCTTTCAAGCGAAGCATTTCAAATATTCAAGATGAGCTAAGTAGATGTCGAGAATTCAGCATTGTACAGTGAAACGCTTTTGTCATGGATATGCTGTTTTTGATTGGAGATTACCTGTTTCATCAAAGCGTGTCATATGTATTTAACATGCAGTATTTATGAAAAAAAGCAAAAAATAAAAAATGATGTTTATGAAGCGTTCGCCATTGTTAAACAGAGTTCCAACGACATAAGGCTTTGAAAAATTCCAGTTCTCGCTAAATTTTTTAAGCTTTTGTAATTATTAACTGCAGTTTCTCATTTTTATTCATTTTTCCTTAAAGTTTTGAATAAAAAACACTTGAGATTTTCTAACTTTTAATTACTATGTTACATATAATTATTCGAAGCTACATTATTGAATATTAATGTCATAATATTTTTTAATGACACTATCCTGGAATCTCTGTATGAATTGGCATAACAATTTTTGTATATAACAGGACAGTTAAAGTTTAGCGAGTTATTTTAAACGTATAATTTAGTGAGGTATTTCTATAGGAGAGAACTATGTAGGATCTAACGGCTAGGAATGATGTTGTTATTCAAACACTCAATCCAGAGAATCAGAAATTAACATGCTTGCTAACCAACTGATCTTGGATAGCAGAAAAGAAAATTAATGTACGATCATTCATATATATATATATATATATAAAATGTGTCACACGAAAATATGTACTGCACACTATTCATCGCATGAATGTATTAGATTCATATGTGAATTTAAAAAAAAATGGAAAACTCACAGAAGCTTTAATTTTACTATACCTTTCACTGGAAGTTGTCAAACTTAAATCTTGTTAAGGTTTTACTGTGAATTATCAAATAAAGTGAAACCTCTTATACGAGTTCTTTCTGTGACCTAGTTTAATTATAATTTCAGTGTATTATTCGATAACTAAATTTATTTTGTCATTGATTGAATGTTTAAAAAAATAATTTTCTAATTTATTTAGAGTCTAATTAATAAAAACATTTCAATCGATTTTATAGCAGTTTTGCTCCTTTTTGTCTCGCAAATTTTTGCTGTTCCTTTCGCATCCGACAACAAAATTATCTGGTAGCGACTATCGATTTTATCTCAAGGTGCGTCTCAAATATAAAGCCATCAATAGGTCTGAAAGGTTATGTTTTAAAAAAGGAAGTTGGAAAACTTTTGGTTTGAACAAGTTGGAAAACTTTTGGGAAAAACAAATTGGAACTGTTCTTAAAAAAAAAAAAAAAGCGAAAGGATTATTGCGGGATTGAAAGAATAATTGTGCTTTTAACCATTTTACTGTAGACAGAATTTTTAAAAATTTTATTTAAATGGACAAGTCTTCTCTCGTCAATATAATGCGTAATGACAACCTTAAAAATTAAGGGAATAATCTCTGTAGCTCCAAAAATAGCTGATGAGTGTTTTCTGACTTTAGTTTTATAAGTAGAGTTTCCATAAACGCAACATAAGGCTAGTTAAAACCCGATAGTGAGAATTGACTATTAGGGAAACATTTGGCTTTATGTGATATTCGTAAAATAAACAAGTAAATAATAAAGTACCCCATTTTACTCAAAACAACGTACCGAGTTTCTACCCATCATATAGCGTATCAATTGTATTAATATAGTTTAATTTTAATAAAAATGTCTGTTTATCAAATACTGATAACTTTGGAAGTCAATTCCCATATAGCGTGAAGTGAGGTAATTACGACCAGCGGAATTAAAAAAAATCTATAAATGATGAACTTTTGCAAAAATATTTGGCATTAGCTTATAATGTATTTAAGCGTATAATTTATTTTTCATGGTAGATATCTTTCATCATCATTATTAAGTATTTTTATGAAAGTAATAATTGAAAAACCAACACCCTGACAAAATTTTCAATAAACGGATTTGGCTGTTCAGTCTTAATAGATATTCGACGGAAAGGAAAATCCGTTAAACAAGCTAATTCATAATAAAAAGTACGTTGATAATATAGTTAAGTGTTTCAGACATGTTTTTATTTTTCTGGCGAAATTAAATATTTTTAAACCCATGGTTCTAATTACTCCAATGTATAAAAACATAGTAAAAAACATTAATTTTACCTGAAAAAGCACATGCTTGTCTTATATCACAGATAAAACATCAAAGAAAAAATAATTCAAAATACTTATTTCTTACTTATATTTTTAAAAACTAAATTATAAAATGGAAATTTTGCTACTGATTAATTTGAAAAATTTCAAATGTTTAAAACTTACTGACATGGACTGTGAATAGAGCTAGAACATTCGACGATATAAAAATGATACCGGATAAGGGTTTACAATAAAAATAAATGACTCATTTATTTTTATTACAAACCCTTATCCGGTACAATTTTGGGTATTTTCCGGTTTGGATAGTTCCGGTATAATTTTTCATAATAATATCCGGTATAATTTTAATATCCCGGACATATAAATACAAAAATTTCATTTAGAACATGGAAATTTCTTTAAAACAAATAGTTACTTTATGACCAAATAATAATAAAAACAGACGACATAACAAAAACAGTAACATTTATTCTGACTTTTTTTTTTATTTGATTCTATTTTGTTCTTAAAAAGTCAAGAAAACATTACTTAAAATAATTTCTTTCAATTTTTTCAACAAGTGTAACAATTAACATTTTTTCTTTTTATTAAAAGAATAACTTTCAAGACATCTTAGCAGCAAAATGTCATTTTGATTTAATAAGCAGAAATTACAACCTTATTCCTTGAGTTGTATCAATCATTTCCGCACCAGGTTAACCTTAAGGAATAAAAGCCTAGGTCAGTGTTTTTGGGACACCTTGTATATAAAGAACCGATGTGTTCAGTAGTCCTTCCGTCTATTTTCCAAAACTTTATGTTTTAGACATTTAGGGTGTTTAAACACTTTTTTATTCCGACATTTCAATATAAAATCAGTTGATCACTGATGATCAGACTTTGTCAGATCGGTTCTAAAATAAAAATTACTTACCATCAAAAGCCTTGCCGCCTTTGGAGGTTGTGGGAGGCATATTTTTTTCTTTGTGTTTACTGTTCGACGAACTTAGAAAACTCAAGCGCGTTTTCTCTGTGACACTGTCAGCTGCTTTAGCATTAAAACTATTAATCCCACTTTGAGAGGTTGAGTTCTTGCTACGAACTGGTAAGGAAGACTTTGAATCAAAAGTTTTTGATGAAGATGGTGTGGTAGGCGATGGTATACCTTCTTCTTTCGCCTTAACACCTGTTAAAGTGACTGACCCTTCACCTGAAAAGAAAGTATTTTCGTTACTAAGTATTGAAATTTGTGTGCATCAATTATTAGTAGCACCAGAACAATACGTAAGCACTGAAAATTGTAGAAATATTAATGAAATCTAAGCATATTCTTTGCCATCTAACTGTCAACTTTTGACCAACATAAATGGGGTAATGAAGAGTAATTATGATAGCTTTGTGCATTTAACCTTTTTAAATAAATAGAGAATGGTTCTTTATTTGTAAATCTTAATAAAAACAGCAGTACTTAATATGAGAAGGTATTTATGCAATACTGCTAAACAGCGTGCTTTTTGCGCAAAATGTTAATTAAACCACTTCATTCATATTTCCAAAGTTTAAATTCATTTTATTTATTATTGCTTCTATTATATTTTAATGATACATTTCCCTTTCGTGATAGTCAATTACTTAAAAAATACACTTATTTATACAAGATACGCACATGGAGTCTATATCTTGGATGCAAAATTTATCCGTACTTCTCTACAACATAAATTCTATTTAACTGAATTTATTGTTACTACTAGAAAAGATAGCAATTTTATAGAATAGAAAATTATATACCAAGCTGAAAATTTTATCTGTTTAATTCAGTTTAAGAGTATTTAGAACAATCATAAGTTTTCGCCCTCAAATTATGAAGATATTGCAAACTTAAAAAAATTCAGTAAACTCAGAATAAGATTAAAAAAAAAATTATTTGAGCATAATTTTTCCATTATTAGATCAATTGCATAACAATAGGTGTTTACTTATTATCGTTACGTAATTTTACAATTTCAATGATACGCAATACGTTTCAATAATGAAATTTTCTATAATATCAATTTTAACAGAAAAACCGAGCGTTTAGAAGATCGCAAATTTGTGATATTTGAAATTAATGGTTTTTTATTGCAAATCGTTTGATTTTGAATCTAATTAAATGGTACTATTTTCAGTTATTAAAAAAAGTTACAGTTGTTATGCTTATAAGATCAATAACCAGATTATATCAGATTTGAATGATAAATAATAATAAAAGCCGATAAAAAATAAATACCTTATTCCGAATTTTGAGTTTTGGCATCCATCTTTAGTAGAGCACAACATTTTGCGTTTAAAAATATTTAATTTCAGTTCGAAAACTGCTTTGACTACGAAGGAAAAATAGACTTTCCGCTTTTTAACTAAGCCCATGGTGGATAAGAAGGAGATAACTTTTAAAGAAAATTCTTATTTAACAGCTTCATTTGTCCCGAGGAAAATGCCATATAAATGTCACACAGTATAAATGACACTGTAGGCGTACCATTTTGTCTTTTTTATCTTCTCCTTCATTTGGCAAATAAGGGAAAAAGATATGCAAGTTGTCCCCCCACCCCCACTTTCAAGTCTTCTGAAGTAAGTCAAAGAAAAAATTCATCCAATCCGCTTCAAAATTTTTTGAAAATTCCGCAGTACGAATACGTATTAATGATAAAAGTTTAAGTAGAATTAGTTTTTTTTAATCAATAGAAATATTAAAATGTTGATTATTTAACAGAAACGAGAAATACTGAATATTATATATATGCAGGGTGTCCCATAGCTGTCGGTACAAAATTTACAGGGAAATGGGACACTTAATAAGGAATAAGAATCACACAGCAATGTGGGGTCAGAAACGTCGTCTTTACGTAGCGGTTAATAATCATTTTGACGCAAGTTCTGAAATAATAGTGAACATTCCGACCCTTATTCATCGAAAACTAATGCATCTTTCACAGAAAACGCGTCACTAAAATTGATAGTTTAAAAATTCCAGGTCATTTCACGGAAGAAATTTTTAGAGACAAGCCCATTGTTTATGAAACTTTGTCAAGAAATTAGACTAATATTTCTACACTTTTCCCAGATTATTAACAAGTAGTGAAAACGGCGTTTTTGACCCCACTTTGCTATACGAATCTGATTCTTTATTATGTGTGATATCTCCCTTTCCCTCTCGGGTTTGGAAGGCTTATAAAAATATATATATATATTAACACTGCATCAAAAAAGTTGACTGTATTAGAAAAATAAATGCTACAAGTTTTATTTCAGAAAAGTCCAAAATGTGAACCTTTCGTGACATCAACGGATTAATGCAATTTTGTCGGAGGATGAAAGTTAGACTGTCGAGATGGGGAGAGGTTAGTTAGAAGATTGACATGGTAAAAAATGCAGTTGTGATCCTTTGGCACAATCACACGATCTTTTATGTAACCCCATGAAAAAAAAATCGCCTGGAATTCGGTCCGGAGAACGAGGTGGCCACGGAAGAAGGCAATTGTCGTCGGCAGAACCTCGTCCAATCCAACGACGAGGAAGCCCGGTATTTGTGAAACAAAACTTGCAATGTTTTTTACTTGGAGAAGACTTTGTTGGAGAAAGAAACATTGCAAGTTTTGTCTTTCTTGGAGAACAAAGTAACTGCCCTCCCCCACTCTCACGCCCGACAAAATTGCATTAATCCGTCGCTGTCACGAAAGGTTCACATATTGGACTTTTGTGAAATAAAACTTGTAACATTTCTCTCTCCAATAGTGAACTTTGTTGCTTTATTGGTAATATATACTTTTTATAAGCCTTTCAAACCCGGGAGGGAATTGTGACACAACTTGTATATATACACACACACACCGAAAGGAGCCTCCTAAGCGCCGACCAAAGACGGCGCTGCTTCACATTCGTTGTACTTACGGTAACAGAGTTTCAACCGACTGGGCCACTGCGGGACATGAAATTTCCCAGTTTCGCTAAAAACCTTATTCCAAGTTTGTCAGAACTTTAATCTCAGTTCAAAGATTAAGAAAAAAAAATTATGTTTCTTCATGAACATCTGAAAAAGGACACTATTTTTTGATTTTCCAAGCATATTTACAGAAATAGTATTCTGAAATTTTTTCGAATCAAGCTTGAATCACAGGATTACCGAATATAAGTTGTTAATTTGTAAGGTAACATTTTTAGATTTTTCCCGAAGAGGAAAAAAAAAACTATAGGAACCTGGAGTCAGAGCTGTAAGCTGGACATGAATCGATAAAAGAATAAATCTCTATCCATTTTGCTCTAATTATTTTTAACCAACTTCAAAAATTCAAAAACATAGGTAGTTCTCAGTTCGTCGGAATATTTTTTTTCTTTATGTATGTTCATCGGTAACTTCATACCACCTGGCCGATTTCGGTGTTTCTTTTTTTTATTGGAAAAAGGGTACCTTAGTCACACAGTTAACTATCACACATGAATTTAGTCAAACTCTGTGATCAATAACAAAATAACTGAACTTTTTACAATTATTATGAGCAAATAAATGATACGCGAACAAATAAATCTCTTACGGTATCGGAATATTTGAGTTAGTGTGATATTATAGTGAAGTAAATGTGGTACTAGAACTTGTTTCGAAGTCAGTTTCTTTCTTCCTTTCTTTTTTAATACTATATTTGCTAATTGAACTATGAATATGGTGAAACTAAGATGCAGCTTCTTCTAAAATTGAATTGTCCGAGTATTAGATGTATCTGAAATAATGCTGTATTTTTAATTTAAACTCAACCAAATAAACTTTTTACAAGTTTTTAATACAAATAAGTTATGACTAAACAATGGGTTTATATTCGACACATTTTAAAGCACAAATTTCAAAGATTTCAAATTATTATTTCAACAAAGATATGTGAAAAGAAAAGAAGAAGTTAACCACCCACCCTTCTTAAAAGGCGAATTTGAGAATAGCGTTAAATCGATTTTTTGATAATGGAGTGTGCTGCATTTTACAGCAAAAATATTATAGGTATCTCCTTCTTTAAATTTTAGCTAGAGAGGGATATGTAAAAAAATATTTTGGACGCTTGCCTTCCATGGGTTACAAATTTCAGAAAACTCACTTATCGAGTACCTATCTTTTAAACCTTACATATATGCCAAATTTTGCATTATTAGCTTCTGTAGTTTTTGCTAGACCAAATACTGACTTAGTCAAAAAATGACACTTCTTTCCAATTCCTCAAATATTTGGTGAAGCGCTGAACTACTTTTTTTAAAAGCGTAATACTATAACTTAATCCTTTCACTGTAAAATTCATTGCATAATGCGGTTAATTGCCACTTTCTCTTTCGTTTCATGATAATAAGCCATTTTATACTTTATTGTACTTTCTAAAAGACAGATTTCATTTAGGTCTTATTGGGGCTTTAAAGTAGCTTAAAAGTAAAATACACGTGAAAAGAATTTCTCTTTATAATATTAAATAAATTAATCCACTTTAAAGCTCAGCTATTCGTAATTAATCCAGAGTTGAAGAAGGAACTCAATATAGAAAATAAAAATCAAGTGAGATGGATTTAACGATTTGTTTGACTATACAATTTAAAATAAACCTTCCTCTTAGTATTGCGAAAACGTATTGTCCCTTAAGAAAATAATTGTTAAACTTAAGGCCATGAGTTCTAGGTAACTGTAAATAAAACGTATGAAAGACGAGTTAATGTACGTGGAATTTTGAAAGCATTATGAAATCAATATTGTATTATATATTTATTTCCTGTAAATGAAGTCGTAGTTTAGTGATTTATTGCTATTTAAGTTAATTGAAAGTTGTAGTGCTAAAAATGATTAAATAAACATTAAAATTTACATTCAAGGCGAAATAATAGAACGAAAAGAAGTATTTAGGAAACAAAATTTTAATGTATTCAGAATGCAAAACTTGGAATTAATATTACATATTATTGTAAACATTTAATATGAAATATTTTTGTATTGTAAAATATAATGCGAAGACTCGTGAATAATAAATTATGCTGCTTTTATATGCTGACATATTTAAAATATGTAATATTCGAAGTGCGTGTTAATAGGATATATGTGAAAAAAGTATGCTAGTTAAAGTTTTCTTTTAAGTAAGCTTTTAAATTCTCTTTAAACTCTTATTTATCTCCATTTATGTGTGGGAAATAATCTTTATTTAAATGTTTATCCAAAAAAAAAAAAAAAACCTTGAAGTATAGAAGTACGTAAAATAAATAAAAGTTCATGTTTCGGATTCACACGCTGAAATATTGTGAACATGTTTCATATGCAGAATACTAAGTATTTTATGCCGAAGATTATAAGATTATTTTTAATGAAAATATTACTGAAATACTTAATCAGTTGAATACCGTGAGCAAGAGATGCAGCTAATTTAAAATAAAGATGTTCAGTGCCAAACTAGTGGCAATTAACATGCCTTCAGGAGAAAGAAAATAAATGTACTCTGCCCTTTTTATTTAAACGACCTTGATATTTTTTCACTTCACTTTCATTTAAAACTTGCTTTTAGAAGCAGTCCAAACGTAAACTCATTTTAAAATAAATGGAGATGCTTTGACAAATGAAAGGGATCTTAACGGCAATTTTTAGAAATGAGACTCTAAAATTGTATTAGAATAAATTAAATATAACTCGCGGGACACGATCAAGCCTAAGGTTAAAAGTTCAATTGAAAGACAATAATGGCATCGTTTCAAAGGACAATCATTCAGTTATCTTTCTCTTCCTTGATATTACTCTCATTCACTTCTATATTCAGTTCTTCAGAGTAACAAACGATCCTAACAATGTTTATAATTGTTTATATTAAAGTTCTCATCTAATACGGCGTATGTTGGTTTACCATGTTGAAGGAAATATAGATGCTATGATAACTTGAATATCTAATAAACTGCAGCTCGAAGGGTAGACGGTTAGCTATCGCCAATAAGAATTTCTCGCAAATATTCTGAAAGGGCGTTTGAATGTTTATAAGAAAATCCCTGTCAATTAAAAGTTAAGAACTATTTAGCTTACATCCATTTTTACAAAATAGCAATTACAGTACTATTACAACATTCGCAATTAACGTAGTGTGTGTTGGGAGGGGGGGCGGTGCCAGTTTTAAAAATGTTTACTTTATAATAATAATAACTTCAAGGTAATGGATACATGTTTTGAGATAATCAGTTGAATTTCATAGTTTTAAATTTTATAGTTCTATAAAGCTGCCATAACTGATCCGTTAAACATTTTTAAAACTACTTTTTATTGTAAATTTTTGAAGGAAGTTGAGAATTCACCTCGCTGACAGCTGAGGGTAACGAGAACATTGTTTTAGTTTGTAGTTGTGTATTTTTGTAAATTACCGTATATCTTTAATTACCCTCATTTGTAATGAAGTTTTAGCAGTATTTTCCAGTATGTTTGTTTATTAATGCAATTAGCAGCTTTATAGGGTAAGGTAGGGGTAAATATGACCGGCGGATTTTTAAAAAAATGTATAAATGATTAACATCCGCAAAAATATTTGGCATAAAGCTATTTTTCATGACTTATCTTTTATCACTAATATCAAGTATCTTTTAGGTCGTAAGAAATGAAAAACAAATACCATGTAAAAATTTTCAATGAAGGATTTAACGGTTCGTTGTTCAAAGTTATTTGGCTTAAAAGGAAAATTTTTTGGGAAAGCCGATTCATATTAATAAGTATGTTGGTAATGTATTTAGGAGCTTCCGACGTGTTTTTTCCCTAACATAGTTAAATACTTTTAAACCCATAGTCATATTTACCCCACAGTTTTTTTTAAAAGTGGGGACATTACAAATACATAAAAACATAGTTGAAAAAGCACATGAGGTTTTATATCGTTGAACAAAACATTAATTTAAGATGTTTTACTTATTTATTACGTTTAACTTAAATTATGAAAAGGAATTTTGCCATTTTTTAAATTTGAAATTCTTAAAACTTATGAGATAGCCTGTGAACAGAGCCGGAAGTACATCTCAACACATTAAAATTATACATGGTAAGGGCTTGTAATAATATATAAGGGCTTGTAAAATAAATAAGACAGAAAAAAAAATCATTTAGAGCATTTCTTTAAAATAAAGTTACCTTTTCATAATCGAGTAATCATAAAAACAGACGATATACCAAGAACAGTATAATATTTATTTTGACTTTGTTTTAAGAACAAAAAAATAAATAAATAAATAAACATCAAGAAAACATTACTTAACACAATTTCTTTCATTTTTTCTACAGTCAACTCTTACAGTCAATATTTTTCCTTTTATAAAAAGAGTTACTTTAAACGCACTAGCAAGATGCCATTTTGATTGAATAAGTAGAAATAATTTTATTACTCAATTTGTTTAAATTATTTCTGCACCAGGGTAATTTTATCCCTAACAAAAACAAAAATAGTAGTCTCAATTGCTCCAGCAAAAGTTGTAAGCGTAAGTATCAAAAGAAATCAAGTGGTCATAACTTAACCAGTAGTGGTCACAATTACCCCCCCCCCCTTTTTTTTTCAATTTTGTGATTTTGTTTATGTGAATACGACCAGCCTCTTAAATTTTTAGCAAATAATTATAAGGAGACAAAATTTATTACTAGGTGTTCTTTAAAGGTAAAAGATTTTCCCTAATTAATGAAAACAATATTTCCCCTATAAGTAAAAGCGTTAAAGCTTCAATAAGTTGAAATTTGCAAAAAGTGATCGTAACTACCCCGCATCTGACCCTATAGCATGTACCTTGACTTACGAAAAGAAACTAAAGTAAATCACTATATCCCTCAGAACAATTTTTTAAATTGAGCATTTATTTATTTAGTAGTCTATGAAAGAACCCACTAATCACTTTATAATGTGTATAAAGATATAAAAAATTTGGGCATTTGAGGGTGAAAATTACTACATTCTTAAATTCAACCTAAATTATTTTGATATCTATTTCTCTTCCGGACTTCTTTTCGCTTGTCGTATTCGTCCTAAAACGGTTGATTGGATAAGACATTGAAGGTAGTAGATGGTTGAGGCAGTGGCGGATCCACGGGGGGGGGCTCTGGGGGCTCGAGCCCCCCCCCAGAGCTAGAAATGCACTATGGATTAGGGAACTTAAAAAAATTGTAAATTTTCACATGAACTGAAATTTTAAAAAATAGAAGTGTGTATACAGTTGACGCTCTGTTTAACGACGATCTCTTCCAAGACGATATTTCAAAGTCCCCCCCCCCCCCTTCAACGCAAAAAATTTCTATTCAAAGATGATGTCGTTTCTGTTTAACAACGATTTTTTTTTTTTTTTTTTCATCTTACGCTACAGGAACAGGGGAAAAAAATTTTAAGAGTAGGAAAAAAGTGTCGGGAATGACAAAAGTGCAATTTGCAAGATAATTTCAACTACCTGAGTGTATTCTCAAAGGTATTTTAGAAGCAAAGAGAAAATTCTTGAAGCAGCACAAAAATTTAGTTCGGGATCCAAATCCAAACGGCCGAAAAGCCAATGTGGCCGATTGGAAGAGATTGCCAAGGCGCTTCTGCATGCAAATGGTTGCATGAAGCAAGAGCATCTAACATTCTTATTTCTGGGCCCCACCATGGCCGAGTGGATGAGACACTCGACATGATAGACGGCTGAAGAGTGAAGGTCCCGCGTTTGGGCCTACCGCGAGGCTGTCGATCTAACTATGTCCACCTGAAGAAAGAATGGCAGGTGCAGTGGGACTCCAGTAACAAGGGCCGTCACACCTTTGAGCTTCTGCCTAAAGTCTCACAGCACCAACTGCCACTCAGATGGGTAATAACAAGCTTCCTTGCCGGTCATGGACCCTTCCCAGCATATCTGTACCGCTTCCATCGGCACACAACAGGGATTTGCGACTGCGGAACTGAGGGCTACCTCTGGCACTACATCCTAGACTGCCCGCAAACGTCCAATCACCTAAAAAGACCATCAACATTTCACACGGAGGACTGGGTAAGGCAAGTCCTCAAATCCAAACCACTGAAAGCAAGGATAAAACAAACATTTGAAACCTTAGTAGAACTATCCAAACACTTTTAAGTCTGTCACATGTAAACAACCAACTGAGACTGTCCACATTGTATGCAAGGGACCACTATATACTGGCGCTCTTGCGGGGGATAAGCTCAGTCGCGCTGTTCCCGAAAATTGTCTTTTTTTTAATATGTTTATTTAATGTTAAATAAACTCCACAGCTACCGCAAAAGACTTCAAGGGCGACTCTGCCGACCAAGTTGGCAGTCATGTGGCTTCAAAATCAAAATCTGGAGTTTTTCCAGATGGTTTTCTCCAGATTTAACGTGAATACGCCTTAGAACCTCTCAAAAAATCCTCTGACCAAGGTAACCGCCCCATAATGCAGATTCCTCTAGTATAGGCTTGCCACATAACATCACATAACACATAACTCCAATTTCTGGAGGCCCGACGACTGGTTGAGAGCATAGCGCTCGCAACTGGGAGAAAAAAAGTGCCTTATTCAAACTCAGGTCGCGTCCGTCAATCCAGCCGTTCGGAGTCTTACGCAGTTTTCTCCGAAACTTCTCATAAATACGGATTAAGGCCCCTTAGAAAACCCCCCACGTAGGGCACCCCGTACTCGGTCTAGATCCCTCATGTAGATAATTGTTTGTATAATACCAACAATTAAATCAGTAATAAATCAAGCAATTACTGCAGTGC
Source organism: Cheiracanthium punctorium (assembly GCA_038373885.1). NCBI lineage: Eukaryota > Metazoa > Arthropoda > Arachnida > Araneae > Cheiracanthiidae > Cheiracanthium > Cheiracanthium punctorium. Next base: position 49,353 of record JAWZYV010001707.1, on the reverse strand, counting down.
TGTTATTCTGGCAGAAAAATTTGGAAAGCAAAATTTTCAGGCTTCGGCTGGTTAGCTAGAAAAACTCATAAAATGGAAGCTGACGCATTTCACATTTGAGAAAATCTGGAAGAAAGAATAATGGGAAGGCGAAAAATGAAACAACTGACTCATTTTGATTTTCTTGAAACCTAATTTTATTGTATTGCTTGTTTTCACTACCTTTTTTTAAGGTAACTTAAAATAATATTTTGTGGATAAAAAATTATAATAAAAGTAACATCTTTAAACACGCCAATATATCAAGAAAAATATTCACAGTCCTAAGAATGTAAAGTGTAAAGGGTTGGTGTTGGTGCTGTAGGATTACGGCCAATTATCTGCACATGGAATCTATGCCGATGGGTGGGGTGCACTTCGTGGGAGTCTTTCTAAGGGGTCCTAACCCTTATTCACTCTTAAGTTTCGGAGTCAAGCACGGAAAACTCCGAACAGTTAGGTCGGCGGACGCGAACTGGTTTTGAACTAGGCACCTTCCAAAGTATAAAGGGAAATGTTATTCTTTTACAAATTCTGTTTATGGAAGATCTCTATTTAAGGACGATTTTTCATATTTTCACGGTTCCTTGAAAGTCGTTAAACAGAGAGCCAACTATATATATATATATATATATATATGCATATACCAAGAATATTTACACCAATACTTATTGAATCCTTGTGGACTAAACATAATTTCTCTATTTACAAAAATCAGTGGCTGGAGCACAGTTCCACTTTTATTTGTACAGTAGAACCTGTCTAATAGGACTACCCTTGGGAAGAACAAAACTGGTCGCCTTATAAAGACGGTCACCTTACAAAGGTGGTATAAAGTGTGATGGTTGTAAAGTGAAATTGCATTAAAGTTGTCACTATAGACAGACGATCTCTTTACCAAGGTGGTCACTTTAGCAGGTTCCACCGTATTTGAATGGACGACGGCACACTGATACGGGGGAAAAATCTTCCGTTGCTCTCTCCATTTTATAGGGGACGGAGTTTGCGGTTTAGTGCAGAAATCTTTGATCGGTAAACCCCGAATTGTCATTAAAAGGTCGTAAAATTCGCGACGAGAATGCCCTCTTACATACTGCTGTCACGTTAGACGCAGCGGCAATCAGCTGAAGCATAGACGAACAATCCAACCCTTCGCAATTTGTACAACTTTCATTCTTTCAACTGCTCTCATAAGCTGTCCATATTACCCAGATGTATCGGTACAAATCCTCATTATAAAAGTAAAACATATTTTAAGATGTCAGACAAAGCGAGTACCTGGCAATGTATAGCTGGTCTGGTTTTAAAAAGAAAGCTCAAATTGTAAATAGCAGGTAATAGTGATAATAGCTGTAAATAGCAATTGAGGTTGGTTTACTACAGTCCTCACAGAAAAAGATGGAAATTACTTAATCTGGAAAACTTAATGCCATCCTAAAATGCGAAAATGCATGCTGTAAACACTGTATATTGCACGGTGGCTGTGAAATGGGTTCAATAATGCGTTCAGCAATTATACTCTATACACACTAAAATGTTAATGGGTAGGGCCCGCGAACAACAACATGAATAAAGGTCTCGTTGCTGATTAGCCACGAGATTGTCGTCACTGCAGGGATTAAGGCGACATTTTTCTGGCGAAATTTACGACTTTTAATGACCAGTCGGTATCTACCAACAAAAGATTAATGTGCTAAACTGAAAACTCTGTCCCCCCCCACACAGTGGGGAGAGCAACGTAATTTTTTTTTCCGTATCAGTCCCGTCGTCCATTGAAGCGCATAAAACACGTAGCTTATGAGCATCGGCCTTAACTTGATCGGTATAGGGCGCACGATAGCTCTACACCCCCCCTCCAAGTTTTCTTTCGAAGGTTCTTGCAGCAGACAAAATACTTATTCAGTTGTGATATACCATGCTTAATTATGCACTGGGAGAAAAAGTATTGGGAAATCAATGTATCATCCTAATGATAAACAGAGCCCCCCCAGATGGTTTCTCTGGATCCGCCCCTGGGTTGAGGTGTGGAGGTCCAGGGTTCTGGCCTACCACGGGGATGTCGATCTAACGGTCTGGAGTCAAGCGGTTTTCTCTAAATGTTACGTGAATACGCGTAGGAACCCCTTAAATAGACCTGAACCGAAGGCACCTTCCTCCCTCCCCACCCTCATAGGCAGGTGCACCTCGTGTGGGTTTGCCTTAACGCAACACGCACCCACACACGTCTTGTCAGCATGTCAGACAATATGAGTCTCATCCAAGCATAATATTCAGTGCAGACGTCTTATACCGTTTTTAATGTTAAGTTTTGAGGGAAATAGAGAATCTTCCTTGCTGACAGCCGAGGTTATTGAGCACATTGCTTTGCTGTCTAGTGCATTTAAATCCAGCATGACCTCATCTGTAAAAATGGTAAAAATTTGACCTCACTGTAAAAATTTGAGAACTATACCTTAAAATGTGTGAGAGATATGAAGATAAATATAACGCTGGGATATGAAGATAAATATAACTTAAGCAACTTTTAAATGGCTCTCGAAGGGAAGAAATCACATCGATTGACCGCATTTCAGGGGTTGTACAAAAATTACGAAAGAAGTTTTTTTTTTTTTTTTTTTTTTTTCACTCTAGCAATAAACGTTTATATTCAAAATCATGTGTAACTCCCGATCATCTTTCTTTAAGTATTTCTCTGCGACGTTGTATGATGAAAGGCTCAAATTTGGTACATCACCTCCTCAGTGTATGGGGCAACTTTTACTTATTGGGAAAAATTAATGTTCACTATGCGTATACTTTAAGGAAGAGGATAAAATCAAGTTTTCATTAATTCGAGTGATATCATGACTGTATTAAGAAAAGAAATATTCAAATAGATTTCTTATACAATTTTTAATGGAAATATTTGGAGAGCTAAAATCTGCGGCTGTTCAAGGATTTCATGTGTTTTTCATGCCATATCACGATCCTACCACGATATTAAAAAGCAGTCGTGGGCTGTGATTTGAACTATAAACATTACTGTGAACTCCCAGAAAATAACTGTGTTAAAATGCATTGTTTTTCGTTCTATGTATGAATTATGCTTACGTGCAAAAATAAATAAATAAAATCTGCAGCAGTGAATGGAATCACAATTTTTAAGATTCGTCGAATTTCATCAAAACAAAAATATTTTGCTTAAAAATTTTAACAACAACAACAAAATTTACCAGTCTTATTTTTTGGCAAGTTCTTTGCGTTATCTCTTTCTAGATGCAGAGTTTTGTTGTTCGAAGCAGAAACGTTGAATGAATTCCTGAAGCATCCTCATTTGCATTCTAAGCAGACGCAGAGAAAGAATAGAAATGCAGTTGCGTCTGCCAGTAAAAACGTGTGTTTGATATCCAGACATCAAAAAACGATAAGAATGAAGACGGACTATATTGTGTAGCATTTCACAATCCCGCAGAAGGAATTGCTGGAGAAAGTTCAGGTTATTCTCGTGTCATTTTAAATTTATAAAAGTAATGTACTACATTTAAGCAAAATTTTTCTTTAAACAAATTATACTGAATGCATCGGATGTCTCCTTTTGTACAAGGGAGAATTGGTGTCTGTTGCATTCAGTAGAATTTTAGTTCAAAAAATTGCTTTAAAGTAGCACTGCTGCTTTTTCTGTTTTTAAAAAACCAATTACATTACTTTGTGAGTGTAACATCCGGATATTCAGGCGACAAGCTAGAAACCTATAGATGTATTGTGCCTATCTCCCTCTGATTAAGATTATAGATATATATAATATAAAATAGCTTAACTTACGTAATATGGAATCCCAAGTGAAATATTAATTGAAAGCACTTAATAACAGATATAATACGTAAATATGAAATTAAAATTGAAAATCCAGAGGCTGTAAATAAATTTAAAACAGGGCCATCAAAGCCAAAAAGTGGGATAAACATGCCATGTGCAATCACGTGGGCTTAAGCTTAGCTGATAAAACTCCTGCAAAGGAGTGGATATGGAGTGGAAAATTGAAATGGAGTACTCCATTATCAAGTACCACCGTACTCACATTTCAATTAAATAAAAACACAAATAGGTAGGTTTCTGCAGTCCACCTGACAAAAGAAGTCGCTTTACGTGACCTGGGGGTACGACCTAACTAAAAGAAAAAACAGGCATGGATGCTATCCCAACATGAATGTGGAAGAACAGTCAAGACTAGAAATCGATGCCAACAGAGAAAAATAATCTACAAAAATAACTAGATCCGAGGAGGAAAAAGTAGGAGGAAGAAATACAGACAAAATGCTGCCAAAACCATGTTAAAATATCAAGAAAATCGTATATATATATATATATATATATATATAATATATATAAAGGTAATTTGGGTTTTACTAGTTTGGGTATTGTTCAAGCGGGTACTTTCACTGTAAGTTTTGCTTTCCTGTCATACTTGCCACGCGCGCTCTGGAGCTATGTTTTATTTATTTTGTTATTTGTCAGACATCAGGCCGTCGATTCTGAGTTCTTTAGAGTGTACACGCGTCCCCACGCCTTTGTAGCCCCGGATGCGGGTCATGTTGGTAAATGTGTGTGGTTCGATCAGAGATAAGAGAGAGGCGGAGTTATGTGTTCGCAAACCACGTGGTGTGGTGAGCGTAAATACCCCCGCACATCGAAAATCGAGAGACTTCTGCCACTGGAACTGCTTAATTAGTCCACGCTGATTTTTGTACCCGTCTCCCCTCTCCTCTCCTCTTCTCACACTATGTTGTAACTTAAAGATAATGCTTAATAAACCGTTTTACCTGCCTTAACCCTGGAACTTTATTGAAATATCTGACGTCACACATATATATATATATACAGGGTGTCCAGCCTTAATGTGACCCAATAGCTAATTCCCGAACCGTTCGGTTTAGATATGCACTTCCAATTTGAAAAATGTTTTTAAAAAGGTAAAGAATGTTTTTACGTGCTTTTCGAACCAAAAAACCCATTTAGAAAAGAATTACAAAAATTAAATTTTTATACGGTCCCCAGGTCCTATCACTTATATTTAGGAAAAGATGCAGAACACAAAAACAAAATAAACACAAAAAGTTTCATTTTATTACGATAAAAACTGACCGAGTTATGAAACTTTGAAAATCATAAATTTCATCCATTTTCTCGCCCATTTTCAAGACGGTCCCTTACTAGCTTCTTTGGAACTTTGGAAGTTTTGGTCATTCCAATTGAAGATCCTAAAGGAGTTCAGCCTTTGAAAAATGCTTCTGTGTCCCGACTTTTCTTCCTATGTGCTCCCAAAGGTGTTCAATTGGATTGAAATCAGTTGACTGGCTCAGCCAGTTCAAAACTTTATCTTTCCCTGTAATTTGAATTTTCACCATTTTAGAGATTTGCTTTGGATCCTTATCCTGCTGAATCATCCACCCAATAGGCATCTTTTTGGGAGCATAGGGCAGCATGCGATCTACTAAATTTTTTATATAAACATTTGGATCCATAATCCTATCAGTGTGTGCGACGCTGCGACGCGCACGACGCTATCATGATGTATAGCTCCCAAGATTATTACTGATCAGTTTCCTAACTTTACTGTTGGACGTTGGTACCGAGGATACATTCTGGTGCCTTTTGGACAGCGATATACAGGGTGTCCAGCCTTAATGTGACCCAATAGCTAATTCCCGAACCGTTCGGTTTAGATATGCACTTCCAATTTAAAAAATGTTTTAAAAAGGGTAAAGAATGTTTTTACCTGCTTTTCAAACCAAAAAACCCATTTAGAAAAAAATTACAAAAATTAAATTTTTATACGGTCCCCAGGTCCTATCACTTATATTTAGGAAAAGATGCAGTACACAAAAACAAAGTAAACACAAAAAGTTTCATTTTATTACGATAAAAACTGACCAAGTTATGGAACTTTGAAAATCATACATTTCATCCATGTTCTCGGCCAATTTCAAGAAGCTAGTAAGGGACCGTCTCCTAAGTGAAATTAATTGGAACTCTGCCAGGAAACTTTCGCTCTTGCACGTCACTCTTATGTAAATCGTTTTTAAATTTAAAGTACATACATTACGTTAATATTACAATAACTGAGTACTTAAACAAAATTTATTCTGTGTACGTGTAAAACATAGATAAAATAAAATATTTTGGACGAAGAAAACTTTTCAAAAGCAGTTCCAAAAAAATAGACTTATTTGCCTGCGGCTTCAGACTGATTTGCTGCGGTACTGATCATGGCGAACGTTAAAAATTTGTTGCGTAGTCGCTTGCAATTGCATTCAGCCGTATTCTAATATTACGAATTCTAGTATGGGGGAACGAGATGTATACAACTGGTCTCCAGGCATTATAGCTCCTGCGCCAGGACTGGACTATAAGGAAATGCACCGTACGTATGTAATATTTTCCACACCGTCGATTTTGAGTAGGAACAAGCCTTGCTAATATCCTGGACACTACTTTCAGGATGAGCCAGGGCATATCCTAGAACATCCTCAGCCGGTATCCGCAAGCTTGAAGGTGTGGCACGAGACAAGGGAATACGTCTATGACAACTCCCAGTTCTATACAAGCGTTGAACAGCACGGGCAATTGTACAATAAGATAGATGTCTTCGACTGGGAAATTTAATGGCATAAAGTCTTGCCGCCTCTCACTTATTTTGATTACACTGCCCATACAACAGTACCATTTCGCAGTATTCTTCATTTGTATACATCTCGTTCTCCTGTACTAGAATTCGTAATATTAGAATACGACTGTATGCAATTGCAAGCGACTACACAACAGATTTTTAACGTTTGCCATGATCAGTACCGCAGCAAATCAGTCTGAAGCCGCAGGCAAATAAGTCTAAGTTTTTGGAACTGCTTTTGAAAAGTTTTCTACGTCCAAAATATTTTATTTTATTTATGTTTTACACGTACACAGAATAAATGTTGTTTCTTAAGTACTCAGTTATTGTAATATTAACGTAATGTGTGTACTTTTAAATTTAAAAACGATTTACATAAGAGTGACGTGCAAGAGCGAATGTTTCCTGGCAGAGTTCCAATTAATTTCACTTTGGAGACGGTCCCTTACTAGCTTCTTGAAATTGGCCGAGAAAATGGATGAAATGTAAGATTTTCAAAGTTCCATAACTTGGTCAGTTTTTATCGTAATAAAATGAAACTTTTTGTGTTTACTTTGTTTTTGTGTACTGCATCTTTTCCTAAATATAAGTGATAGGACCTGAGGACCGTATAAAAATTTAATTTTTGTAATTTTTTTCTAAATGGGTGTTTTGGTTCGAAAAGCACGTAAAAACATTATCTACCTTTTTTAAAACATTTTTCAAATTGGAAGTGCATATCTAAACCGAATGGTTCGGGAATTAGCTATTGGGTCACATTAAGGCTGGACACCCTGTATATATATATATATATATATATATATATATATATATAAATTCATTAGCTGTTCGTATTTCATGCTTAGCGAATTTCAATTCAACTTTCCTATTCTGTGCTGAAATAAGAGTTTTTTTCTTCTTTCTTCAGGGACCCGTGTACACAGTCCAGAGATATCCATGCTGCCTTATACTCGTAAAAAAATGTCTAGCGAATGGATGCTTCAGCAGATTAATTCAAAGCGTACCTCCAAAATGATGAAAATTTAATTTACAGCTAAGGACATTAGAATTTTGGACTGGATGAGTCAGTCACCTGATCTGAAACCAGTTGAAGATATTTGTAAGCACACCGGAAGAAAAGTCAGGACACGGAAGCATTCTTCAAAAGCTAAACTTCTTTAGGGGTTGGTCAAGACTACCCAGGTCCACCTTCGAAAAACCTTGTAAATTCTATGCCCAGAAAATGAGCTGCCGTCCTCAAAGCGAAAGGATATGCAGTTATATACCAAATATTGCTGTACTTCTGACATTAAGACGATTAATTTCAAAATGTTCAGAAAATTGAATCGTCTCAAAATTTCTACTTTCAACTTTTCAAACTCACGCTTGGTATTTTTTTAAATTAACCAATTTCACACGTATTATTAATTGCACACCATGTAGTAGGACTAAAGCTAAAAATTACTAATCTACATCATTAAGAAATTTTTCTTACAGAAAAAGTTAGGACAGAAAAACATAACGTCTCAAAATTTCTATGCCCTACTGTATGTTTTATGATGGAAAAAGCTTTTGGGTGGAGTTGGGACCTTATTGACGAGCTGCCACTCATAGATGAACCGTATTTTATCCATTTTAATACTTCACTATCAGTCTAAAACTGAGCATTTATATAAATCTATGAGTTAACTTTACACAGCTACCCAAGTAACCACATTTAAGTTCTGCATAATCTACGATGGGTTTGAAACAGATTTCATTTATTTCAAGGTTTCTAGGTAACGCAGTAATAAAAACGGAAAGAGATTCACGAAAGCTCACGACGGGAAGCTGGAAAAGGAAATGAAGTTATTGAAAATAGTCGTATTTTATTAAACCCTCATACAATTCCAAACAACTTAAGAAAAGTTTGGTTAGTATTTTTCGTGAAACGTTAGTATATGTTAAAGACTTCCGACTGAACTAAATCATTCTGAGTCACGTTACGAAGAATTCATCGTGGTTCAAAACCTGTACGCTAAAGAATCTTGATGCTTAAAGTCCATCATCGCCAGTCAGGTATCATTGTTATACGTGAAGCATGATTTTTTTTCTTTCTCTCTCTCTTACTGTCGTCTATCAACCTCTACATTCTCTGTCTTTCTCTCTCAAGGCAAGCTAATCATCTGCAACAAAAAGATAAAACGGCAGAGCGCTATGGACTCTGAGAACAGTGCAGATGGTTCATACATTAGAACAACAGATAGTCTAAAGAATGCCATTTAAATTTTTTGTTCGATGTGCATGGGCACTTTATCAATAGGTGGGTAATTTCACTCCGTGATTTAGTGAAAAATACAAATTACGTTTGAAACACTTCTTTTAAGGAATAGATAAGAAATGTGTAGAGTGATATATACAGTATTCCAGAATAAACTTTAAACAGTATTTATTAAAATATATGGATATATAAATAGCTATGAATTACTTTGGTAGTCAATGTCAAGACTAGCCGAAATATTTGCTTTGTAAACCAAAATTTTAAAAGCGTTGTAACATATTAACGCGCTTTTAAATTGCATCTTTTTATATTTGTTTGATACATTAGTGACACCTATAGAAACTGACACACACTGAATGAAAACATTTTAAGGCCAGTGAAAATTAATAAGAATTTTTAATTAGCATGAATAATTCAATTAAAGTTATAATTTTGCAAATATTATAGACATAATCCGAAATAAAATATATAACCGAAGTTAATATTTAAAACATTTAATATCAAAATATTTAAAAAATTAGAGAAATATATGTACTTTAGACTGTATAGAATCTTTAAGTCCATCGGTAAATAATTATTTAATTATACATTTATATACAATCTTTGTAGCCATTTACAGCGATAGCAAAAGCAAAGAAAGTAATTACATTTGAAATAAAATGAGTTTAAGTTTTAAGTTCATCAGGAATGAATAAAAGTTTATTTCTAAAACGACAGGATGTATAAAAACTTTTTCTTTTTCCTTAAACAGAGAGATAACTACAGAAAAGTAAATGCCGAGGCAGAACAGTTTTAAAAACTAGGCTTACTGTAAAAAAAAAAAAAAAATATGCAGTGTTAATCTTTTTTTTACTTTTGTCTCTTTTTTCACCGGCAAATAAATTTCTTCAATCATTAAAAACTTTCGATAAGATTATTTGGTATATTTTAGCTTAAAACCCTCCGCAAAGGTTCCCCTTGCTTAATCCCCCATCATTTTTGTTTTTTCGCTCCTTTCCTTTAGCAATTAAAAAAGCCTAACGTCAGGATACTGAGAAGTAGAGAAAATTTCGGCTAGGATAAAATTAGATCCTCTTATCGATCCATAAAGAAATGTTCTTAATCCTTCTGACTGACAAGACTGCGTACATAACATTTATTTTTTCTCCATTTTTTTTAGCAGTGCACCTTTTTTATGTATCTATAAAATAGATATCATAACAGACACGTGTTCATATATTTTCTTTAAGTAAAACTTTTCAGGAAAAATTTTTTTCTTTACTTTTGTTTATGTCTGCACATAGTAAAAAAAGAGCAAGACAAATAACTTGAATATTCAAATTTCATCTCTGCTAACTGTCTCTATGAACGATATATAATCTAATCTTATTAGTTTGTTTTAATAATAATAATAATTCTGAAAATTTATGTGGTTTGGAATGAACCACATCTTTAGTTTGTCAAAGAAAAAAAAAAACCGTTAACCTGTCTCATCCAAATATTAACTGCATACACTAATGATTTTTATTTGCATACCCGGCGCTGAAATTCATGAATGAGATAAAATGAGATACACTGATTTGCAAGTTTTTAATCTGAGAAAAAGCATTGGGGGAGGGGGATTATTCATTTAAATAAAGTTATTTTTAGAACATAATTTTAAAGTATGGCAATAAATATCAAGAGAATGAAAAGAAAATAATTTTTTTAAATGAATACATTGGAAAAGGAGACATTTTATTTAAAATTTAACTGAAAATTCAAAATAGTTTTAATGAAGCTCCAGTTTTAGTGAAAATGTAATGTAGAAAGTCGAGAAAAGAAATGAAGTGTCCAGGTGAAGAAATATTTCAATTTTGTTTAGAAAAAAAAGCAATACAAATTGGACATTTTCTTCGCATTTTCCCAGCACGCCAATTTTTGTTTTTCAATTTTCGAGGAGATTTTCACATGTGAATACCATTTGAAGTTCTACCAAATTCAAACAAATGATCATAAAAAATTCGATTGATGATTTTTTTCATCTGGACCCTTTAAGTGAAAATGAAATACACGTAAATGTAAAATAGCGAGCCTTAAAATTTTGCTTTTAATTTTGAAATATCACTCATGCTGAATAAAATGCTCTAATTTATTTTTAAATCAACCAGAATTAGTCAAAGTTATGATGTCTAAACATTATTTGTTTTCCATCACTACAAACTGCGTATTTGTGGGAAAATTTTATTAAATTGCAATTAATTTAGTAACAGAAACTTAAAAGCTTTTAAAAATTTCTTTAAAATATCTAAACTACATTTTTTATGGCCATGTGTGCGTGTGTGCGTGCGAGAGAGTATTAATGAAAACAATTTTTCAGTAATTGCAATTAAAATATTTTTCAGAAATTAACTCTTTCAGAACAAATGTCCTCCTTTTGTGTCCTCAAATGCTTCCACATTTGAGGACACAAAAATTATCTGTTCTATAGTAGAGGATGGGTGTCCTAATTTGTACTCATAAAGAAAAAACAATTTCCCTCAAAATTTAATAATCAGCATTTTTTATTTTTTTAATTACAAGTTTAACCTCTATTATCAAAAGAAAAATCATTTAATTAAAACAGAAAAAAAAATTAATCTATTCTGAAATTGTTAAAATACGTATATTTCTTTATTACAGAGACGATTTCATTCAATACCATCACAATTATACGACTGGTATTAATGAATATTATGTTTAAAAATTATAATTAATGAATGTTATATTTATGAATAGAAATTTTACATTGAGGAAAAAAAAATGTTAATTCCAAATTTTGTTAGCGCTTTAAATTTGTCATGTTTGAAACGCTTATTGCATCAAATACTGTTATTTCGATGAAAAGTAAAAAATAAGTTTTTAAATAATTGTTTTCGTATTTCTTTAAAGTAAAAACGGATGTGTTTCAGACTAATATTTTAAGGCCCTTGAAAACATAGGCTTTCATTATTCCCGACAGAGCTGTGATAGATAGTTACTACGTGGAATAAAATTCATTGATCAGGAGAAAATTTCCGAAGATTTTCCCTAGAAAATAACACTATTTTTAGTTCAACACTTTTATAGGTTATGTTCGTCGTAAAATGATTTGTATTAATAAATAAATGAAAAAAAAAGAAGAAAAAGAAAAGCGCTTTCGAACGTTATTATGGATTAGATTCCCTGCCAAAGGGGAAAAAAAAAGTCATTTGTACAGAGAGGAAATAACAGATGATGTCCCTCCTTTCTCCGACCTTTTTTGTCTTTTGAAAGCACTTAACGCATCTAAAGCCTACCGAGCAAAATTTATTGCTTTCAGTTTTATCAAATTTAGTTCGAAATATTGTAATAAGGATGATTGTATCAGAAAATCCGAAAGCAGATTATCGTCATAGCATGGGCTTCTAATATGTGTGTGTTTGTAAGAGGAGAGTAAATATTTCTTCTGCGAGTCCTTGTATTAGTCCAGTTACAGTAGGAAAAAATAAGTTTTGTAATCTTAAAATTACAGTATTTTTTAAGCTGTCACACAACTTCTGGATCGACAGGGATAAAAATTTATTATCTCCGTTATCATTGTCTGGCTGGACACTTTTTTAAAGTTGGTGTCTTCCCTGACCCCTACTGCACCCTTTGTGGGGACCATACATATGGTAGGGACAATTTTATTATGAATGGCCACCATATTCTATAGTACAGAACACTCCGAGCGGGCGTCGCAAGCTATGGGGACTGGGGGACATGTCCCCCCATATTTCGGCTTTGGAGGGGGGGGGGTCAGAGGGGACAGAGGAATTCTCTAAAACTTTCGATAAAACAGCTCTAACAACTAAAAAGCAAAAGAACGAAAGAGATTGGAGGAAAGAGATCCCACTACACAGCATATTTTCCCTCTAATTTGTGGATGATAAAACACAAAACTTTTTACGACTGCTGGACAATAGTGTTAGGGAGTCCTTAGAGCAAATGTTCCCAATCGGAAAACCTCCTATGATCTCTATTTTATCAGGTCTTTCCGTGGATCCTCCGCCCAAGGCTCTTTCAAGAGGGATTCTGCATGCAAAATTTTAATGGTGAACTTTGAAATGGTGTAGAATAATATATTTCACTCACAGAAAGATAAGAAATACAGAGATTTAAAGTAAAATGTACTTTCTATTATTTCATAAACGTTAATGTGGGCCAAAGCTTTACCACCTGATTATTGGAAAGTTGTGGATGGGACAAAATAAAAATATAGTCGGTTTTGCCTCTTTACGCAACTTTTAAAAAAATCTTCAGCTCAGCAATCTCATTGAAAAATTAGCTGATGCCTCATTCACTTTTGAAAAAAAAAATGTCAAATACTGCAGGCCAAGGTATTTTGTTAAATGCTTCAAGGCTTTTTTAAGTTTACTGTTAGTAAACGTGCACGTTACAGGTTGTAAAAACAGTTCTGAATTTTTATAATTTTGGACATAAGCAGATTCTTATAAAGACTAATCAAACCTTGCATCAAAAACGGCGTATTGATTTCATTGTTGTACTCAAAAGAGGAGGGGTTTGAATTTTAATCCCTATCCTTTAAGTTTTTATTTACATTTAATTACATTTAACATCCATTTAATATCCCGTGTATAGACGGGATATTAAATGGATGTTAACGGGATATGAAATGTAGATTATGTATACATAATCTACATTAATATCCAGTTGCTGGGTATTTCAGGGGTGGAAAAAATTGTTCATGAATGTTTGTTTTAATAGCTTCAGTCATACCGAAAAATGAGCAGATATATAAGTTAAAAGTTGTAGAGCGTCAAATTCTGCTTAAAATGAGTAACCATTTAATATGTTTTGCTCCTCTTATAGAGTTGTTTGTATTGTTATGGTAAAGCAATGCATAGGCAAAGACGTACCCAGGGGGGTGGTCCAGGGGGTCCGGACCAATCCCGAAATTTCAATTTTCGTTAGCAAAATAATAATGATTCTTTTGTGCTTTTTTTGTGCAGTCTTTCTGTGCAAAATTCTCCTTTTTTCACCGTTTGGACCCTCCTCGAAATTTTTTCCTGGGTACGTCCTTGCGCATAGGCTATCTGTCTAAGATGGTCAGAGGACTTTCTAAGGGGTTCGACCGCTTATTCACGTTATATCTGGAGAAAATTGACCAAACTTTCGTAAACAGAAGCCTAATGGAGAAAAGAAATCCAAATGGTAAAGCCGGGACTGAAAGGGTTAAAATCAACTTCCTCCCTTCCTAAAAACAGACCATGACATGAACATGTGTCAAATGTTCATTTTGAATCTGTGTCAGGAGTTTCAGAATACTATCAGCATTCATGAATTCCTCCTCTATCCGATAAGGACGAAAATTGAGGAAGGACTTATGGGAATGGCACATGACACGCTCTGTCATACGCTTTCTGACAATATGCTATCATGCGTAACCCCATCAAAGCATAATTTCGGAGAGATAGGATCAAATCACTTATTCACACTCATAAGCATATACATCTAGGTTAATGACTACGAAATCGTACCATAGAGTGCTGTACACAGTCCTTATTCAATAGAAATAAGTCAATAAAACTCCGTAATACACACATAAGTGGTAATACACCGAAAATACTAAGTAAATAAACTTAGTATTTTCGGTTAATGTCTTAATTAACTCCTGCGTTTGCTTTTATTAAGGAGAATTCAACGAAATTCTTACACTCTAGAAACAAATTACCTTTTAAAAGTTTTCTGTTTTAAAACTGAGTGGCAAGACCGAGTTAATGGCCTCTTTTAAAATCTATTTATTCATAAACTTATTTTCGTTAGTCTTTGAAAGCTTTGAAGTAAAAATTATGCTAGTGATGTTTTAACTTTAGCAAAAGCTACTGACTAAACAGAAAATTTCATGGTTCATTTCCAGATATGAGCAAACAAAATGTTTATGAAATACTTAATAATTGTTTAATAATTCACCCCTCCCTCCCCTCACACAAAATCAAATTTGCTACTTATTGTTTTTTTAGAAACATCACTTTTTGAAGAAATGAGTTATAGTGGAACGTAAGAGAAATTAAGATAAATCCGACGGAAATACATTTACTTCTTTAAAACATTCACAGGCTATGAAAAAATAATTTAAGAAGAAACTTTCTAGGAATTCCTTTGTGTAACGAATTTTAATTTTTATCTATGAACAAAACTTATTTATAAAATGCTTTAGAAATTGTTTATACCAGAAATATTAATATTTCGTGTATAGGGAAAAATTCATTGTATATAGATATTTCATACATTGGGGGAGGGGGGGGGGGAGGGACTAAGACAACAGAAGGACTTTTCCATTTTCCTAGATTGATAAAAGTAAAATGAAATTAAATAAAATAAAAATATAATGTGAATTTACTTGTTGACTGGATTTCTAACACGTAAAAAATACCTAGAATAAAACCTTGCTTAATCATTTCCTTTAAACTCACATTGAAACTTAACACTGAAACTTAAATGCTCTAATCCAAGTGTTCTCAAAGTTTGTGCGGCGTAGAGACCTGCAGATGTTAGGGTCGCAGGGGCCTGAAAATTGCATCCCGGCCGGCGATTCTTAAATTTGTAGGCCCGTCCCGTACGCGCCCATAGTTGAGGAGTAAAAATTCGAATATTCCAGAAATTAAAAAAAAAAAAAAATATTTAAAGACATACATGAGCCAAACCCTCTGTTGTTCGAATTGGGATCAAAAAATGAAAGTAGGCCTGCTCGCTTCTTAATGAAACCTCGCAGTTTCGTGTCCTCTGAAATGCATGTTTGTGCTACGGAAGTTAAGATACTCGGGGTTAATGAGGAGATATAAACTATGATTCTTTTTTCCTCCATTATGCAGTTAGGTCATTGAGCTTCGGGGGAAAAAAAAGATGTTAATTTAAAGAAATGCATTAATACGGCGCTCAGTGCCGCAAATCCACGGTTGTTAGAGTTTCGGGTAGCTGTGATGAATTTGATCAGGTGACGTACCTATTAATGAAACGCACAGATTTTTTTTTCCCCCCGGAGCGTTATTAGGCGCTATTAATAGGACCTACACTTCTACCGATAGAGAGAACCCGTCTGACTTACTGGATTACGTGTGTAACAAGGTAACGGATGGCTTGGCCTGGATCCCGAAAACTTTCTGACGTTTCCACTATTTCTGCAGATTATGGATGATGCGTTTGAGCGTCATCGGGGAGTATCTACTCGTTTATGGCAGACAGTGAAAGTAAAAGAAAATAAATGAATGCCGCAAGAAAATAAATGAGTTAAGGTGCCCTTACGTTGCGCGAATGATGATTTCCATGGAAATAAGCAAAGTACTGCTTCATTCTAAAAGGCATTAATTAAGATATCTAAAAGCGTTCATATTTCCTTCGTCTGTTTATGTAAAATGGAATTTAAAACAATTTTTGTTTCCGTTTTTTTATACTCTTGTTTAAATATACTGTAATGGAAACACTCATGTATTTTCTAAGTGAGGAAAAAAACTGTTTCTCGCAGTTTTTTGAAATTTTAAAAAGGAAAAATAGATACAAGGTAAATGCATAAAAACTAAAACAATTACTTTTTAAGACTATATTCGTCTTTTTAACATTTCGTCGAGTTTTAAAAAGGACAAATAGACACAAGGTAAATGCATAAAACTAAAAGAATTACTTTTTAAATATACTCTTTCGTATATTTATATTCGAAGTATAATATATTCGTCTTTTTAGCATTTCTTTTTAAAACATTTTCTTCGATTTTGAAATATTTAAATAATCATAAGTTTACTTTATAATAGATATTTTATAGATAAACTAATTACCTATATCAGTGAAAGAATTTAGTTTTAAAATATATAAACCTTTGAAATTACACTCTGACAATGTTTTGAGTTTACACTATAGAGATATATTTTGATATATATTAATACAAAAACAACAAATATATTGCTTCATTCAAGCTTTTAAATGTCTGATCAAGCATTAATAGTGTTTATTTTCACAATTACATAAATTTCTTTATATGATATTTAATAAAAAAAATTGTGAAATTAAAATCCAATAAATACTTGCACTCAAATTCAGTAATTTTTGAAATATTTTTACTGATATGTCAAGCATAAAATGTTTAAAATTTTCATAAGCAATGATGCATTTCTGTATTTACTATTTTTTTTAAAGTTCTTATTCTTTCGAGGATCAAAGCTTTGAGAAGTGTGCATGGGTAAAATTGAAGTGGAAAATTGATCCACTTGATTTTATTTTATCTCATTCGCGTCAGTGGTTTATACGTGATAAACAAATATTTTCACATTTTGAATAAATTTTCACAAAATCTCAGAATCTTATTAAAATTTTCTGAAAATTGTACCCCTATAGTTTAAGTTGATTGACCACCTATCATGTCACCAAATTTCATTTCATTCGCTTTAGGCGTTATTACGTGATTCGGGAATAAACACACAGGGGGGAAAAAAGCTTCACTGACAGAACATACAAACTTTTTTTTGATGGTCCTACTGGGTTCCCAGGTGTTTGAAATGGATAAAAATCGCAAAAATTTTGAATTCCAAATAATATATAGACAAAAGTCTAATTTTACTTATGTAGATTATCGCTTTGACTTATGCAACTTTCAGGAAAAATTCTTAAGCACAGAATTCGCAAAACATTATTCATACCCAAAATAGTGTAGATTAAGGATATTTTTCTTAATGCTTCATAACTCTTATTAGCTTACTGTTTATAAAGAGCGCATAGTACAGCTTGAGAATACGCATTTTTTAAAATTTAGTTTAATTTTTTTAGTTTGGCGAATTTTATTCCTTTAAAAACTGTTCAAAAGTTACATTATTTCTTAAAAGGACTTTAACTAAAATTCTAAAATTATCTCTATAGCGTTTCCTTTCACTGTCTGATGAGTCAAAAAAGTGTATGGAAATATATTTAATATAAGCATCAGCTGCAAGAATTAACTGATAAATCAATCGTGGTCGTAAAGGTATATTTTTTCGTATCACAAATTTATCTCAGAATCTGCTACGCACGCATTTCTCCACTTAAAAAATAAATTCTGAAGAATCGGTGATACCTATTTTTAAAACTTTAAACTATCGCTTATCATCTTAAATACAATAATTTTATCTAAGGCTTTAAAAAGAATCTCGAAAAGTAATTTAAAGCGTGAAAATTCATCACACAAAGGCAGTTTAATTCCTTTTAAAATTGTGTAAAGAAATTTTAGTGCATAGTGATATTGCACCATTTCATATGTATATGGTCAGACAGCATGTTTTATAACTTATTATGGCTGTGGCTTCTCTTTAAAGGCTATGCACAGCTCCGTTAAAAAAAGGGCCCACTTGCTTTTTATTCGGCCGTCGATTATCGTACAGCAAAGTTATATATACCATTCGTTTACAAATAACGTATATTTTATTTTCCTATTCATACAATTTTGCATAGGGACCGTCTTCTAATTTAATTTAGCATCAATTTCGTTTTTTCAATGGCAATACTCTTTTAAACGAAAGAAAATCTTCAATTTACCCTAAATATAAATTTTCATCAATTTTCTCTGATAATTTGCAGAGATATTGCGAATTCCTTTTTGCGCGATTTCAAGGATCTATCCCCAAATGGAGAACGGTATATGAAGGTTCCGAATTTTTTTCTACCTGAAAATTTAAAGAAATAATTTAAAGAATCATAATTTAAAGAAATGATTTAAAGAATCATAATTTAAAGAAATATAATTTACTGGCAAAATAATGTTCCTAGTCTAAATTTTATTTTGTAATGAGAACATAAAAAAAAAAATCTTATCATTTCATCTAATTTCAAACCGACAGTTTAGTATTTGAAGTTTCAAAACTATTAAGGCTGTACAGTATAGATAATTACGTAAAAAACAAACTTTCATGGATAACTTTTAAGAAAATTTTTATATTTGAAAGAAATATTTTAAAAATTTGCGTTAGTTGTTAATTACATTATGAATCGAAAATATTAAAGTTACATTTTTAATTTAACTGAGGCACCGGATTGCTTTAATTAAGATTTTTTTTTAGAATAAAGAACTTTTCTATTTATAATTTACCTGATGGTGTTTCAATCAACTGACCTTTAAGCTTGCTGTATTATAATGTATTAAAATTATTAGTATAATATTGCAGAATGAAATATTATTGTTGTACAGTTCCAATAAACCATTGAATATTTTAGAGTTATTTTAATATATCGAGATTTTTCATCCTAATATAGCTTTCTTTAATTGTGTCATTATTGATCTTTAAGTAATAAGACAGTGGAATTTTTCTAAATGGGCTTAAGTTTCTTGTAAAACTTTTACGCATATATGTGAGCACTTTCTAATTAACTTTGCTATTGTTATTGAGTATTCTGAAGGTTCTCTTAGTCAGAATGCTGCTAGAAACATTGTTAAGAGTGAAAAAGGGCGTCCTCTGCTCACCTGACCAAGAAGAGCGTGAAAGGATTGTGCAAGAAAGATTTCATGTAAAATAGAGAAATAAGTATAATTTTCATGTAATAAACTTACAAAAAGGAGTCTTGAACACTGAAAAAAAAATGTTTTGTTGCATCAACAAATTTTCGGGTTGAAACAGCGCCGACGAAATTTTTGTTAAATTAACAAAACAATTTTGTTAAAATTATTTGGTTACTTCAACAAAACATTTTGTAGATGTAACTAAAAATTTGGTTAATATAAACAAATGTTTTGTTCATTCAACCAAACTGTTTGTTTAAATGGTTTATTTACTTAAAATCAACCAATTATTTGTTATTATTAAAATTTCTTTGTTAATTTATGTGTTCATGGCTCATTTAACAAAACTGTTTTGTTTTACAACTGTTTTGTTTGTCAACAAAATTATCCGGCTGAAATAGCGCCGACAAAATTTTTGTTGAGTTAAACTTATTTTGTTACAATTATTTGGTTATTTCTCATTGTATTTCTTATTATTTTGTTACAATTATCTGGTTATTTATCATTTCAATTATATGGTTAGTGCATTGTCTTTTAGGTGCTACGATGTGAAGAAATTAAAGACTTTTTTTAAACATCGGTAAAAATTAAAAATTTATGTTACATAGACCAATCACATCTTTTATAGACTCTAAAGTAGTTTCAGATGATAAAAAAGATAAAAAATGTTCGTATTATAGTTCAATGGATGCCAGTTGATATTTCCGAAAAGCGCAATTTTTGGAGAAAAGCATTAAATAAATGAAAAGCTATTAAAAATATCGAAAAAAGAAAAATATAGTTTCGAGTGTCACAGGAGTTACATATGTATTTAAAATTCCAGCTCAGTCGGATGATAGGAAGTGGGCTAAAATTCGAAAACAAATTTTGATCTGGAAAGACAAACACTTGAACATAGCAAGCTAAATAAAAGCTTGGAAAAATCGCCATTGCTAGATTTGCACGTATAAAATAGTCTTCTCCTTGTAACAAGAAGTGTTGTTTTATTGCAGTTCTAACAATTTTCTTCTCGATTTCAGCATGTGCTTGAAGAAAGAAGCTCTCTTGGAAGAACCACGATCCTCTGTTTTTCTGAAAATCTGATTGAGAATCATAAGACAAACAACGCGCGACGTCCTTGGCATGAATTTGCAGACCTTCACAGTGCGGTACGGCAGGAACGTCGACTGTTCTCTTCCGAGAAGAAAAATGCTCGCTCTTACTCAAAGATGGTATGAACGAACTGCATACACATATATTTTATTTCGGGCATGCCAGCTTTTGTCCCTCAAAAGAAAGATTGCAGTTATGGAGCCACTCATTCGCACAGTCTTTTCATAGAAAAATAAAATGCAACCCTTTTATGGCTAAAACGATAGTAAAGAGAAGAAGCTAACTGTAGATTTTTTTTTTTTTTTTAATCGATTAGGTATTCGGTATTAGCTTTTACAAGCATAAAGATGATTATTTAAGCATGAACTAGTTAGGCCATGCACCAACATTTTTCAGGCTGCTTCAGGAGCATTTAATATAAAGATAAAAATTTAGGAGTTTTCAGATTTCTTCAGGAACACGCTATACGCTGAAGATCACAAAATGTATGGAAAGCGTAAATTTGCGTACGCGAAAGTCAAAGAGTTTGATCTTTCTTTCCCAATCTATAGGCACACTCGAACCTAAAAATCTGTCGAGTTATTGAAAAGCCTAACCGACCACTGTACCCAGGTCTACAATCACTAGGTTCTGGCGGAGCATTCAAAAACCCATTCAACATTGGTCTTTTCCACTGCGTATTTTCGAGGGAGTAAAAATATTAAAGATGTGTTCAAGATTAACTAATAATAATAATAAACGAATGGCTCCTTATTTATCGCTTCCCACCCATGAAATTTTTCTGAATTCGACACTGCTTCTGAGCACAGAGTACACTTTGCGTAGTTCACATCCCAATGATTTCCGTAGAAACTCTGGAAGATTCAGGGTCCTTCGCAGCTCTGCTTCTAAGCAGTATGTCTGCACCCGGGGGGGGGGGGATTGCCTTACTGAGATTTCTAAAAAGGAAGGTTTTATTGCATTCCCGTCACAATAAAACTACAAGAAACTACTTTGGAACGAATTGGCTTAATTAAACCAAGGTATTCACCACTGCAGTATATCTCCTATTTTGCCAAATTTACTTGTTCATCTGCGGGACGCTTTGGATTATCGGCAAAAAATATTACATGTAAGAATCACTACATACTTATTTCAGCTATTTAACCAAATTAAACATAAATTTTGGTGACAGCTTGCCGAAAACGCCTTTTGGGACCATTTTCGAAACGTTTCTACTTCGACACATCAGCATTCATTTCTGTAATTTTGTATTTAGAATTTCATGTGCGATGCTGGTAGTAGGAAATTACATTCAAAACTACACCCAAGATATGATGTAAATTTTTTTACTATTTCAGTTTAGTGTTTTATGAGTCCACTCTTGTTTTTATTTGATTGCTTTTTTTGATGCTAGATTTTACGAAGCTTAATTCTACAGATACAACTTCAATTTTTACACACATACGCACATTTACAAGATGCAGGGTGGGCAAAAAGTCTTTGACACATTACTAGTATGGCCACCACATACACTAGTATGACCACCTAGGTTTTCAGATTTAACTGCGCTTGATTTTTTCTTGTGGGGATATGTCAAGGACAATGTCTTCGCTCCGATAATACCGACATTACACAGCTCAAGACACGGATCATCGAAGTCATTGAGAATATTCCACAATCCATGCTGACAAGCACATGGAATGAGATCGAGTATCGCCTAAGATGTGACACGAGCTACGAAAGGTGCCCATATCGAAATTTGGTAACAAGAAACTCTTTCTGTAAGGGTAACTATTAAAAAGTTTTTCCTATAAAATGTCATTCAATGGATTTTTGGGTCCTGCGGCGCCCTCTTTCGGCAGCAGTTCGAAATTTTCTGTTAATAAAGAAACTTAACATTCTTTTAAGGAAGTGACCGCAAACTGAACTCTTTTATGGCAATTTCTATTTTATACATTATTTTCTGAAATGCGTCAAGGACTTTTCGCCCACCCTGTATTTCTTACATGCCTATTACAGGGGTACGTAAAAGGAAGTGTTAAAGAGTACCGCACCTAGTTCAGGAATTTTACAATGAGTAGTTCCGTGACATCCCGCTAGGGCATAACACTACCCTCTAATCACCAATTTGACCAGAAATTAATAACAAAACGCTAATTTTCTATACCGTACACAAAGGCGGAGTTCAGTGGCGAGACGCATGTTGTAAAAATGAATGTCTTAACCAGATGCCCATCAATTAAGTTTAAAAAGAGGACAATTATGGCTTCTATGACATATATATAACGGAACATCCTTAATGAAGCCTTTCGAAAGAGAATTTAATAATGATAGTCTCCAAAGAATGATTTCATTAAAGCTATATTTCTTTAATGAATAAAACAGCTTTTGTTAAATTAAAAGCAACAGGAGAATGAATTTCGTTCTAACTAACCTTTATTATTAAGATGCAGTTTTCATTTAGTATTTTTTTCCTAAATTTTTTAGCTAAAACCATATAAGTTTGTGATGTATAAAAGTATTTACAGACTTGTAAGTACAATTTTTCGTTAATATGTGATAAAACTGTTCGAAAAGTTTTTTTTTTTTTTTTTTTTTTTTTTTAAGAATTCGGTTTGTAAACTATTCGCGTTTTAAACTATAGATGTACTTGGTCCCTCTCCCACTAGCACCCCCAAGAAGATTCCAATTTTACTTTCTAAATGAGTTTTTAAAAATTTATTTTCAAAGTATTATTTTCAGATATTTATTCAGTGAAGCCTCAAAAATACTAGCTAAGTAAATATTTGAAATAAACACTACTATAAGAGGATTTTTAAAAATGCACATTTAACTAAAACGCCAGCATAATAAGCTTCCTGACACTAATCTATTCGAAAAATGTTTTTCCATTTCCGTGTAGAAAAAAAAAAGTTGAAAAATCAACAGGAACGACTGCGAAGTTATAGAAGATTTTGAACTAGCAGTATCATTAAAGTGTTTTTCTCCGCAAATGTGCTTCTATGTGAAACAAAGATCAAAAGCATCATTAAAATCACGCGCCATAGCAACAAATGTTAATGTAATGTAAAACTGCATACTGTGAGTGGCTTTGTCAAACACTCTATAAAACGGCAGCAACAAAATTTGAATAAGTAACGTATTTCCATTTTCTGGAATAACACTTCTTTATACAGAAATTTATAGAGCTTTTCACATAGAAATTTATAGAGCTTTCAACGCAAGAAAAGACAAAAGAATCGTGAGATTGCATATAAGGTGAAGCGCGTTTTTCAGGAAAAAAAAAAAAGCAGGAAAAAAGTTTAGGTAAAAAATCACAGTGGTTTTTTCTTCCATGACGTCGAACATACGTAGAAGCAGCTTTGACTGTTATGTAAATTGTTCTCTCTGATTTCGGTTACTCAAGTCTTTTGTTTGATGGTCATGTAAAATGTGTCAGGAATGTCGCGATCGGTTTAGTTTTCAGTTGAGGATTCGTAACTCGCTGGTCAAGAGAGATTGACGAGAAATTAAGAGGTGTTTTGGTTTCTGTAAATTTCTACCAGTTTTAGTTTTTTAATGTCTAATTCTGAAGTTTTAATGCTTTAAAGCAAATTCTTTTTCTAAAAAAGTCAAATAATTATGAATAATTTCAAGAACAAGCAGGCGATGCAATATAGAGGCTAAAAAAACTCAAAAAGTTTCTTCTTCACACTGTTATAAGCCGTACTGGGAATCTATCACTATTATAAGTATCACTATTATAAGCCGTACTGGGACTTACTTATGACAAAGATTTACAAGATTGAATTTTACACATTACTCTAAAAATGTAACTTTCAAGATTTATGAAACAATTTGGAAAAAAAAAATCTTGAAAATTAAACATATTTTTCTTCAATGCGTCATGCTTCAACAAAATTTGCAAGCAGAAGTTTTCTTGTTTCTTCATACAGTAGAAGTCCTTTTACACTCATGTCCATAAATTAAGGATAATTCAGAATCACACAGAAATTGATCTCTAAAATAAAAATTTCACCTGTGGAATGATCACACACATCTTGAAGAAGAATATGCAAATTACAGGAAACCACCAGATGGCGTGGATGGTACGTCACAATGACGAGAGTGTAAGAGAGGGGTATAAAAGGAATGGTGGCAAAGAAGTAAAATTGTTCACAAGCGCTGTGAAAGCCTTTCAGTGCAAAAACCGCATACTTATGGCACAAAGGAGGCATTTGAATGATGTTTTACGTGGCAGAATTATCGGACGACTGGAATGTGGACGTACCCAGCTGGAAGTATCCGAGGAACTTGGAATCGCCCAGAGTGTCATCTCCAGGCTTTGGCAACGATTCCAAGAGGATGGTCATGTGAGTAGACGTTACAGCACAGGTCGCCCCCGAGTTACAACGCCGAATGAGGACCGCTATTTGGCAGTTACTGCCAAAAGAAACAGACGGAGTACAGCATCAGACCTGTCTCGTCAGCTCTCTTCAGCTACCGGTACGACAGTTTCAAGGCAGACCGTGTACAGACGCTTAGGGCACATTGGTCTATATGCTCGTAGGCCTGTCAGATGTGTTCCACTTACCGCAACTCACTGTCGCCTGCGATTAACCTGGAGTAGAGAGCATGCATTGTGGACACCGCAACAGTGGTCTTGTGTGATGTTTTCCGACGAGTCCAGGTTTAGTTTGGAGTCTGATTCTCGCCGGACATTCATCTGGAGAGCGCCAGGTACCCGTTACCACCAAGAGAACACCATTGAAAGACACCGTTACGGTGGTGCAGGATGGCTCGTTTGGGGAGGAATTATTCTTGGTTCCAGAACTGACCTGCATGTTCAGAGTGTAACGATGACAGGCCACATCTATCGGGATGTCATTCTGAAACAACATGTACGTTTGTTTCGGGGCGCCATGGGTGCTGAATTTGTGTTTATGGATGACAACGCCCGTCCTCACCGTGCAAACATTGTAGACGAATGCCTTCAATCGGAGGATATCACCCGTATGCATTGGCCAGCATACTCACCGTACTTGAATCCAATAGAGCATGTGTGGGATAGGCTTGGCCGACGAATTGCAGCCCGTCAACCCCCTCCCACCTGTCTACCGGAACTTCGGAGTGCATTGCTTGATGAGTGGTGTAATATTCCCCAAGATCAGATGGATCATTTGATACTCAGCATGTCTAGGCGTTGTCAGGCCTGTATTGCATCGTCCGGGAGACATACTCCGTATTAACCATCCTACTAACCATGTTATACTGTTTTTTGTAAATAGGTTCTTTTTTGAAATTTGGTCAAGGGAGTAAAACTTGCAATTTTTATTAATTATGTCAAACATATAGCATCTTTTTTGCTCTTTACTTTTTGTTTAATAAACAGACTTTACAAATAAGTCAAATATGTTTTGCTTCTTTCTCTTTCTTTGCCTGAACTTCATTATCCTTAATTTATGGACATGAGTGTACTTCTTATGTGTGTTTTTTACAAGTTTTTTAATTACTTTATCGTTTAACACCAGTATTTTGAGTGTTTTTTCAGTTTTTTTCAGTAAAAGCTTGTTTGTCAGAGCATAGTACAGGTTGTGGAAAAATATTGTGAAGTAACTTCGAATCTTGACGTATTCTTTTAAACTGTTCAAAGGCCGTCTCTGTATTTCTTTCTTTCTTTTTCTCTTTTTTAACAGTACAGTCTAAAAAAATTGATTAATTTAGAGAAAAGAGTGTATTGCGAAATTCATGTAACTTGCTGGCGAGTTTTTGTGGGATGCTTACAAAACGGACGATAATCTGCTGCAGTACTGCAGGGGCTATTGGGAATATTAAGCTGGTTAAATTTATCTTTACAATACGTCCCGCACTGGACTAGTCGCTACGCTCAGTTCCCATAAGAACATGGAAAGGTAAGCAGCACCGGAGTGGCCAGTTCTTGGGAGGGTAAAAACCTATTTCAGCTGGGCTGCTGTGGGACCGTGTACGCTAAATCTGTTCGTGGCTTCTAAGCCCTCCATGTTCAAAAGATACCTCTTGGGGTGCCGATTTTAGGTGCTAGGTCTCTCCTCTGGAATTGATTCAAAATTAGGCGACCACTCATAGGGAGCAACGTTGGCCTGCCTTTAGGCGTCCCCATAATGAAATGACCAAAATCTCCGGCTCTCGTAATGGTCAAGACTGCAGAACGCCCCTGACTCGGCCATTACAAAGAAAAACAAATCTTTACAATGCACAGTCCATTTAGATTCCATTTCATATTAATTCCTGTCAATATTACATTTGTATTGCAGTAGAAAACTAAATTATTTTTTGATAAAAAAATTTACAGATATAGATTTTTTAAAGTTCGCAAAAACTCTTTCTAATAATGCCCTGATCGATCGAAAATACTTGGAACTGTTACATAGAGGCACTATTATAAACGTCCCTAATACTGACAGCTTAGATTGGTAAATCAAGTTTAGATAAATTGCTATCTCTAGAGATACTTAACTTCATTCAATTAAATAAATAAACATGAGCTATTTTTTACTGCCTTATTTTTGTCAACTCAAGCATTAATCTTTTCGCTATCATTAGGGCATGTATTTTCCATGGCATTTTTAAATCACTTTATGGGATATGCTTGAAAAAGTGCTCTTTCGTTTTCATCAATAACACTGTCAGTTTAGTGTAATTTCCTCTCAGTACATGACTGCAGTGACCCACTCTGAATTGTGGTATTATGTGAATCCTGGATTCTGCCAGTCACTGTACAGAGTGAAGTCTCGTATACCTGTAACAACCCGAATATTATCAAAATAAGCAGTTAAATCAAAGCATGTAGCTTTTTATTGTTATTTTGTATAGTAATGAGTAACATGGAACACATTTCTCAATAGTATGTCTAATTGAGCATGAAAATATATCGAAACTCATTTCTCAGGCCTTGTCTCTCTTTCTTTCTTTCTTTTTAATTATTATGAGTCACTGGAAAAGATTGACAAATGAGGAAGTTCAGAGGCTATTTAATAAAACAAATTCAGGTGATCAATCGGACGATTCTGAACTAGGTTTAGAGTATTAGCCTGGCTCCTTTGGCAATAAGAGTTCCTCTTTTAAAGAATCGGATAAGAAAAAAGTGTTTTATAAAGTTTCTATGACGGCGGTTGTAAATGCATACGTAGAGCATTTTGACATGATGATTCATGAATGTCACTTGAATAACATTTTCTGCAGATTCTGCCACTGTATTTCTGTTGCATTAAACCAAAAAAGCACTGTTAAAAATATCAACTAAAATTATCTTTCAACACTTCGAACATAATATGGCTCTAGAAAATGAAAGTTTTGAACAACCAATTCAGTTCATTACACTCATCCAATAACTTTAATACAATTTTTTGATGTTCAAAATTGAGTTTCTCACTCTAAAATACATTTCAAGAGGTTTGTTTATGTTACTCAAGCGTAGTTACTCCACTGGTTGTTAGGCTCATCGAAATGCGGCTGTTTCATGAAATCAATCAAGCATATAAAATTGTTTCAGGTGCAATTTATTGACCTACAGGTCGAAGTAATGAATGCGAGTGCGAAGAAGAAAACTGGCAGATCATCAAACGCGTCTATGCTTAAAATCGGCAATTGCCTGCCAATATAAGGGTCAATTCACTATGTATGCTCTGCGCCGAATTAAAAGAGTTGAAAAAAACAAACAGGAATTGCATGTTCGATGTGCGAATTTGTACTTCGAAAAACCTATTTTGCAATGTATCATACATGAGTGTTTATGAATTTTTAATATCCATGGCAAAATTGTTTTGAATTAATTTTTAAGTAGTTATTAAAAAACCACTGGGGCATATGACCTCCAGTGGTGTTGGTGGCTAAAATCACCAATCTAACTCGTATGTTCCACTCATCCCGCCTCCCCTTGGGTGATTTAATTTTTTATTCTTTCAGCATAGTATCGATATTTGCTATCCAATTTAATTAAAAAAGTACTAATTTTTTGGGGAAAATTGGTAGTGAGAGGATTGAGAGAAAGAAGAGAGCTTAATTTTGACCAAATTCAAAAGGCCTGAACTTAAAAATTAACTAGTTATGCTAATGCATGTGGTCTTTTCTAATTTATGAAATATTATTATAAAATTACTTCAAGCTTCATTAGCAATTCTGTATTAAATATGAACAATGCTATTTCGACTATTGTCATCGCATAATTGTTCTTGTCTTTGTTCATACGTCATATCTCTTTTTTTATCATTAGGGATGGAGGCGAAACGATACGAGACAGAGATTTGAAGTTGCTATGAGGGCCAGACTATAAAATTTTTGTGCGCCGAGTACTTTTCAAATTTTGTGCCCCCCTACCTATATTTCTGACTCAATTTTTGTGCCTTCATATATCACTCTAAATTTAATTTTTTCATCTATGTCTGCATGTGCCCCAAGTGCCCATGCGATAATCAGTGGCTGATTGCTATGAAATACGAGCTTTGAAATACGAGACGACGTTATTTCTCGTATCACATCCGTCCCTGTATATCATGTTTGGTTTTTTCTCGAAAAATGTTACTATTTACAGTTTGGAAATGCCTTAAAAAGTTTGTTTTCCAAGAATTTTCTGATTATTATTGTCCAGAAAACTATTTCATTTAGCAAAATAATAATAAAAAAAACTCATACTTTTCACATTGTGAATGACAAAATGATTTTTTTTTGTCTTAAAAATCAGATAAATGTCCACTCAGTTACGAGACATTAAATAAAGAGCTGAAGTTTACTTCATCGCAGTACTCTGTTTTATGGATTAGCTTCGTCTCTATGAAGTCGAGTTAGGTATACGCCTCTGCTAGCATATCATTTTCTAGGTAGCTGAGACAACTTTTGTCTGTAGGTGGTCTAAATGTCATCGACCCAAAATATTCAGAGGGAAGGAAGGTTGTAGAATATGCATAAAATGGCGACTTCGTACTGTAGTCACATTTTACACATGTGGTTAATTTCTGAGAGATGAATATATCGTGTTTCAAAGTGATTATTGTCGAACAGATGCGTTTTAGTCGACAGTTAGTTATGTGCACGACATTTACAGAAAAACAGGAAGCCGTTTCAATTCCAATGCCATTTAAATAAAATATACAGCAATCTTTTTCATTCAAATTTTATTTTCGGGTACTAAAATTTTAAAACTCTGGTTCTGTCTGGTTTTAACTCAATCTTATTTGATCTGGTTTGAACCGGTTCAAATCTTTTTTGTTTATTTCCATTGCAAAAGCATACATATTAATAAATTAAAGCTATAAATATCTACAATAGAAAACAGGACTACAGGAAAGTAAAAAAAGACGCTAGATAATTTTTATTACACGTTTATCTAGGTTGCAATAATTAATATTAACCTGTATCCTATACCATGGGAAGCTTATGCTCAAACGCGAACAGATAAACTTTTACAGAAAACACACTCAAAATACTGGTGTTAAAAGATAAAATAAATAAAAACTTTGTTCAAAAAACACACATAAAACGATAGTGTTTTTTACACAAAGTTTTTATTTATTTTAGATAAACTTTTGGTTTTACTTAAAAATTATATATACTTTTTTACTTTACTTATGTCTTAAAATTTTTACACTATGTATTTTCTTGTTCATAGAATCAATAATTATTTCTTGTTACATTTATTAATTACAAACTCTAATATTAGAAACTCACAGTTTGAGCTATTAAAAGACAACTCAAGAATAAATTTTACTCATATGGGAACATCCAGATTCAAATTCTGTTCAATCAGAAACTGAAATTTAACTTTTCCTTTAAACAGTTTCCGTTTTTTATTCACCCTCACCTTTTCCCCTTTTAACCGTAATGTTCAAAATGCGTGACAGTTTAGTTCGATTTACTATTTGAATCGAATCGCCAACGTCATTAACTAGAGAAATTGCCAAATAAAAGGGAAAATTCATTAAATTTTCACACTGGATTTTTCATTTCGGATGTAATCATCTAAAGAATGAATCAGCGTTAATTATAGAGTTGGAAAAATGCAATAAGGTAAATTTTATTGAATGCTTAAGAGCTTCAAACACACGATGAATCTGGATTTGGAAGATGCAATGTTTTAAAAGAAATAACACATTACAAGGATTTAATCAATTTGAATAAATTTAGTCGAACGGCACATTGTCATTTTAAACATGATTTTCTGAATGACTATTTGAAGATTTGTTTACAGCATCGGAAAGTAACAGGAGCTTTTGGTTTATTTAAATCAATATATTGATTTTGTGATAAAACTGCCTTAAGGCATTGTTGGACTAAATAAATATATCCTTAGATGTACGTTTGGTGAAAGCCTCTATTTTGCTCAAAAAAGCCAATTTCCCCCCTTGCATTGTTTCCTGGATTAAGAACTATAGAACATTTAAAACTTGTTTATAACATCAAAATTTATTTTCCCTATTTAGTTTTTTAAACTATTTTTAATAAATGTAAAATCTGATATTTCAGATATCTTATTTAGTAACCGTTTCTATTTTGAATATTTTAATGACAGATTATTCCATTTCTCCCTAATGCTTACATAAATATTATACGTATATAATGAATTTAATCAATGAAACATCGTCGCATGCAGTGTTACACTTACACACATATGCACACATACACATGTGTGTTTGTTCGCCGTTAGTGTGAATAAATGTATTAAAGTGTAGTGGCACTGACTGGCATACTGATTCATTTCATCACCACGTACTCCTGGATGTAAACGTGAGATTTTGCAAGACGATTTCGTACATAATTTTGGAAAGCAATAAAACGAGATTATGTCGAAAGTAGATTTCTTAATGGACAGCAGGGAATGAGAAATGGACGCTGTATTTTCCGAAATGGCAAAGCGGAATATTGAATTTTCTTTCAATAAATAAGTAAGCAATTCGTGATTTTTCAAAACTGAGAATAGTCTTAGAGTGACTGCCACGTCTTCCAAAACTATAAATTAAGAATTAGAATGATTGAAGATATTTCTAAAAATAACATATGCCTAGAAAGTGAGGCTACAGGAAAAGAATTCTAAACACCTAAAAATGCAATGGCAACTTATAGCAATATAAGTTCCGTCTTTTATCTTATGGTCTCGCACTTTTGCAAGACGAGACTATGAAATCAATCTGAGAGTCGTGACTTAGAAGTGAGAGAAGCGAGTTAGAGTGGTTTCATCTCACTGTTTAGCGAGACGAGGTCTGTACATGTGTATATAGTATATATTATTTATTTTAGCCTTACAATGCATCAATGGATACAGAAACAAATTCTCTTCCCTCAAGTCAAAAAAGAAGAAAAAAGCCATATTGGAAATGTTATGCATCAAAATTAAGTATTTGCTGCCCAGGTGAGTGGCTTAAGAACCATTCTAGTAGCGTCAATGCGGTTTAGGATCCCTTAGAAAGACCCCCACGGAGGGCGCTCCACCCTTGGCATAGATCCCATGTGCAGATAATTGGTCTTAATCTCACAACACAAGAACCATTCTATCACGCCTTGGGTCAGGGTTCAAATCCCGGCTTGGGCATGGATGTTCACTTATCCCTCCCTTCTTAGGGGTTAACGCCGGCCGCCCACTAGGTGCCCGCATAATAAAATGGCCACACCTTATATATCTATCTATCTATATCTATATATCTATATATATATCTATATCTATATATCTATCTATCTATATATATATATATATATATATTAAAGAAAAAGTATAAAATCATGTATTGTAAGGTTGAAAGTGCTTTTAACTTAAGTTTGCATATAGTTTAACCAACGATGTATGATATCACAAATACCATAGCTATAAATAACAACCAAAAAATGTTTCATTCAATTAGTTTAATGTCTAAATAAAAAATTGTGTTAAGAGAATTTACTTATCGAATTATACGTTGTCGAATGACTCAAAATACGTGTAAGAATAAAACACTGATCAAATATTTAAATATTATGGTATTGAAGGTGAAGGAAAAATAACTGCGTGCTGAAGGGCTTTAATCTAGAAAATGCTTGTTGTTAAGAGTGCATGTATATTCAGGATATACTAAAACTAGCCCCACCCTTTTTCGGGATTTACTTCAACACACTAGATGAATTTTCAAACACTTGGAAACAATCAAACTTCTTTATAGTTCATTTGTACGCATACGCACAGAATTCAAAACGTGTAACCTGAATAAAACAATGTTAAAATTAGAAGAATTATTTTTGTGTTTCGTTATTCTGTAAAGTTACTTAAGTAAAGATGTATATAAGTAAAATCCCTTATAAAGTTTCTCTTCATCAGTGCTTATACATGTCACGAAGAAAATTGCTATTTCAAAGTTTTTTCCCCATAAATTTAAAACAGAATTTCAAATAAGCCTAAATGTGTGCCTTTGGCCGTACTAACTGAAGAGATGGTAACACAAAATCATAAATATTCTCCACATTTAGAACACAAACAAACGCGTAAAAGTAGGCCATAATTATACGCAGTTTTAGAGCCGTTAAAAATAGGAAACTTTCACATTTGAATCGCACGATAACATTTAAACGTCATATTTTCACCATTGCTGAGTATTCCTGTGAATTTGATTATGTTAGTGTGCATATTAAAAAGAGTAATGTAACAGCTCTTTCATAACGAATTGAATGTCGATAAGGATTAGATTACAGTTATACTCCTTTTATTTTACAGCATATGAATTTCGTAATGAGTTTTTTTTTTTTTTCATAAACATGTAATTTTGAATTCTTTCAGTGTTGGAATCTTTTAACCTATTAGCCATTCGGAAGGTACCAAAGTTGATAGCAATACTAAGCAATAATATTTATTTTATTTACTTATTTATTTTTGGGAAAAGATATATTGCTTTTTATTTAATCAGGAAAGTTTACCTGATAATGTATTATATTTCCATTTAATAAGAGCTCTATGTATAATACGAACTCTGAGTAGCTGTGGCGAATATTATAAGGGGCTTTTAATTTATCAAAATAAAATACGTGCAAAAACTTCAAAAGTAAATTAATAAAAATAAATAGCATTTTTAACGGAAAATTAAAAACAATAATAATCCAACAGAGAATATACAAAGAAACTTAGGAAGCATATTCTTAATAATTATTTAAAAGTTCTTAAAGTGATTTTCCTGGTGTTATTATGGTCGGTAAATTAAGAATATGATAATTTCGGCATGGTAACTTGTATACAAAAACTCTCGCTATGCAAAATGAATTTGTGATTTTATAAATTATTTTACTTCGCGGGTATTAAGATATTAAAAAACTAATTTTAATCAATTATATGATGACTTATACCAGTTTTCAGTGGGTCTAAGAGAAAAAAATCACATCGGACGATCGCATTTCAGGGGTCATACAGTAATTACGAAAGAAAATAGTTTTTGAGACTCTAGTAATAAACGTTTGCTTTCAAATTCATACACAGCCCCTAACCAGCTAGTAAAATAAATTATTTTACTTCACGGGTATTAAAGATATTAAAAAACTAATTTTAATCAGCTCTGGAAGAAGTTTAATCATTTCTCTGAATCTGAACATTTTGTTTTAAATAATTGAATGAATTTCAAAGCAGTTTTGACTTTTTATATTTGTGGTTGCATAAATTCTTAAAATTAATTCATGCCCTTACAAGAAAACGCTCAAAATAGTTTTTTTTCATAGGCAATTGTTTTTTGTACAACATACAGTATTTTTAAAAATTACAGTAATTGAAACTATACCGTTGTGTTGGGAGAAAAATTTCCCAGTACGTTTACATGAAGCTCAGTGAATTGAAGATGGCAGGCGTTTAACAGCTTTATACATTCGCAGAATCTTTACTAAGCAAAAATTAGCCTTAAATGGAAATATTTATTGGATTCCGTGAATTACCAGGACGCTATATTACATCGCAATACAATACAACAGAATCCCGCGGTTCTTCCTAACACAAATTTATGATTTACAGCTTAAAATAATGTGCAAATTAAGTTTTGTTTAGTATTTAAAGTGTGCAGTGTACGGCTAAGTTTATTCTGACTGTCTTATAAGATAGTATTTTTGAATTATTTTTTATCTGCACAGCCAAATTAATTTTGATTTCATAAAAATGATTTCCTAAGCAAAAACCGAATAAACGAATTTTTCATAGCAAAGATTTCGATTCTAAAAATCTATTGCTCCTATTTTCTGAAATTTCTCTTCGCTTTGAAATAAATATTCTTTTTAAATCCTGGTATTTATTTCTAATCTAAAGAGCAATTATATTTGTTTTGTGCAATATCCCTTAGAAAAGCGGAATACTTTGAAAATAATTAAATCTTGTCAATTTTCTTTTTAATAATTGCAAAAGGGAGTTTTCTTCAACTGAAACCAGAAAACTATTTCCACCCTCCTAAGTGTTGGGCAATACAGAATGTTTCCCCAGAGTTGGTAGAATATTAGGACATAGAGCATGCGCAGGAAGCAAGGATTACAGGAGTGCAAGAGAAGAGCGCCTGGGCTTTTCATTACTCCATCCCCGAAAACAATTTAGAAGGTCTAGCTCTATGCAACAGGAGAAAAGCATGTAGATCAGGACGCTCAGAAGAATAAAAATTTAATGTACTAGAAATAGTATACTTCACTGAACTCTATGTTTTCTTGTGAGCGAACTAAAATGCGCTCTCAATTTAAATCTCCATGTATAATTCCCCATCAAAGTTTACGGGAATGGTGAAACTATAATGAATATGATAACCAATATAAACAATCCAACCTGTTTAAACACACTATATCAATAAAGAAACAAGAAAAAGGCCAGTTTTATTTAAATGTTATCAAATGCTTGTTAGATCCAGACAGACGTAAATTTTTATTTTTATTATTTTAAACATCAGAAGGATATCCATTCAAATTGTTGAATTCACTATACAGGGTGTCCCCAAAAAAGATGGTAACATACTGTAATTCTTGATCCATAAGAGGTAAATGGGCAATGTAGAACAAGTGTTCTAAATAAGGTAGGAAAAACGATTAAGTTAAAATTCCTCTCGTTAATTTTCAGAAAGCAACATTTTTTAAATTTCCATACGATCCCCGTATAAAAAAAATTCCTAGTTGTAAAATATGCCCCATACACTAATTAGGTGATGTACAAAATTTCAGCCTGTCACCATAAAACGTCTCAGATATCGTAAACAAAGATGGTTAAGGGCTGTGTACGAATTTGAAAGCAAACGTTTCTTGCTAGAGTCTCAAAAACTATTTTCTTTCGTAATTACTGTATGACCCCTGAAATGCGATCGTCCGATGTTATTTTTTTTTTTGTCTTAGACCCACTGAAAACTGGTATAAGTCATCATATAATTATTTTCGTATATCTGGTACTATTTAGGATATAATTCTCAAATTTTGTACATCACTTTATTAGTGCATGGAGCACATTTTGTTAATTCAGATTTTTTTGTAAGGGGGGAGGCGATTATAAACTTCACTTTGCAAAAATTAACTAAATAAATTTTTTTCTTAACGTAGTCTTTTTACCTACCCCATGTTGAACATTTTTTCAATCTACAATGATCATTTATCTCTAATGAATAAAAATTAAAGCGTGTTACCATCTTTCTGCGAATGTGTGTGTAAACAAACAATCTAACAACCATACACATTTAAATTAACATGGTACTTCCTTATAATGATTTCTATTTCTAAGATTTCTGTCAGTAATCTTGGAGGCTTTTCCTCACTCAATAGGAGCTTAAGCCGTTATTTCGCCATCGTCATTTTCAATAGCTGTTGTTCAAATGGTAATCAACCTAAAATGGTTAAAAATCACTAACTGACACGAGTGGATGGTACTGAAGTCCTTTTTTTGGGGGGGGGATAAATTGTTAAGATTCGTGCGATAATAAATAAATGGGAGATTAACATAACTTTGTTGTACATCTATGAAAACTCGGGGATAATACCGTAAGCGGGTGTCCATCGCCAAGGGAGATGCGTCGCCAAAGATTACTATTTGTAGTAAACAGTCCTGGCAGCGTTGCCAATCGAGATTAGCTATTCGGCCACCCGTCCGGCGGAGTTGTGTTGTTTTATGATGTCATGAGAAACTATACTGTTGGAAGGAATTATGTGATTGGTTGAACGAATTTCAAGGAGTTTAACTGGCAAAATAACTGAACTTGAATTCGCGGGGAAGGAAGTCGTGTCGTGTCGTCTGCTGAAGTTTTGTATTTTATAATGGTTATTTTTTAAAAGTGTAATTTTTGCTTGGTTTTATAATAAATGTAGGTAATTTGTGTAGAGCTGTAATGATATCGGTTCGTTTATACGCTGAGTTGTTTCTTATTTCTTTATGAAGTCAATTTCAACAAACATTTGAAAATGTTGCGACTGTGTTGAGGTACAGTTGTTATGCTTATTTGAATGCTTCTGATGGATTTATTTTGAGATGAACGCACGTTGTTCATGGATAGAATTTAAGGTATGTGGTGCTTTTATTTATTTAAATGTTTATTCCTTGGTTTACGGTACACCAGTGTATAGTTGAGAATATTTATGGTCTTATGTTTTCATAATTATGTAAGGTTTTCAGTATGTTATGTTATTTTTTTGTGAATTGGGATGAAAAAGTAAAAATTTTTAAGGTTTTAAGAGGGATGGTTAATTTTATTTGTGATATGCATTTGCTCCTGATTTACAGAATTCCCGTACAATTTCTAGGTTTAATATGAATAAATATGTAAGGATTTTTGAGTTGTTTGAGATCAGATTTGATTCTAGTGTGATTAATAGTGTAAATGTTGTGTGTTTTGAAGGTATTAAATTGCAAAAAGCACGTGAGGGAGGAAGTAGTCGGTTTATTATAGTAGTTTTATGTTATTTATAAAGAGTGTTTTTAACGTTTTATGAAAATATTTGCAGTATATTTTTCTTGAAATCACGTGCACTATTCACGTTAAATATGATTCAATATATGTATTTTTGAGTTGTTTGGGGGGAGTTGTGTGTGTGTGTGTGCGGGGGAGGTAGTTGGTTTATTTGATGTTTTTCTATTAATTTAAAATTGTTATTTTAACGTTTTAAGGGAAATTTTGCTGTATAATTATGTGCAGAAACTTATTTTGGCATTTTGTATATGATTAAGGTTATGGTTTATTTATTTTTTCACGTACCCATAGTCCAGAGGTAGTGCTTTGTTTATGTGATTTTTGTTCATAATTGCATTTGAAATATGTCTAAAAATGTTTTTATGTGTTTAGATAGTGTGTTATAGTTTGGGGTTCATTTTGTTAGTTATGTGTCAACGTATGTTTATGTTTTGTTTGGCGCTCAAAAAAAGTCGCCAGGTTAGCCGCTGGCGACAAAAAAAAAAAAAGTCGCCAACTCAACCGACACCCGCTTACGGTATTATTCCCGAAAACTCTGCTGAGGAAGGTCTTTAACGACCTTATTGCAATTAAAAAGAAATTTTGGTTACAAATATTTTATTTTAAAAAATCTATGGTAGTTTTTCAATGGGGTTCATAAAGAGATGAGTCTAAGAGAGAAAACAACTGAAAAAAAGTAAGCGAATCAAAAACTGAGTTTAACTGACAGAATATTAACCAAATACACAAGCTTCCGGAGAAGTAAAAATCGCGTAAGCATTACACAAAACAGTGTAGACAAGCAAATTCAACATAGATTCTTAAATTGGCTGCACTTTCTCGCAGGACCACACTGCAAGATGTTTTGTCTCTCATTCTAGAAATTTCCATTCGTTTCAAAGACGTTTATACGATGGAACTTTTTCAGAAATTACTTGATAATGCAGATATACAGAAAAGTAAACGATAGAGGGGTCATGCTAAGCAGACACCAAGTTTGGTAAAATTTTTGTAGAGATATTGCTAAATTTTGAGGTTAAAATGTTACAACTTACCTAGCTTGTCGATAAACGCCATCTCTTAATGTAAATCGTTGTCAATAACACGCGATATAATTAACGGGTTTGCATGGTACGAAGTGTATATTATAACTATTATGAGCACAAAAAATTAATTTAAGCCATTGAACCAGATCATTCCACAAAGTAGTAACATTACGAGTGTTGTTGTTGTTGTGTTGGAACATGTATTCGGATTTGTGCGCTTGCACATGAGGAACCGCTTATAAATCCACGTCAGAGAAAGGACAAACACAAGGGGGGGGGGGCAAATGCCTTGGGGGAGGACTTTTCTGGGTATATAGCGCGTATTCACGTTAGATCCGGAGAAAACCGCCCAAAACTCCAGACCGCTAGACCGACGGCCCCGCGAGAGGACAGAACCCTGTTCCTCCACTTAAGCCATTTCCCAATGTCAGTGTTTTTAACCACTTTGCTACACATTGGTCCTTACGAGTGTTCAAAATCGCATAGTAATATTATTAGAAAGTAACACCTACCATAAATTTTAAAAAATGTTGAAACTAAACAATACAAATGGTTCAACGAAGGTATCAAATTAGCAAATTTTTGAAGCTAGGAGTAGGCTTTATTGTGTTGGTTTGTGGATTTAAAAACACTCTTCTGGTAAAATGTTAAATCACAATTTTAGAAATGTAGATGGTTAATTATTGCAGCGGACTCGCAGCACTTTGCTTTCTGCTCCCCTTCGCCTCCAGGATATGCGACTTGAACGTACGAGAGGGTTACGACGCTCAGGCCAGTCTTTCCCCAAAAGCGGACTGATGCTAATCTGAACCTTAGCTATGCTATGTAAAGTTTTGCCAGTTGATGGACTTTGCTCAGTTTCTACGCTTGTAACTAGTTACTACGCTTGGGGCGTAGGCCCCCTTTTTGTATTCGGCACAAGGTGCCAGGTTATGTTTTATCTGTTTTAGATTTATTGTTAAAAAATTGTTATGTTTGCAAAAGTTGTGCTTCATTGTGAATGCACACATATGAGTTGAGATGGGCTAGAGAATTACAGCCCACTTCATGTGGTGATCCGAACGTGATTCTATATTAGCGAACCATAAATCGGGAAAATTTTCCCAAAAGGGTGGTAACTTTAGAGCTACACGACTAATGTCACCGTTAATTACCGCCTCTTTAGAAGTTTCGCCATTCATTTTTAGAAAGCCTGACTACTTAAACGTAGATTAAGAAAATGTATGAAAGTTTGTTTAACCCATTAACGCCCAGCGATCTACTTGTAGATCGTCACAAAATTTGTAAGTCACTCTAATATTTAAGCATTAGTTTAATTTCTTGAATAATAAATCTGATTTCCACTAAATAGTCAGCGATAATAAGTTTAAATAAGAATATTTCCCTGAATTATTCAAAATTACAGAAAAAGATTTGCGTCCTTCATACCACATAATGTCGGAAATTCATTGATCACTTCTGGCATGAACATAAATTTGAGAATGTGCTGAAAAAATTTGGGCGCTAATGGGTTAAAACTTAGCACCTGTCTTTTCCGTTGTCTTCAAATACGTGACGGTACACTCAGGAAAGTCGAAGCAGCAGACATGACGAAATCCTCACACTTAAAACACCATTCTTGGCAATAGGGCGTCTCCAACAAAATCACAGAAGTCCAGCTTCACTGTAGATCTTGCCCTTGTCAAATCTGGTGAAGAGGCTTATCTTTGAACATGGATTGAACCTTCAAATTACGACACTTTGCTCCTTGCAGAAGATGACTTGTTCCTTTTGCCGGGCCACCACATGAAGTGGGCTGTCATTCGCGATGTGAAATAGAATAACAATTTCACATCGAGAACATTAGTGAAGATTCAACAAAATTTTATTACATAGTGTCTAGTCTAAATGCTGAAATCCTAAGTTATGTAAATGATGTGGTTTTAACACCTCCCCCCACTCTAAAGTATGATACTTTAAAAAAACGGCTTTTAGAGGAATTTACGAATTCCGAACAAACAAAAATAAAGCAATTACTTTCGGAATTAGAGTTAGGAAATGAAAAACCTTCCCATTTACTAAGGGAAATGAAGCATTTAGCTCCCGATGAAACGGACACTGAGTTTCTAAAAACTATTTCTTCAAAGATTGCCTAAGGACACTCAAGCTATCTTGTGCGTATATGAGGTTACTTTAGATACATTAGCCCTTATGGCGGATAAAGTCGTAGAAATCACGGGCAATTCTAGTTCAGAAATACACAGTGTAGACACTTAAACGACTAACTCGGAAAATGAGGTGCAAGAATTGAAAAAGCAATTGACAGAACTAAATCGAAAAATTGACAAGTTATTACACCATAAAAATCAATTTAGACCACGCACTCCTAGTCGTACGCGACACTTTAATAATAAATTTCAGCGTAATTTCCCATCCCGTGGGACACCTCTACTTGGTCAACACCCTCCCATTCCGCTGAAAAGGTGTGTTGGTACACCCTCCAATAAAAAGTATTCGAGCAAGAGAGAAATTTCCTACGTTGGTTTCGTATATTAAAAATTATTTATCATAGAATATGAATTAGGCTATGTATAAATATGACTTTCCATATTTCTATCAAGTTGTGCGTTTTTCAAAAACTCAATTATTATTCGCAAATCTAAAATAGGAAATTTCTCTCTTGTTCGAATACTTTTTTTGGAAGGTGTACCATAAAAATTTTAAAGATTGCGCTCGCGAATGTCTAGAGCTATGCAATTATAACTCTTTAAAAAATTAGAGTGTAGGTCACATTATACGGCGCAATGTGACTATACTTACAAGGACGTTATAAGTCGCCATCTTTTCATAAGAGATAAGACATCGGGGGTTGAATATCTAATTGATAGTCGCAGTGATATCTACGTTTTACCCAGAGCAAAAAATATTCAGTATAATGGACCTAAAAATATTATATTGTACTCTGCAAATGGATCTCGGATCAAAGTCAACGGAACTCAATTAGTAAAACTGGATCTTGCATTACACAAATCTTTCCAGTGGCCTTTTGTGGTCGCAGACCTTAGCAGACCAATAATTGGTGCTGATTTCATAAAACACTTTGGCTTATTAATTGATCTGATCTGATTGATTGTTTACGCGATCCAAGTTCGTCCAAGGCGGCTTTAGATTCCGCTTGTAACGAGATTTCGTTTCATGTTAGTCTAATTGCTAAAGATTTAAAAATAAAAAATATTTTACAAAAATTTCCCGACATAATTAAACCGTATCCTTCTAATATGAAAGTAAAGCACAATACAGTGCATAAAATTTAAACAACAGGACAACCAGTATTCGCACGTCCACGGCTTTTAAATCCATTGAAATTAAAAATAGCTAAACAGGAATTTCAATATATGCAGGAAAGGAGAATCTGTAGACCTAGTAACGCATGTTGTGCCAGTCCTTTACCCATGGTCCCAAAACCAAATAGTACTGACTTTCGCCCAACTGGCGATTACAGAGCTTTAAATAAAATTACTATTCCTGACAGATATCCCCTTCCCCATATGATTTTGCCAATGATTTTTACATAATTTTTTTTTTCCAAAATCGACCTCATCCATGCATACCATCAAATCCCAGTGCATAAAAATGACATTCCGAAAACCGCTATTACCACGCCTTTCGGATTATGGGAATTCCCATTCCTCCCCTTCGGGTTGTGCAATGCTGCTCAAACATTTCAAAGGTTCATATCTGAAGTCCTACAAGACTTGAACTTTACATTTGCTTACTTAGACGACATTATAATTGCCAGTTCAAATGAGAAAGAGCACATGACGCATCTCGAAACGCTGTTTAAAAGACTAAACAAATACGGCATTAGAATCAATTTATCTAAAACCATTTTGGGGTCACAGAACTACCATTCTTGGGTTACTTGTTAACGAACACGGCATAAAACCGCTGCCTAGCAAAGTTAAACCAATTTTAGACTTTGAACAACCCCAAATATGTAAAGGTTTAAAATGCCTCTTAGGACTCTTGAACTTTTACAGACGGAATGTTCCGGAGGCTGCTAAATTGCAAGAGCCTTTAAATGAGCTTTTAAAAGGTTGTAAAAATAATGGCAAAAAGGTAATTTCGTGGATAACCGAAACACTAGAAGCCTTTACAAAGTGTAAGGAATCGCTAGCTAACGCTGCGTTATTGGTATATCCCAACCCAGACGCACAGCTTTGCTTATGTGCGGATGCAAGTAGTACTTCTATAGGCAGATCTCTCCACCAGATCACCTTAAAGCCAGATCAGCTTAAAGCAGGGTACACAAGTAATTGAGCCCGTAGCATTTTATTCTGCTAAGCTCACACCTGCACAGCAAAAATGGTCTACTTATGATAGAGAATTGTACGCTATCTACGCATCTATCAAATATTTTAAGCACTTTCTCGAGGGCCGTGTTTTTACGGTTTTCACGGAAAATAAACCCCCCCCCCCTCTCGCTCTTTTTTTTTTTTTTTGGTGTAGTTAAGTTATAAACCTCTCACCTACGCCTTTAATCAGAAGGGAGATAAATGGTATCCAAGGTAACTGAGACATCTAGACTACATCGGTCAGTTTAGTACGGATATTCACTACAACCCGGGACACGACAATATCCCCGCCGATTTCTTTTCTCGAGTTGAGTCCATTACCTTCCCGAGTACATTAGATTACTCAGCAATCGCAAAGGCACAGGAAGGTGATAAAGAACTAGAAAAACTAATCGGTACACATACCGCGTTAGTATTTAAATAAATGAAAGTTGCAGAATCTC
Source organism: Cheiracanthium punctorium (assembly GCA_038373885.1). Lineage (NCBI taxonomy): Eukaryota > Metazoa > Arthropoda > Arachnida > Araneae > Cheiracanthiidae > Cheiracanthium > Cheiracanthium punctorium. The sequence continues at coordinate 6,232 of JAWZYV010001707.1, read as the reverse complement.
AAACTCCCTTGTATTGTGAGGTATCTACTGACAAAATTCGTCCGTATATCCCAGGACCCTTACGAAAGAAAGTATTTGACAATTTAAATAACTTGTCTCACCCCGGTATGAGGGCTACAGCTAAATTGCTGAGTTCTCGTTTTATTTGGCGTGGCATACAAAAGGATTGGGAGAAATGTTGCATTCCTTGTCAGATGACGAAGACGCAAAATCGTACAAAAAGCCCAATACAGAATTATACTGTTCCAGAAGATAGATTCGACCACGTACACATAAATCTAGTCGGTTCATTACCCGTAAACAAAAATTTTAAATATTTAGTTACAATGATCGACAGATTTAAACGTTGGGTTCAAGCAGTGCCTGTCACTAACATATCCAGCGACACTGTTGCTAGAGCATTTTACGAAAATTGGGTGGCAAGATTGGGAGTGCCCCCAACTATTACAACCGACTAGGGTCGGCAATTTGAATTCTGTTTGTTTAATTCTCTTATACATTTATTTGGAATAAAAAGAAATCGTAGTACAGCTTATCATCCACAGGCCAATGGCCTTATAGAGAATTGGCATAGAGGGTTGAAGACTGCGTTGAAAGAGTGTCTGACCGACCAATGGTTGGAAAAATTGCCTGCTGTTCTATTAGGACTTCGATCCGTATATAAAGAAGAGTTAAGAGCAACCACGGCTTAGTTGGTATAAGGCATTCTGCTTAGACTATCAGGAGAGTTTTCTCCAGTCCTCTGCAACAGATGTTAATGTTCTAGACTTCGTTCGGACGGATGAATTGAACACTTCGTTCGGTAGCAGATGGAACAACTAGTACCTCGACCAACGTCTTCTCATGGCCGTGAGCGAATATTCATTCCAAAATCACTAGCCACGTGCAAAGACGTATTTGTTCGTAATGACTCTGTGAAACCACCGCTGTGTCCAGCCTACGATGGACCATTTCCTGTGTTAAGGAGAACTGATTTTATAAAGTTTTGATGAAAGGCCAAGGGGAAAAGGAAAATATAATCACTGTTGATCGATTGAAGCCTGCCTTCACTTTGAATGAGCAACCGGCAAAAAGTGATGATCTGACCGAAAACACTACAGTCACACGCGCAGGCCGTACCAGCAAACCCCCGGAGCCGGGGTCGCCGCGACTGAAGAAGAGAGAGGAGAAAACAAGAGGGGGTCTGGGTACTGGTTTTCGTGACGTCACAAGAAAGGATGGGATTTGGAACGGTTTGCATTGAGTTCAATGGAAGAAATGGAATTAATAATGCCAATAAATACGAGTAGCTTAATTTTTTATGACGCTTTGAAATAGCATTTTCGTTTTACAACACTTTGTTCTTAAATAATAGTGAATCAACAATATTTTGTGTCAGAAATTAATGAAATAAATTGGTACTGAATTTAAAGCAGTTTCAGCATTGCATGCAGTATGTTTTGCATTTCGGGCTAGCAAATACATTCTAAATAATATAATGGTTACTCAATTTATCATTTATCTAAAATAATATGTATATGGATTAAATTTATACGTTGTATAAGCGTAAAGTCATATTTTTAAGTAAGTAAAAGTAAATATATTTTTAAGTAAAAATAATAATTTTTATTAATTTTACTTAAAACTGAAATACATTATTTAGTTTTGCTTCGTTTTAATAAGCTTTTTGAAAGAATTGATGTTAAAAATATCCAGATTCATAAATAGTCATCTCAAGCCATTTCGTGACGTCTCAAGAGAGGATGGGATTTCAAAGAGTTTGTATTGAATTCTACGGAAGAAATCTGATCAATAATGTCAATAAACACTAGTAGCACGAGGAATATAATCAGAAATTTCCACAATTAATATTTTAAAAACTTGTACAATACATTCTATATATAATTATGTTATACAGACTCCTAATGTAAAATTTTATTAGAAGCAATTAAAGCACAAAAAACAAGAAAATAAAGAGTAAAAGCTTTTATTACCCAAACCTTACAAATACTATAAAGTTTTTCATGAAAGCACTACAAGTGTTTGCTTTAGTTTTTTCTAGATAAGACTTTCAAATATCACATTGAGACATTTAAAATATACATAATTAAATATTTTTAAAAATTAGTGAGTATAACTCTTGAATATGTAAAACTGCCTAAATGCTCTCAGGGGTTTTCATGTAAAATATATTGCAGTAATACATATACTTTTTTGTTATTGTTGTTAGCATTGCAGTAATACATTTTCTTTTTTGAGTTAATTTCCAAATCTGTGTTCATACTTAATTTCAGAACTTTCAACAAATTCCGGTAAACCGTTTAGTTGGAAATATTTCTTTAATAAATACCTTCTATATTTTTGTTTTTCTAAGTATCCAGCAAATAGATTTCTCTCTCTCTCTCTCTCTCTCTCTCTCTCTCTCTCTCTTTTTAAATAAATAAATCAACCATGAAATCCGCATTGAACCTTAAGCTACAGTTATTTCTTGTTTTTTGGTAATATCGGATATATAGGCTGGTAAGCTCGAAAAAATGCACGGGATAGCATTCGGTTCTAATTTATAATGCTTTCTTTTTACAGTTAAAAGTGCCCCATCTGATTTTAAAATAGCACCGTCTTTTAAAAGATCTTCATCTCGGAAATGCTCAATACAAACATACATATTTTTTCCTGGGGACCAATTTTTTCTTGGAATATTTTTAGTCCATTCGGCCCCCTTTTCTTCGTTTTTTGGGAAAAGTGAAAACATTTACATTTTCTCCTCTTTTGTAATTAGCTTTACTTTCAGCCTGGGACGCAGCAAATGGAAGCATAGTGATTGCTAGAACAAAAGAACAGAAATCAATAAAACTAACGCAAAATACGGCAATTTTATATTTTTATGTACTCTATAGCTTAATAACTATTATCAAGTATGTCGTATTAAGAATAGAGATTGCTGACTTACCATTAGTATCCAAAAAAGGCACAAAACATCTTAGTTTCTTCTACTTTTCCATATGATTCTAATGCTTTTAACGGAGAAAAGTCCATCCTCTCTTGTGACGTCACAACACCTCCACGCGTTCAGTACCCAGGCTCGCCTTGTAATTGTCTACTCTCCCCCTCCCTTCCCGGGGGCTCCGCCGGAGCACCTGCAAGTTCATTTCCACTAGGAGGGGGGGGGGATGTACTGCGGCGGACTCACAGCACTTTGCGTTCTGCTCCCCTTCGCCTCCAGGATATGCGACTTGAACGCACGAGAAAGTTCCGGCAATCAGGCCAGTTTTTCGGACTAATGCTAGCGACGCTCTATAAGGTTTTGCCAGCTGATGGACTTCGCTCAGTTTCTACGCCTGTAACTAGTTACTACGCTTGGGGCGTAGGCCCCCTTTTTGTTTTCGGCACAATGTGCCAGTTTATGTATCTGTTTTAGCTTTATTGTTAATAAATTGTTATGCTTGCAAAAATTGTGTTTCATTGTGAATACACAATATGAGATGAGATGGGCTAGAGGATTAAAGCCCACTTCATTATAAACCAGAGGTTCCCAAACTGGGTGCCGCGAGCGTTTACCAGGGGTGCCGTGGAGATAATCAAGAAAAGTAAGTTTTGGGGCAGCATAATCAAAAAAATTCCTCTGAACCGATATTTCACAAAAAGTTTGCCAAGCCGATGATCAAGTAGGCGAAACAAAAACATTTTAGTCAAGTTCGAGAGAGTTCGGTGTCCAGTCGCCTTTATTTTACAGGAACTGCCTGAAATATGGGAAGGGGGGGGGGCAAAAATATATATCCCTTTTCCATAAAAGAAACAATGAAAAATGTATCCAAACTGTTTCATTCTAACCTTCATATTCATATTGCTTTAAAGGTAACCTGCCCCGAAACGTTTTCAGCCTGAGAAGGGTACCCTGAAATGATTTTTAGCCTGACAAGGGTGCCCCGAAATGTTTTTAGCCTGACAAGGGTGCCCAGAGCCTGTTTATCGGCAGGGCAACCGGGGCACTTGCCCTGGGCCCACCAATTTCAAGGGCCCAAAATTTTTGTACTTTTCAACACAGATTGTTATTTATTAATTCATAAAAAACTTTGTATAAAATTTGGATTGTCATTACCTTGAGTCGAAAGTTGATTCTCTGACACTTTACTGTACTAAGGTTCCTCTAAAACCCATGAGCATTCGATCAAAATCCATGAGCCAGTGTTTGAGCCTCTTTTTGTAAATTTTATTATAAGAAAGTCTCATCAGTTTTAAGATACATACTGTAAGTGTTTCGGTTCTTTTCATTTATATTTTAAAGGAGTTTAGTATAGAAGTGTACGTATATGTAGTATGTGTCTAGATATTCATCATTTCTGAAAATAAATTTTATCCATGTATGCAAAAATCATTTAATATTCTTTACTGCAATGTATGCATATATTTAGTATTTAAACTTGATATATATTTCTGCAGATAAATATGTGCCCAAAACAACTTAAATGCGGACTATGTAATTTCTTTTAAGTGCAAAGGCCCAAAAATTTGTATTTGCCCAGGGTCCAATATCGTGACGATCGGGCCCTGAGGGTGCCGCGAAGTGTTTTTAGCCTGACAAGGGTGCCATGGGCGAAAAAAGTTTGGGAACCCCTGTTATAAACTAATATCCAGCAGGACAGGAAAATAACTTACCACTTTTGATATTTACCAAAAAAGTGAAATAAGATAAAATATTTGAACTGTGTACTTAATAAATATTAGAAGACAAAATTCCTAACAAGAATAGGAATATCAATTTTGCTGTTATTTTATTACTTTGAAAGAGAAAAAAATCTCTGCACTCTTTATAAAGAAATAATAAAAAATGTGTGATGCATACTTTCACATGAGACCAGATAGGGCTTATTGGAAAGACTAAAGAATGGACCTTTAAATGAACATAATAAAATATATTTATGTTAAGCCCGAATACAGGTTTTTGGACATCAAATAATTCACAAACTAATAAAATCACAAACTAACAATTCACAAACTAATGTTTTTTCTCATTTCAGGCAGAAAAACAGCAATGAAGAACTTTCAGTAATAAGCCAATTTTTCCCCTTGTTACACTTGCATATCAGTGCTATATGCAGAAAAAAATTGAGCTGTTACTGGTGGTCCTTCATCCTGAAAAAATGGTTTAGGTATCGTCTTGCCGAAAACCCGCAAGAACGAGAATGACTGATTACAAGTCCAGTCACTAAAAATCGGGGTTGAAACGGGGGCTGTCTGTAAAATATTAATGTGTCTCTTCAGGTCTATTCCGGGGGTCTGGAAGGAGTCTTGTTTACGTAAAAAGGACTTTCATGTTCGGCCACATAAACGGAGGAAGTGACCGCTACATGACAGAGGTCAATGGGATCGTTTTTGTATAACCTTGGGTGTTTTGAGGGTGAGAAAACGTCATTAAGTTGTCCCTTCTCTTTGTACGATGGTGGGTGGAGGGTTTTTTCCCCCCTGTTTTTCTATAGGGTAAAAGACACTCGACAACCGCGATCTATTTGTCTGCAATCAGAAAATACACAAATTAAACTTATATAAATATAAAAGAAAACATGTTACAAAATCTCTGAAACGCTTTGCTTTTTAAGGTAATTTTTATTTTATTCAAATTTATTCTTTGCAACTTTGATGAATTTATACATTGCTTTCTTGCTATTCACTTTGCGACAATGTTCTAATTCAGAGCACTATAAATTCATCAAAGTTGCAAAGAATAAATTTGAATAAAATAAAAATTACCTTAAAAAGCAAAGCGATTCAAAGATTTTGTAACATGTTTGTAACATAAAGTTGAACATGCAGCTTGAATTGCAGCATGACATTCAGTCATGCTGCAATCAGAATTCATGCATGATGAATTTCTTGCTATTCACTTATCATATCCAATAAATTAGCAAATTGATTAAAATTAGACTTATTACAAGATGTTAATAAAAAAGTTCATATACAATTAACAGATTTACTTGTTTCTTAAAGAGAATTTTATATTGGGTTGGCAAAAAAGTAATTGCGTTTTTCTGTATATCAATATTTTGTCTGGCCGAAACTACTGATGGTAATAATACAAAATTTGGTATGTACTTGAGTTCTTTAATATCGATGCTAGGTTAGAGAACATTTTCTAAAATTCATAACCTTATGCTCGCAAAAAGCTCTTTTGAAATATAACGCATGATGTCGAAGATAAAAGGGACAAACTTTTTTTGTTGCAAAATACGGTATTTATAAATACATGCAATTCAAT